>CM067350.1:6339598-6457948 GCA_034190875.2 Urechis unicinctus
GTTGGCAACTATTTTACTGAAATACGCTACTTGGTTTCTAACTTTATCACTCTTTGTGCAATCTCATGAACGTTTTGTACATACAATAGTAGAAGTCATGGGGGCGGCACAACTGTGTACTTTCAGAAATTAATGAATAAACGATCTATTTCTATAAGTGCATTGGCTACAAGAAAACGAATTTCATGTGCCGCTATCTAAATTAGATTGTACAATTGTATCTAGGGTGTCTAGCATGGATTGATTTCGGGTTCACAAGAGGAGAAATATGGAGGCTGCGTTTTTCTGCATAGCATAATTCTAAGATTTCAATTCGTCTGGTGCAATGTAATAGTGTGAGGTGCATTGCTTGTGTGGTGACCAAACATTGTGACGGTCGATCTGCTTCAATTTTAGTTATAAATTTGTACATGCCATGCGATTTATCGTCTACAACTCCATCTAACCATAAAAAAATAAAACTTTTAATGATGACAATTCTGTCACCAACGCTTACACTGAGGTCGATTTATTAGTTCTAGTGGGCGACCTTAACACATATTTTCGTCTACATACTTCGGGAAATACAATTTTAATGAATGCATTCTGTCAGCAGCAACGTTTGAGACGTTGTGAGTCAACTGGGTCAAGTGTCATTGATTTTACCTACAAAAGGGCCAATTTGACTTGAAAATATTTTAATATAATCTAAAGCTTATAGTAAATTGCAATTCGGATTCAAACCATCTCATTCGGAGGAACAAATTACATTTGTTCTCGAAAAAGTAATGCTTAGCTGACATCCCCGAGAAATTATGTCTGATGTGTTTATCAATTAGAACGCAGTGTTTTTATTATGTACCGTGGTAACCAATGCAAATGTTGATTATTCATACAATAGTTCCGTGACAAGCGACAAACTGTTTGACAAACACAGGTAGCCACGATGCGCACAAGTATCGACTACGGCTAAACCCACCAGGCAAGTCGAAGACAATGATTCATACGTCGGTGAGCTGACGGTGTGTTTGGGACAATAAAGCAATGTTGTTTCAAGCGATTTTTGCTGATTTTCAAGAACACGTTGACAACGTCAGCTTTTACAATATTTGAAGCGGCGTATTTTTGTGATTACAGGGATCAACAATCAAATGGGTTTTTTTAGCCCGTTCAATAGTGTGTGGTTAGGCAGCGGCAATATTGACTTAGCAAGCATCTATCATACTCTGTATTATTGATAATCTCTATCGACGGGCATTGACTAGACCAAGCTCTCAGCGTCGGGTTTGTATTTGAATAATGCTTCAATTCAGTATATAATATAAAGTGCTAAAGGGTAACGAATCATACCAAATCTAAGGCATCAAAATAAATACCCGTTCACGTTTCTGGGGTGCTCATTGTGATGAAAACATCAGAGCGTACTGCTTGCCATACACGTCGAGTATACAATCGGCAAAAGATGCATCAGGAATAATTCTTCTGTGTTGGAAGACCACGTGCCTTCCTTTTAACTCCGATACCTACATTTGTTGATGTTTTTGATGTGTTTAGTCGGCACAGCCCTTTGCATGAGAAATGGAAAACTACTGGAGCGCATCCAGACATCGCTCATTTCATGATTAATCTGGTTGCCAATCATTGAAACAACATCCATCCAATTCCATTCGACCCACTTTCAATCTCCATTTTCAGTTATTGTTATAGCTACATAACACGAAACCCCTTGCTTGCCTTTAGACAATCGCACGCAATGATATGTCCCCAGCATATCGTCAGAACTCCTAGCATGACGAGTTATCGTCATGACCGCGAAGGGTCCCTTTTCCTTCGTGATGAACAAACAATGGCAATAAGACTGCTTGTTGTAGAAGCTACATAACACATAGAAAACTAATTTAATCAATCAATCTGTAACGTGCTATTGTTGGCTGCTTATATATAGCATATCGCCATGAACTAACAAGGCTAAGCCGCAAGTTGTTGTGCGAGAGCAGAGGCGCGCTGCAATACCCGGAAATATCTCCCTCTTATCTCTCATTTTGCCCTTTAAAATGACTTAAAGCATGCATTGACTAAAAAACTTCAGCACCACTCGGCTTATCACAGCAACTCTATTATATACAACACATGTGCTGACATTAACAACAAATAAATTAATTCAAACTTACAGTAAAAGAGAACGCTAGATTTTACGTTTCAATCAGCGTTGTCGGTTGTTGGACGAAAGTGATAACTGTTATAACAGCTTTATTTGTAGTTTACGGTTCTAAAGACAATCAACAAATTGCAATCAGTCAATGCATCAATAGCACGATACATAGAAACTACATTCTCAACATACGCAGTCGAGATTGTACCTTTTGTGATGCAGTGAGAGTCGACAACGTATCCTGTGTTGACATAGGAGAATTACATCATAGTTATCTGTCATGGACTTGGGAGAAATCAATACGTCAGTGTGCCTTAAGCCGTGAACGACTAAAGCAAAAATAGCAGGAATGATACAATCCTATTTTGAAAGAATGAATAAGCTGTAGGAATAAATACATTTGCTACTATCTCAAAACAGTTAGCGGGCACTTTATTGATCCCTGCTTGACGAAAAAAGACTGGACCTTGTTGACAGAATATTCGTTGATTTAAAAGCAGACAGCTCAATTTAGTTAATATGACTGATAATTCACTCGTAAATGCCAATTGAGGTTTATAATTGATGACCGCTCGTTTACTGAACCCGTGATACACGCAAGCGCTAATTATAAAGTTTTAGACAATTATCTCGGTATGCACGAACGATGAGTTAAAACTATTCTACTATCAAGTGCAAATACACCGGTTGTCTACAGTCTGCCGCTTGATTGTTAAATATAATTATTCAGTATCAAGGGAAGGATAATGAGATTGGATGGTCTCTTATGTAAGATGTCAATACAAATGCGTGTAAAATCTGTGTTGATCAAAGTAACGAGCTCACAATTGTATCATATCGTCACGTTTGTAGTCTCAGCATTATAACATAACATATAAAACAGTTTTATAGCGCCTGTTTCTGCGATCCCCACGTGTAATATATTTAGTATGATAAACATAATGCCATATTTTTGCAACTGCAGGTAATGCTGAACATGATAAATAACACGCTGTATTGATCGATCCAATGTATTGCGCAGAAATGTGCGTACTTGTGTGCACATAGAGAGTAAGTCAAATTGTATTTTTAAGTCTATACCGTTCGCACCCTATAGTAACTTTTAGACTTGTGGGTAAAACAAAGACTTTTCGAGAAAGTTCGACAAGGCAAACAACTCAAGGACAGCTCTCTCCAGGTTAATCATGCTGGTCGTCCATTTTGGGTTGAACACCACTTATCAACTGATCTTAATGTGTGATTATTACTCTCAGAGCCCTGACATTGCATTATCATTGCAGCAAGTCTGATGCACGGTCTAATTCGGCATCGCGCTTTTTCCAATAACTGTAAATGACATTAACCGAAACACTTATAGTACTCTTAAGTCAAGACTAAATGGAAAAGCTTGGTCGAATAACTAACCAGTATTTCACAGCATTTACTGACAGATGCACCAGAAGTGTTCGCGTAATAAGACCTGGCATGACTGCGGTTTATTCAACATAATGTAACTATAACTGTGCAGGTTCGCTAGCTGCTTCAATAGGGCTTAGCACGAAGAAGAAAACAGTCACGTGATGGATTATTAAGTTGTTTTCGGTGTAAGCGTTTTATGAATAATGATTGTGGTACGTATAACGGTTGCGTATCACATTTTGTATGCGTATTGCATCGCCTAGAGTATGATGCACATGTTAAATATATGCATGATATATATATATATATATATATATATATATATATATATATATATATATATATATATATATATATATATATATATATATATATATATATATATATATATATATATATATATATATATATATATATATATATATATATATATATATATCATATATATATATATATATATTTATATATATATATATATATATATATATATATATATATATATATATATATATATATATATATATATATATATATATATATATATATATATATATATATATATATATATATATATATATATATATATATTTATATATATATATTTATATATATATAATGATAAACCACCAAAGCAGTTGTATTGATGTGGTCTATCAATCTCGCAGCGTCGGGTTATCAATTTTATCTCGATAAACCTGTAAGCGATATATGCGGGTTATATTGCTGTCATCCCAGCTCCCATTGATATAAATATATGACAGCGAAAAAAGAGAGTTCAGGATTGGTAGAATTTAACTTCACGATTTCATGCGCACACGTTCCAAAGTGCCTTCAGAAACAAATAGAATGGCGTAATATGTACATAAGCATAGGTTTATGCTAATGACTAGCTGAAAAAGACAACATTGCTTGTAAGGTTTAGGTAATGTTTTGAAACCATAAATGTCAATGCTATGTCTTTCATGATGTCGACCTGCATGAATCTCCGTTTGGATATTTAGTGTTACTGACACATTTCGCCGGCGACACGTTATCGATTACATTTATTCAAGCATTGTTACGGAGACATTGAAATATTACAATACTAGTGTTCGTTTATTATTCAATGTCGTTATGATTCCTGAGTTGGACATGACTACATAGTTATATAAAAATGCGCTCACCTTGTGCTGAGAATTTTATGGGTTTTTTTTTTGTTCCATTACTTACAACTTAGAACATTTATGCCCAAGCTTAAGGCTATTAATTGATTGAATAACTGATAAACACCCCGATATTTAGGTCAATTAATCGAGTGCTGCTATTGTCGTTTGTAAGTGCACTCACATGCGTCGGGTCGTCAGAATATTAAGTTAAGTTAGTACCAAATACCATGGATAAATCCTGAAACGCCTATAAAAAAACAGCAAAATGTTGTAGCTACTTTACCAGCCACTTACTGTATCACTCCAACAATGTCTAATGGCAGTTATGCATCGAAATTAGGAATTTGAAAGTTATGTTGGTCGGTATATTTTTAGAATTCTGGGATTTTGCTCTTCTTCAATAAACTTGAAAATGCCTGCCTAAATGTTGAAATTAATTTGCAAAATAATTAATATCAATCTGATATCTTAGCTTTCTCATGTATCTATTAACTGTTGCAGATGCTGCTTAGTAACTCCGGCAACTGGTGTATCACATATATTACCAAGTGTAATATCGGTCGGTATGTTGTCGTGAATATTCGAAAAGAAAAAGATTCTAGTCACAATTCGCAATTTTACACGTGGGTAGCCATTGTGTTTGTCAATAGCTTGCAACTGACAAAACTTTATCACACAATAAGGTTCGACGAGCTACTTTGCCAGTTTTATGGTCATAAATAACCTCGGTTTAGCCACATGCAGCATGTGTTGACTTCAAAGTTTCAGAAACGCAGCAGCCAGATAACACCGGACGGGAAAACATTCATTCAACCAGAAAGACACGGCAATGTTCGCGTGTTCTCACTCCGATAGAGAATGTTGCACAATAGAACTGTGTCGGCAAATGCAGACACTATACATCAATGGTGTACCAAAGCTCGCTTTTATCCAAATATGCTTCAATAATGTATGGCCGCTAACTCTCACATTTCGGGGCATCACGTCTCTAAACCAACGAAACACAAACATGAGCTGTTTCGCGCTCCCAAAACACGAGTCAGCGTCATAGTTGTATTTGAATGATGCTTTAAGCCAGTTTTCGTATTAGGCACGTTTCATACAAATCTCAAGGCATTCAAGTATTGGTATCGATGTCCTATTAAGTATCACATATATGGAGTTGCTCACTTGATGACAGCATCAGAGCGCACAGCACAGCACAATTAAACAAAACCCGGTCTAGTATAAAATCGGAGACAAACACATCAAAAGCGATGGTATTGCATCAGAGGACCACGTGCCTTCCTATTAAGTATGATACATTAATTGATTGACAACTTGGATTTTTTAGGTCGACACGGTCTTTATGCACATGAAATGGTGAACTGTCTATATTGACCTAGCGAATCCAAATCACTAAACCAGTATTTGGCCTGACAAAATTATAGTGATTGTTATGACTACAAAACAAGAATCCCCATTGTTGTCAGTGTAAAATGAAACGCAGCGTTTTGTCCATACCATCATTATCAGAACATGATACTCGATACATGGGCTCCTCCGGTAATGGAATCACGAATTATCGACTCGACTGCTTGGTTTCCGTGATAAACAAACAATGTCAATGAAACTGACTTTGTTAGTAGCAACATTACATATAATGTCTACCTTGCTTCCGTGACGAGGCTTACATGAACATACGCTGTCAGTAATACCAAAGAGTTTACAGCTGAGCTAAGAGCGCTCACTCAGGCCTCCGCCCGAAAAATAATTTGGTCACGCCACCACTGAGGGAATGTTGCTTGTCCCGCATAACTTGAAGTGTCAACATCGTAGGCGATATTAAGCTGTGCATTATTTTAGCTCAACTGCCAACATATTTAGTGAGGTTAAGGTTGATCTTGCTACTTATGTATCGTATAAGTCTACTTTCCTCATGTAAATATAGTTACATAGGTTCTATGGGATCGACAAGGGGGTATGTATAGCCTAAAGTGTAAGGATTGACTCGAAGGTTACCAAGCATGGCCCAACCCAGCTCGTGGATGATAATGTCAAGAGAAGGAAAGTTAAGCTTAAATACACCAATTATCACTAAAGTATTTATTATAGAGTATACTGAAACTGTATTATCATTTGTATAAGTTAATTTTACTGTTGGCTATTGCACAGATTTTGCAATTGGTCAATATCTCACAGGTATTGTCATTCATGATAGAAACCATTTTTTAAAGAAATACCATATAACCCCTGGTTGATTTTATGTCAACATCTATTGCTAACACTTACTTATATTTACCTGCATCAAGGATTATAAACTATTTTCATGAAATCATGCTACAATATCATTTGAATCTCACTTTGAACTGCTCTGTTTTTCAGCAACACCACTCCAATATGTTTTCACACAGCTGAGAAGGTCATTGAAGACAACAGAGGTGCACGATAGTATCGTAAAGATAAATCCCTTCCCTTGTTTCTGCTACTTTCAAGCCCATAAACTTGCCGCTAGTTAATCCGCATATTTTCCTTGCCATCCGTTCGAACACCAAGACGAGTGATGCTTAAACATCAATGTAGTACAGGGTTTTAACAATGAAATCCTTTCAGCCTTGAAACTGAAAGTAACAAGCTTACCCAAAATGTATATATGTGTTTGATGAGATGTCTTTAAAAGAAGGTCATACGATGGAAGTCATGATTTAGTAGAGAGATTTGCATCCTGCAACAACGAAAAATTTGTCAACCATGCAATGGTTTTCATGGCAAGAGGATTGGTTAAGCAATGGAAGCAACCCATTGGTTAATTTCGAAGCTGTGAACCAATGACCGAGGCTCAAATGAAACCATTGCATCATCATTCGTGCGACGTAATTGTGTACGCCTTGGGATAATATCAGAAGGGAGTATTTTCATATATTAAAGGCTTGGTCTAGAGAAATAACATTGCACCAAAGGCGATTCACTCAAGATTCACGGATCAAAATGTGCCGAATGGGCCGTAGAGTTTGGGTCAACGCAGTTATAACAGAATATTAATTAAGTCATCGTTATGCCATATTTCAGCGTATAACACACGTTACCTTGTCACCTAGCCATTGAATACCCCCCAAGGCGGTAACTCTCGAATAGCATCATAATTCACAAATGAAATGCTTACTTATAAATCATAGCCTGTCGCCGTAATAACCTTGATGATTTAATGAAGGTTTTCATTACAGGCTAGCATCAGATAATACATCGTGTTAACATTAAGGCTTTGGCTGTCCCGAAAATTTACAGCGGAACAGGGCCCTAGCCACCGCAAACGCCCTAATTTGGAACTTCTATCACCACCACATCCTCCACAAAGACGTCTGTGATATTTGCGTGCTCACTGTAGTTGGCTTATGAAAACTGAACCCCGCCGTAAGGGAATGTTTATTGCCCTAATAAATTATTCCTTGGACTACTCAGCCAGCCCTGATGATTAATATGCAGTGCCATTAGCGTCGGAAACACTTTATTGGTGTCCAAAACGTCCATCATTCGAAGTAGAATCCCTCCACATAATCATAATTGCTCATTTATGTGTGTGAACTATTCGCCAATGTACAGGAAGGGTTGTCATTCACCCAGCAGTTGCATCTCCAGTAAAAGAACTTGCGAGCTATCGCAGGCCTCATAAGTTATATATTGATGGTTATTTCTTGCTGCAAGCTAACATTTGATTTGGTACATTACCGGCTGACATAATTCAATGAAATGTCAAACCAGTGTTTCGAATTGACAATCTCAGTTGATGCAATATCTTGTGCCATCCTAAATAGTCATTATCAGGATGGTTGTGCTACATGACATAATTGCCAGGATTTACGTGCCGCACGACAATTTAAGTTGTTAAGCATATTCACCGAAGCACATTTTGACACTTAGGCATACTTTTCATTAGAATATGAGATCCGCTGACAATAATATGGTATATCATAGTATATACGTACACGTGCCTGAAGTGTCGCATGATTTACAAAGAGAAAACTACCTCTTTCCTGCAAACAAGGAACATTGATCATTCAAGCAGGTCGTGCAAATGTATTGTTGTCTTAGAGCTGCATATTGTGTGGCGATCAATTATATTGCTTATAACAACGTTATGTTATGCGAAATCATGCACCGATAATCTCATGTAGGAGTCATTTCCTTGATATCCTCAAGATCCGTCGGTCAATTGTAACCGGTGGACGTGCACACGCAGGTTTATAACTATATACGTATCCACAGTATAGAACGTGCATAAATTAATTGATCTTAGTGGTTGAAGTCATCGAAGCCTCTTGCATGCATCACTGTAGCAAAAAAACCTTTACCCACAAATAAAGCATTCGGAATGCTGTCAACACTAACTATTGCTTGATTGTCACTTGAATGCGGAAGAGTGAATTGTAGCACCTCCCAATTTCGGAAGTTTCGGAATAGCAGGGAGTTGCTGGGTTGCTGTTTCCAACGGAATATAATACTGTATTCTCTTTTTGGCTTGGCCAATTCCAAGGATCAAGGATTCCTTAGATAATATCACACGGCATAAATGGGAACGACAAAGGCAATCTACTGTTCATATAGCTTTTCTATTCATCGATGCATTGAAGCTTAGCAATGGAATTTATGTGTGTAATTTTCCGAAGGACAGCAATGTAAACCTTTTCGACACAGATGATCGTAAACTCGAGTCTTCGAATTTGGTATTGCATATGTGACGTATAAAAGGATTATATCCCGGGGAAGAGGCTTGTTATTATTATTGGACTAGTTGTCCAATTACAGTACCAAGACAATGTCAATGCGAAGTTCATTTAGACTCTTGCTAGTTCTGACGAAGGGCGATTTGAAAGGCTAGTCTAGTACGGTCAAATACCTCCATGCACCAACTGTGCAGATTATGTGTAGATCGATATTTTAATGTATGCTGTCCGCTCCATGTTACAATATAAAACTACAATGACCTTGGACGTTTAAGATCCGCTTCTCTACGTTAGTTGTTAGAGTCAACGTTCACGTTATTCTTTTGTTGCAAACAAAATCCGTTGTTTGAAACATATTTCAATCATCCCCCAAGAAAACGAAAAATGCGACATAAAGCTGTTTGCTTCCAGCCCAACTATATCATATGCTGCCCATAATAGGAATGCCACATAAGGGGCCAGTACGAAATATATTCGCACGGAGGCATAAAAACAGAGCATGTCCAACCGCTAAGGTCGTATACGTAACATATATCAGAACAATTATTTGCATGAAACTGGTCGACTGATATGTCATGTTGGTTCGATATTGATGGACCTAAAAACGGATATACTACAGCTGTTGATGCCACGCGATACTATATCATACCAACGTAGACGGACTTGAATACTAAATGATGCACTGGCGACACAGTTTATAATACGGTGATAAGACTGGCAAACCTGTCGTATCGTATCGTGAATATCGTATGATCGACGTGACCAAGAAGCATCACAATTGCATCGCTGAAAATACCATCAGACATAGGTCACAGACTGGACTAACTACTGCCTGTTAATACGAAGCCGAGCTGATGGAACGTCTATCCGCAAGGTTGTAAGTGTTATTTAAATCAACCTGATGATCTAACGCCGCTTGCACGTTATTCGTTGCTATAGTTAGTATACGGTTGTACAGCTGTGTTACACCCCATTCAATATCGTCTCTGCATATGCGAAGATACTTGGTAGTCTTGTTTAAATCGATCACAACTTTGCTGACAATTTGAACAGAAACTTATGGGTCAAATTTATGAAATTCATAAGTGTGCTATATCAGCAGTATGCTTGAAGAATTACGGTTCACGAATACAGATTTTTTTGTTGGTAAAAAAGAAGAATAATGTATGAGAGCGGTTTATTTTATATTATGTTACAAACGAAACCTACTGACTTCCATGTCAGTTATAAATACCGCCTGCAGCTTTGTATTTTTCAAATGATGGGCAGTCTACTCCTGATATCACAATGGATAAATGTGATTAATGATTTCTTTAAAGATTCTTATAGGCAGCATCTGTTACAGTAAATGGGCCTCAAGTTTTAAATAAATCCCTATGGGCTAGTAAGGAAATCGTTTTGCTTAATTTTTCGTGCCACATCTATTTTACAACCACGCATTTGAAAATTAATTGCTTAATTTCAGCGAATGATAGTTATGCAGCGCATTCCTGTGTCTTTCGTGTGAAGTATAAACAGAAATTATTTACATTATTTAGCGGACGTGGGTGTGTTTCAATAACTCACAGCTTGTCCATAATGATCTGCAAAGGGCGAGGTTTCACTCCTGCTGATAACATCAAGTGGAACCAGGTCCAATATTGCACACATATTTTGGTTGATAAAATCAATTATGTTTCTTATGAATAGCATGACGATAATTAATAGAGTTAAACCATTTAAAATGCTTGTGTTGCTGCATATATGCAGCACGGCATCGACCAGCTCATCGTCACCTCATGTCATGAATGAATTATATTGTGTGATCCAGCGTTCTCTTTGCATCATAGATTTGTATCAACTTAATTGTTCATGATCCCACAACGTAGGTTAAGACGACAAATATCTCAAAACGTCAAAATGTCAACTAGATATACCACCGTACAAATACACTATATCAACGTAACTTAAATATATACTGTTCAATGGAGTAAACCATTTATAACTTAATGATATGAGGACTGTCTAGATGTAAAATGTTCGTTTCGACTTTGTTTGCCAAGGGAGTTAATCTTTTTTTGTTTACGTCGCGTATGAAAGAAATGGTATAAATCCAGTGATATCATTATACTACATAAGCATGTTTTAGAATGCAACAACGGTCTTTACATCGTCCTAGTACAGGCCAAGGCATATTATACCACCGTAGTGCACAAATCGTCGTAATATGCAATTCAAACCTCTAGGTGGTCCAATTTATGCTAAGCTATTGATCATGATGTAGTTGTAGTAGTGAATAAAATCGAAATACATATTTTAGGGCAACCGGCATTCCGTTAAACGAATGTTATCGCATTGTAATTTAATCCTGATCGAATCTGAGATTGTATACTGTAGATTGCTCTCAATAAGTATAAATATCCAGCTATTCGATGCAATTGTCGGCTATCAACAAACAGGTGGCTGGCAGTAAAGCTGCCTCAGAGACTCACAAATATGTAGGGTAGCGCTGTATTGTTATGGAAGAGATAATAAATCCGATAGGTTCAGTATAAACGTCCTGTAACATCGCGTGTGTGGATTTCATTTCGCCGTTCAAGCACCAAATTATGTAGACTCTCTATCAACATTAATTCACCCACACTGTTATTTGAAGGGTTACTGCTCAATTACCTTCATCACAACTATCGGGTTTCAAACTAGCATATCGATATTGTACATTCACATGCAGTGAAACCGATCGCACGGGCACGATAAACATGTATATATATATATATATATATATATATATATATATATATATATATATATATATATATATATATATATATATATATATATATATATATATATATATATATATATATATATAGATATATATATATATATATATATATATATATATACATGTGTATACATATATTGTTCGTTTGCATACAGAGCGTTGAAATAGATATCCGATGACCCGGGTAAATTTTCCAGGTGTTATATTATCATAGCTTACTTCTGTGCATGCCTCCAAAATTATTATGCATGAGCACAATATCTACGACATCAAGAGCTTAATAACTGAGTGACTTGCGCTGCATCTCCCTGTTGTCTCTCGGTAAGCGGCGCGTATATATACCGCCAACGGGTGTGTCCTAAGCCTATAAGAGAATGAATGCATATGAAGTCCCATATTAGCGAAGAATTCAGCGGTTCAATGTAATAAACACTGATCAAGGTTCATATCGTGGCGGCAATCACGCGTTCAGTCACCACCGTTTAAAAATTATTAGACTTTGTGTATCATCCCCAGCAGCAAATCATCATTATATCACGGGTGTAAAAGCCAATTGGATTACTCACAGGGGAACTCCTGCATTAGCCGATGGTTGGATTTATATAATATATTTTTTTGCAAATTGATACACGTAAAGCGTATCGATATATTTTCGGCCCAAAACGGCTGTACTTTAGCTGTCACGACAATCAAAGTTAAACAGAAGACGGCTCGCGTGAATGTTTTTCCAATGATTGCCAAAAAGATATAACACCATACTTCCAGGTAATGCAAAGAGTGTTTTATTTGTTAAAATGCGAAATTAACGAGCATACATAACGTCAAATACACACAATGCCTTTATCACGTTCGCAAAGCTATTGCCTATATATAATTCGGAACGAACGCTCACTATGCAAGCATATTCACTAGATAGACACTTGGGTAAAAGACGAATGTATGGACTCATCATTGGAGCGGGAATCCGCCCGAAAATACATTGGGGAGTCTTACTATTTTAACGGCCATACGCGTTTACTAAATTTGATACCACGTCTCTTAGTCAACATTCCTACGTATGGACATGGCCTAACTGCTGCAGGTACATTAGCGTAAACAAGTTAGAATGCTAATCGATCTCCAGACGAAGAATCACACCATAACGCTGTACTAACGAGGACTAAAGTTCGCCAAAAGTAAGAAAAGCATATATTCCCTTCCGAAGCATAGTTGAGGCTAATCTTATTCTCGCACTCACAAATATTACTCACTGTAGGCGGCTAGTCTCATCGTTGCGATTTTGGAGCACGTTCCGAACTAGATTTGGTAGAACTATACATGGAGTTTTCTGACGCTCACGTTAATTTCATTGTCCAGTTATACTAAACGTCTTATCTTAAATAGCTAATTAAGACACTATCAAACAGTGCCACGCAGCCAGCAGTATGAAACATGACCAAACTAGGTCATGTTGCATATTATATTGTCGGCAATTGCAGCAAGCGTCATTAATGTCATTCCCTTCTCAACAACAGCAGACATCCCAGTTATCTAACAAGGCGACCGCCAAATGTGACATAGGTCGTTGATGGTTCACACAGGACACTGTGCAATGACCCTTCAGTAGTGAAAGATATGTTTGTCACAATACGCTGTGTAACATGTGAATAGCCTGGGCATTTGTCAATGCCTTACAACTGATAATAAATTATCACAAAAAAGTTCAACGAGCTGCTTTGCCAGTTTTGCAGTCATTCATATACTTAATCCAGACACATGTGCCATGTATTGACTTTTCATTTTGAGAACCGCAGCAACAAGATAATACCAGATTGAATAACCGAATATTCCTTTTGGAAGGATGATAACGCAATGTTTGCGTGTTCTCCCTTATATAGAGATGTTGGCATGTTGCACGGTTGAATGTTGTCGGCAAATGCAAATACTCGGCATAAATGACATTCAAAAACACGCGTTTACCAAAGCATGCTTCAATAATGTGGTCAGGATATGCTGGATGACAGCAAAGCACTATAAAACGCTGTATGTACACAAGTAGAGCATTATGCCATTTCATCAGTTCCGCTAATCTCATATTTGAAAAGCAAAACGTCTCACATCCGATGGTACACAAACGTAAGCTGCCAGCGTCGGGGTTTTATTTAAATGATGATTAAATTCAGTATTCAATATACATTGCTAAGGTGCAACGTTTCAAACTAAGTTTAAAGCATTCATGTAATGGTATCGATGTCCGTAAAGTACCCTTTTGCGTTTCCGGAGTTGCACGGTCGAGGATGAAATCAGCGAAAGATGCATCAAGAGAACTGGTGCTGTGTCGGAGGACCGCTTTCCTTCTTATTAAGCCTAACACCAAGATGTATCGATGTTGTAGGTCGACACCGCACATGAAATGAGCAACTGTTAATTTTGATTATTCTCGTTGCTAAGCATTGAACTAGCATCATCCAATTTCATTCGAACCACTTTCAATCCCCATTTGCAGTTATTGTTGTAGCTGTATAACACGACACCCCCTGTTGACATTGTAATATAGCACAAAATGATATGTCCCTTACATCATCGTCAGAGTATGTGCCTCTCCGGCTTGATGATTTATCGACATGACCGAGTTTGGTTGCATGGCCACCGTGATGAACAACATTACTGTCAATAAGACTGACTTTTATAGTAGCTACATTACATAGATAAACCTAATTGAATCATCACTCTTTAGCGTGTAGATGTTTGCCGCTCGTTTTGTGCCAGCAGCTACATACTAGCAAAGCGAACCCGGCATGAATTTTAAGAAGGCAGAATCGCGCTGCAATACCTTTAAACATCTCAATCATTATATTCTTTAACATATGATTGCTACAAACAACCCCTGACATACAGTATGAATGTGCAGCACATCACGGCTTAACAATTTCAGCTACATCATACAACAATTGAAATTTGCTTTGACATGTACAATGATTGAATTCATTTGAACTTAAGCTACAAGAGTACACTAGCTTTTATTTGATTATATTAAATTTTATGTAAATTAATGTATGGAATTTGTATCGATAGAAATAAATGACGGCATAAACAATACCGAAGTCAATGACGAATGTGAATTTATGGCAAGTTCTTAGCTTAGGTTAATAACGGTGGTTCTGTAACCGGTCATAACAAGTTCAGCATGTTCACTATCAGTGGCCACAAATGGACAAACAGTGGAAAATTCTGTGCCATTGGAGCCCGGTTACCTAATTAAACAATAGATTGTTAAAACATAGGAAGCTGTAAGAGACCACAGGGTTGTCCGTTGTTTGACAAAATTGATAACTGATACTATAATTCGCTTCTGTTGCTGGTAATTGTAATAAGTTATGCATCAATGTGACGCTTTGCCACATGGTAATTTATACCGTAATGAATGAAGATGTCAGAATCAAAAGTGTCACTGTCCACATCACCTTTCGGTTATTTCGAACGATATTACAATTGCATCAACACTCACCAACGGATTTTTTGTATCAGTAATTTGGGGAGATTATCTTTATTTGAGGATGGACATTGCCTTAGTTTTTGAATGGTTCTATGTGCTATGAATCAATGTAGGATGCATCGAAATTGCATCATCAACTTATAAAGTCAGGGTGGCACCTTCTGTAATGCCGTGAGGTTAAAATCCATAGTTCGTTATCATGGACATAGCCGAAATCAATAAGTGAGTACGAAGCGCACCGAGGGCCACGCTAAATAATAGGAATCAATGTTGTAAACCTATAGAGTATAATTAAATAAGTTGTTAATATAGACACATTGGCACCCGTACTTAAATAAACATGCATAAAGAATATTTGTATTCAAATTATGGACAAGGCCTGCTGCTCTTGGTTGGTTAAAAACAACTTAACTCTCAATCAGTTCACAAGACGTAAAGTAGCTTTGTAGTGTTTTGGCAATCCATTACAGTGACCGATAATCCACGCTTAAAACGTCAATTGGTGTTTACGATTAATGACCGCTAGTGTGCCTTCTCTGGGCTACACACAATGCGCTAGTCAGGCATTATCTTTAAGACAATTACCTTCGTACAAACGATTTTTCGTAAAAGCAACGTAATTGCTGATGCGGTTTGATTGTTCAGTATTGGAAGTGAGTATCAAGGAGAGAATTATATAAATGTTGGGTTTTTGAGGTGCTTTTACTCTCCTGTTTGCTTGATGTAGAAATGAAACCGATTTCCATAGTTTGCCATACAATATTTGTGTAGTTGGGTGCAATATAGGTACAGCAGCAAAATGACGTATATATTTAGTATGATGAAGAGAGTATAAATGCGTGTAAATATGAATCCATCAATGTAACGAGCTAACAATAGGATCTTGTCACGTTGGTAGTATAAATATCATGACGCACAATGCACGTCATGCCAATGCTTAGGTAGCGAACAGCACTCAGTCACGCATTCGCCCACTAATTATCTACATAAGAGGAATCATTATTCGGTCGCATAAGAAGGAATGGCATCTGCATAAGTCTTTTACGATCAATGTAGAAAATGGCATCTCCTGCGGCACTCTCTGGTTCAGTTATTGAGCAATATATTTGCTTAGGGAAGATATAAAATAGCCCAGTTCGGCAATTTTACAACGCTTCGGGCTGAATTTATGCTGCTTTGATCTCGGTAATCCATGGCATGAATTCATCATATAGAGCAAACTTGTAATGATAGATAGAATATACACACACACCACACACACACACACACACACACACATATATATATATATATATATATATATATATATATATATATATATATATATATGTATATAGATATATAATATATATATATATATATATATATCTATCATATATATATGTGGGTGTCTGTCTAATATCCCTATATTATGTTTATATTATATATATATATGTGTATATATATGTGTCTGTAGATATATCCTATTTTTATTATATATCTCCACCTAGAGAGATATATGTCTCCCTAAGATATATCATCTCTATAAATATATATCTCTATATATTTATATATATATATATATCTGTTTGTATATATAAATATATATCTATATATATATAAACAGATATATAGGGATAAATATATATCTATATCTCTCTCTCTCTCTTTATCTATATATACTCATCTCTATATCTTTCTCTCTATCTATGTCTCTCTATATCTTTTCCTATATCTATATCTCTCTCTTATATATCCTCTAAATTCTGTTCTTATATCTTATCTCTCTATATATATCTCTAATATATATATATATCTCTCTCTCTCTATATCTCTCTCTCTCGCTCTCTCTTCTCGTCTCTCTCTCTCCTCTCTTCTCTCTCTCTCTCTGGGATCTCTCTCTCTCTCTCTCTCTCTCTAAATCTCTCTCTCTATCTCTTATATCTATATATCGTTTATAATATCTTATTATATATACAACCGCCAACCTTTTAAATTATATATAAAGATATATAACATATATATTTTGTATTTAATAAGGATAATATGCGATATTTATATCGTCTACAAGGAAAAACTGTATGATTATTATATATGTATATTAGCACGAACGCGACCTTTAGTGGACAAACCGCCAACCTTTCGAAAAGATATACCACTGTGTCCACATAAAATCAATGCACATTTTCTATCAAAATATTTACAAATATTTAGATATGACCGTTATAATATGATAGTCTAGTCTTAATAACTACAAAGATAAGCTTTTAGGAATAATTTCTTTGAATTTTATCTAATATAGCGAAGTTAATGTTATAATTGTAATCCATTATGACAGAAAAACAGATCCTAAATTTCTGTGCAACCGCTAAAAATACGCAAATATATATGGGCACGAAAGGTTGTATTATACATTTAAATTAGTAAGATTGACCATTCGTTGACCTTTAGAGGAAAAACGTATATACCAGGATTATAAATGCAAAAGGATTTTTTTTCTTGTACTCGACGGAATAGTCACCCTGTAATGGCTAAATATTGATTTACATATGCAAGTAAGAATAGCTTGCGTAATCCATTTAGCAGGATGCATTTCCAAATTCGTTATTTGACGTTCCCGTTCAAATATTAGTGGGATACAATGTTAGAAATTGTTTGATTATTCTGATAATAATTCTTGAGATATATCGCTTATACGACCTTCAATTAAAAGTTCCCGATGCTTGTTAGAAGACCTACGGCAAAGGTCAACCGAACGCCAATTGTTCTAACATATAAATTGAAAATAAATATAAAGTGCTGTACATGTGATTGCTCTTAATATTTTATATTAATTGCATAATGCCGGTAATTTGTTGATGGCTCAGTTTTTATGATATATATATATGTAAAGAGTTATATTGCAAAATATTTGATAAAGAGCAAATGACTTACGTCGTGCTTATATAAAACCGCCTATTCCGATATATAGGATATATTGAATAGGCAAGATTTGAGCCAAAATGCCTGGTTTGAAGAGTGCAGTATATCATCGAGATAACACCAGCCCAATATCATGGTTTTAACGATTTCTAACGATTCAATCGGCTTGCCGTTTTCCAATGTTTGTATGTTAATGATCCGAGTTGTTCCATACACTAATGTAGACCGCGTCAGTTGGACAGACAATTCAGGTTAACGATCTGTGCTTGCGACGAACAAGCAAGGTACTTCTCGGACCCTATCTGCTGCTATGTTCTTTTTCATTTCATAAAAATCACATCTATAACAACTATTATTTTTCTAATCAATGACGAATGAAAATGATATCAAAATATCGGTATTCTGCCATAAACGCAAATATATATTGCCACAAAAGGTTGGATTTGTGCGTATAAATTAGTATCATGACCATATATATATATATATGTTTGTTGCTATATATATATTTATATTTTGCACCATATAGATTGCCACTAACTTAACATTTGGTAAAGGACACAGGGTAGTGCGCTTCGGTATGCTAATACATTAACTGTTCCGCTGTTGTTATATGTTGGCATGAGCTGAATAACAATTAACACCTGACGAAATACAGCACCACCTGCTACGAAATATCTCATTGCTGTTTTGGGGGTTGTGACAAATAGCAAAAGCCCCGGGTATTGGCGACAATAAGGCAATCAATGATTCATTTCGGGAGACAGACGAAAGCTTAACCCACCATGCTTAGAATAATGCATGGTGGTATATGATGGTATCATGCGACAATGTTACGTGAACCATTCTGGACTCCCGCGTTACAATATATATACGACATTGAGGCCATAATAGGAGGGATGGGCGTATAAGTATCAAATGCCATATCCACTAGTTTCTAAATAACAACCACTTGAGATCAAACAGTCTACTATGATATTTGTTTTTCATACATCATCCCTTCTAACGGTATACTACTATATTATACTGCTGTTGGTAGGGGAACCAATTTTACTTTGAGGCCTTTTTAGAAATATATTGCATTGGACTGAAGAACAGCTGAATCAGTTAGTCATTTCACGGCACTGGGTAACAAAATACATCTCCATGTAGATGTTCATATTGAAATGTACCAAACGCGACCTGCATGATAAAATATAGATATAATGGATCAACAGGATGTCTTGTATTTGACGGTCTTTATCAAATATGCGTGTTTCTTATCTCGGGTGGGCAGTTGCAGAGCAGACAATGTGTCGTTTCTAAGGTACGTAGACAATTTGTTGCAAACAATAAGAGGGCGTTTGAAATTTCACCCTTTTGCATTTAAACAATACCGATATTTTTACACTATTTAATCCGTAAAACGAGGGCCTAATGTGTAGCACAATTACTTATATGCGGCGACGCAGAAGGCACGAGCGTCAGGGTAATCATTCTTATTGTGCTGCTCAATTGCATTGCTTGTGAAACAAGCTGACCTTTTAGACTGCTGGGCTCTTCATTTAGGTTATGCTTAACATATGTATTGAGTGTCTGTATCGATGGCAGCATATCATTTGATTCATAACTTGATTATCTCGCGTTGAATACTCTTGAGTCACAAAGGAATAAGTATGCCGAAACTTAGCTTATAAGGACTCCTTCTGTAGAATTTTGCAATGATCAGAGAGTCAGGGTTCACATAATTGCTCATACTGCTGTATGGTAATATATCACATAACACTTAGCTTGGACTTCCGCTCATCTTACAAATTATGTTGTAGCATATTTATTGGTTATCACGGATATGGACGGGGTTATTCTGCCGTAGTTGTACCTGACGCAAATTGATCACTTTACTCTGCACAATATAAAATATAGGAGCACTATATCACTACAACGTATGGGTCCCTACCATAATATAAATTGCGTAATTAATTACTGTTATAGCGCGACGATCGTTTGATAGAATCATTCCATTTATGACTGACCATGAATTAGGATTATTTAAACATTCAAATACTAGGTTAACCGATTTCCAAATACGCTACCAAAACGTTGCCTTGGTGTTTTCCGAGATACACTGATGATAATGATACACAATTCGGTGATTGTGTTTTCATATTCTGTATCGTTTTTCAGCAATCATGCCATTAGGAGATTCACAGCCATAAAATGTAGTAGGTAGTATTTTTTCAATTATTGGCCTCAGTGAATGATAATAACAGTAGTCAGATTGACGCATGTAGCGGTATGCCTTAAATGGTCCGCATCTACTTCAGAAAGAACAGGTCACCGTTAATCTATCAATAACGTAATAAAAAAAAGATGCACTGCCTTTAAAATACCATATTGCCATTGCACTAGTTAGTCGCAAATGGGAAACTACCTGCTTTTTCAAGCCTAACATAGGACCAGATGAGCACTATAGTAGTAAGCCATCCTGATCAAATACGAGACTATTCGTGGATCACAATGTTTTTCAATAGCTTAAGGAACAAAACAAGATGAGTTAACGTAAATAATAATATGCAAAATATTCCGACGCACGTAATATCGTTAGCTATAAATTAACAAATCAATGTAACAAATAAATTATATTGCTGGTTATGCCTGCGGTTATAATCTTGATGAAAATAGTCATTCTAATTCATGCAACGTACTGTTTTCTATTGCGGCTCATAGTTTCTAATGCAGTAATATTAATATCAGCCCATACATTACCGTCTAAAAGGCAGAACTATATTCAACAATAGTTGCAAAGCAGAATTGAGAGCAGGGAATATTATTTTGCCACCTTTGCCGAAGTGAAATTAATGCAAATTGGTTGCAACTGGTCGAGATATGCATTTAAATTGCAACCATTTAACCATCATTTGCTCGTTACCGTGTTTGGTACAATGAATGCAAGCACGTGAGTGACAATGGGGTGTGCTTTCTCCCACTATTCAGGCGTAATTGATAGCTCCTTGTGCGCATTTAATTGACGGGTGAGAGCTCACCGAGTGTGATATTGTGTAAGCAGAACTGAAGTGATACGCGATGTCGGTTTGACCCTTTACTTCCATATTTTGCAGCCGTTTCTGCATAGCACATTAATGTGTTTACTTCTCAAAAGGTTTGGCAAGAAGGTCGAGAAACAATACTGTCAATAAATTATGTGCGACGCGAGAATTTCGTAAAGATATGCGTATGTTTTTATACGTTTTGAAAGCTTAGTAGCGCTAATCGTGCACCATAACATATACAATTGCACCTCGTAATGCTTAGTGGCGATCATCGTTCACTAAAACATTTGGAAGTGGAATCTAACAAGTAAAAACTGCACTTTATAACTACTTGTCAATTATTAGTGGGTTGCCTGCTTGATAGGAATACGAGTTGAAGCGAATGGGCTATCAGCGTATCGCGGATGCGATTAAAGTAGAAGTGGATTGTCCATAAAGCATGCTGTTCAATAGAGACAAATAGCCATTGTTATTAAGCGCGCAAAGGCTTAAGACGTTTCCTCTCGTGTATCTAACAGTAATGGCTCTATATTCACCAAACGATGGGCCCAACATAGAATGTTTTGGCCGATGCGCCTGCCAATGAATGATCGCATACTGCATCTTAATGTTTATCCAAGTTGTAGATGTTTAGACAGAAAATGCTGTTCTCCTCGCAGCCGAGCGGTAAACTAAATGTGGCTTATAACGCCATATATGGCATTTTCACCATGCTAACAACCATTGCAATGGAATGATATAGCATCTTTTATATTCTCAAAAACAATCAAATGAGAAGTTGAACGACCGGATAACATTTATGAATCAAGAACGTAACATCAATTATGATACCAAATGCACCCCCAATTCACCGCCTTGAACTATGCTTGAGAAAGGCTTGCCACCTATACCTGCTTGTGGACTACTACAATGCGACACTAAGAGACCTAACCTAGGCGCGACCAATTGTAACTACTGTAGAGCGGAGCTGAATAGACTTGCAATGGCTCCATGCTGAAACCAAACCCGATGTTTCAAACCAGAAAAGTTTCCGGAGCATTCACATCAATTGAGGTCGAATTACATTGTAGCAATCATTGCAAAGTTACGTACATTTTCAATTTCCGCTGTTCCGTTCAACAGAGTAATTAACATATTGGCTTTGTTGTTCCTAAGGAATGTCAATCTGTCAATGTCAGATTGGATGTCTTATTTATATTTACACATAGCACTAAGGCATAAAATATAAATTGTAAATAGTTCATTTGTTGATACATTTATCTTTAGGCAAATTACAATGAGTGAGGAGACAGCAAAGGCACGACCCATATTATTCCAACATCCGTATTTCATGACAAAAATAACTATTCCTAACGCGTCGAAATAAAAACGAGAGTTTTCGGCATATGTGTCGCAGAAATAATTATATATATATATATATATACACACATATATATATTTATATATATATATATATATATATATATATATATATATAAATATATATACATATATGTATTATATATATATATATATATATATATATATATATATATCTATATATATATATATATATATCTATATATATATATATATATATATATATATATATATATATATATATATATATTTATATACAATGCCTTTATCACATTGGACAAGCTGTTGCCTATGTATTCCAGAACGAACGCTCACTCTATAAGCACATCCACTAGATAGGCACCCGGGTAAAACACGAATGATGGAATCGCGAATTTACAAGGTACTTTTACAATTCTAACGGCCATGTGTGTTAACTAAAGTGGCTAACATTTCTCTTAGTCAACATTTCTATGCATGGACACGGCCTAACTGCAGCTGGTACATCAGCGTTAACAAGTAAGAAGGTCTATCGATCTCTAGACGAAGACCCACACCATAAATTCGGTAGAATTTTACATGGAGTTTTCTGTCACTCCCCCTTATTTCAATGTCCAGTTATACTTCACGTCTTAAATAGCTGATTAAGACAAAACTTGTTTTCAAACAATGTCACACAGCCAGCAATGTCAGCACATCCTCCAACATGATGTCATGTTGCCAAGTATATTTTCGGTTTCTGCAGCGAGCATATTCAATGTCATGCCCCTGTCAACAACAGCTGACATCCTAGTTATCTAACAAGGCAACTGCAAAATGTGGCATAGGTCGTGGATGGTTCACATAGGACACTGTGCAATGACCTTTCAAAAGAGAAAAACACTTGTCAATGTCTTACAACTGCTTTGCCAGTTGTGCGGTAATACATAAACTCAGTCAAGACAGATGCAACATGTTTAGTCTTCACATGTTGAAAACAACAGCCACAAGATAATACCAGATGGAGTAACAAAATATTAATTCAACCAGAAAGACAACGCAATGTTTGCGTGTTCTTCCTCGTGTAGGGAAAGTTGCACGATTGAACTTTGTCGGCTACTGCAAATACTCGACCTAAATGACATACTAAATCACACGTATACCCACATATGTTCTAATAAAGTGGCGAGGATATACACCGTAACAGTAAAATACTGCACAACTATCCTTCATTCGGATTCACAAAGGAACTGGAGCATTATGCAATTTAAACAGTTCCGCTATCTCTCAAATTTGCACAGTTAAAACGACTCGTACCCGACTGACAGTGTCAGGGTTGAATTATAATGAAATCGGCCAAAGATCCATGAAGACATCAGCAGCTGCGTTAGAGCACCTGATTTCTTATCAAGCCTTATACCTAAATTATGCATCGTTTTTAGGTCGACACTGCCTTTGTCCATATGAAATGGTCAACTGTTTATTTTAATTAATCTGGTTGCCTAGCATTGAAATAACATCCATCTAATTTCATTTGGCCCACTTTCAATCCCAATTTGAAGTTATTGTTATTGCAGTATAACATGAAACCCCTTTGTTTCCATTGTAATATAACACAGAATGATATGTCCCTTGCATCATCGACAGTTGGATTGCTTGGCCTCTGTGATGAACAACATTACTGTCAATAAGACTTTTATATTAGCTACATTACATAATTGAATCAACCCTCGGTAGCGTGTTGTTGTTTGCCGCTCGTTTTGCATCAATTGCTACATCCTAGCAATGCTAACCCGCTATGAATTGTTAGATAGTAGAAGCGCGCTGCAATACCCGTCAACATCTCAATCATTTTATTTGTTACTTGAGAACACTAGGTTTTATTCAATTATAACCCCTGTTATTCAACGTCCCCTCAAATAATGTTGATATAGATATATATATATATATATAGATAGAGAGATAGAGAGATATAGATATATATATATAGAGATATATATAGATATATAGATATATATAGATATACTATATATATATATATATATATATATATATATAAATATATATATATATATATATATATATATATATATATATATATATATATATATATATATATATATATATATATATATATATATATATATATATATATATATATATATATATATATATACATATATTTATATTTATTCATATTCGTCATGATGACGTCCAGATCGTTACAAGGTTGGGTCGAGATGGAAGCATCCATCGATCCTTATGTGAACTACCCGCTTGCATTCGTTTATCTATTACTGTTGGCGAACCATCCATAGGCAATCTGTTTGTGGAGTGTGTAGAGGATTGTCAAAATTAAAAACAATTTGCACCCTTAACAAATATGAATTGTTGCCGTTTTAAAATTACTTGAACGATACCTCTGTATGGTTCTAAATGAACCCTTTATTGTACAATATGCGATTGAATGTGTTTGCACTTGTTGCCAAACAGCGTTGTGGTCTCTAGATGAGCGGCTTGATGTGAGAGCTATCAGAAATTGCTTCTACTCCAAATATTTGTTTACGGATGACTCAGTGTATTGGCGATCTCTGCGTGTTTAAATGCAACACAAGCAGAAGCAATAAGCGTCGGAATATCTACGGCTAATCGAAGATAGAATTAACGTGTGCACTATTAAAGTGTTAGTGACAACAGCATGATAACATCAAGCACGCTTTACCAATATGTGGTCCAACATTGGGTGTTGTTCAGCGACTCAATATTAAACCGTGTACCGGGTTTTATCCATGTTTATTTCATCACTCACAGCACTAAGCCTATTCGTGGGATTAATCAGGTTATTGGATTAACAATTATCATTAAATACTTATGTAGCTTATGACTTCAGATCTAAATGTTTAAGATGTTATTAAATAATCATGATCTGTTGAATAATCCACAACTTACGATAAACAGGATAGGTTTTAATGATTTCAGCGACATTTATTTGGCCGAAATGTATTAGATACTCTGGTTTGCTGTCTTTGTGCTGTGTTAACAGTCATGCACATTGCCTGCTAGCAAAGCGCAATCGGCTGACGCTGAATCATACATGTTAGTTAAACAATAGAATATGAGACAAGCGGTTGTTTAAGTTGTTCATATCATCAAATGAGTAACTGCCATGAATCTAAGGTATAAATTATTCCCTAGGTAAATGTATCTGTTTCCGTACTACCTGTTTTACTTATGGTATTCTGAATCGGTCCTACGGATCCCACTAGTACGGAAGTGTTAAACTTTCGAGAGTGACTCACTATAGTCATATAAACGCGTTTTGAAATTGCCGAACGTGGCTGTTTTTTATCCTCCTCAAATTAACATACTGCACAGTAACGGAACCGGTGGATCAAATTGGTTTTTATTGATTTCCACACCAGATAGAAAAATGGTATTCCTAGCCCGACTGCAAAATTGCGTATTGCCTTCGAACCTATCAATATTTAATTACTTTCCATTTGCTCCCAACAACTATATGCGTACATGCTGCGTCAAAACCTTCCAAATAATATATCGGCTGTTAAATGCGCATGGAATCAGTATTAAAACAATCTTGCCACTCCCGAGTCCAGTATTCTGATTAGTCTGGCGTTTGGTGATCAAGAGTGATACAATCATTGATTATGACCGTGGTATTTGCAATGAGGAACTATTATTTACTACGATCGTGTAGCTGCAGGTTTTTAGCACGCTGACACATAAACGATGTTTATTACTCGTTATAATACCGCCACAGAAGATGATGCTTTTATAATGAAAAAAGCTAGGCGGCATGAGGCTGTAACACATCAACAAAAAGAATTTAGGGTATTGTTATTTAATTGATAAGAAATGACGCTATTGCCGATCGAATTGTTCCGCAATGCATTAAATAAATGCCCTGTTTCCTTAACTGCCACACTGCTGAGCGAAGTTGCAGTGCTGTTCAATGCCGAAAGAGGTGCATTCATGAAAATGTACTCATCGATGTAAAAGCACCAAAACACTGGTATTGATGTCGTATAAATCGTATTTTGTTTTTAACAATGGAGTGCAAGAATTTGTAATCGTCTCGACGGTCCGATATTGCCCACAGTTAACATTTTTTCATAGGTGCCAATTATGCAAATTGGCTCATTACAACACGGTTATTTGTGGATAGTAAGATTTATTCGATTCTTATTCTAAATATGCGTCTGATGTGGTGGAATTCACACTATATGAGGTTATTATTGCATTTATCTCTGATATTGATTCACAAAGGTCTATATGGTTACATTATTATGACCGTGTTGCTTCGTTGAAAAATGACCGCAATGGGCAGCATAGATGTAAAAAGAACATTACGGTGGAACATTTACTTATATCCTTGACTCAACGAAATCGATATCAGTGCGATGTTTAGTTGCGGGTGTTTGTGTATATTGATTGACAAAACTAGCGCCCTAAACCGTTCAGCTTATCTAACCGTCGCCAAAAAACTGGAGTACTAAACGTTTTAAAGTTGTTGTCTACAATTAGTGGTGGTTGATCATTCATCTTTGCATTTATGATACATAATCAGCTTTAATGCTACTTGTTGACTTTATCACGAATGACATCCGTCGTGATTAGGCTAAACGTAGCTACTACAGAATAACCATTAATTACACAGACTCAAAGCAGTTATAATAACAATATGCTTAACCATACCAGAGATCGACTGGATGCTATTAGTCATTTTAAATCATATAACGTGCTGTATTCTTTTGCGGCTCATACTTAATTTTGCAGTAATATAAACATCAGTCCAAATAGTATTTTTCAAATGGCAGAACTGTTTTCCACAATGAGTGCAATGTAGGATTCTTAGCAGGGCGCCTTATTTTGCTATCTTATAAGAAATCAGGTGCAAATTGATTACGACCGGTGGAGGTATGCATATAAATGGCAAAGCCTTGAATATAGTTGTCACATGTCTGCGTGTTGTACAATTAATGCCAGCACATGAGTAACAATGCCATAAGGTTTCTCCTGCTATTGAGAACTAATTGACACCTCAATGTGTGCATTTAAGGGATAGATGAGAACTAACCAAGTACGAAATCTTATTTTATGGGAATTGGTGGAAACAGTGCTGAAGTGATAGGCGAGGTCTGCTACACCAGGTACTCCCAGCTTTTTCATACCATGCATATTCAATTACTGATCAAACAATTTTGCAAAAGAGATTATTTTCGAATAGACAAGGAGGTCATGAAATAAAAACTTCTACTAAACATGTGCAACAAAATGATGCATAATCAATGCATGCGTATGTGTTTCTGGTATTTGTTACAATTGCACCTGTGAATGCTTTGTGGCCTTCATCGTTCACCATAACATTGTAAGTAAAATATGCACTTTGTAACTACTTGTTAATTATTAGCGGGTTGCCTACGTGATAGGTATTTTAATTATCAACGCATGGGCTATCAGCGTATCAAGAATGTGATTAAAAAGCGAAGAGGTTTGTCCGTAAAGCGTGAGATTCATTTGAGACAAATAGCCAATTTTATCAAAGGTGCGAAGTTTTAGACGTTTCCATCGGTGTATCTGACAGTAATGGCTCCAAGGTGAGCAATAAATATGTATGACTGTCTGTGTACTCCAACGGAATAGTCGCCTTATAACTCGATATTTATATGAGAACAGCAAGATTAACTGTATCTTGGCACGTAGCGGATGTGCTGCAGAACACGTTATTTTACGTTCGTGCTTCCATAATGGCTTATAGACAGTAGGATGCAATGTTAGACATTTTCTGACAATTCCGTTAATGATTCACAAGATATATCATTCTCATTGCATTCTTTTAAAAGACCGACGGAAATGGTCAGCCGAGCGCCAATTGTTACTATATATGAACTGAATTGATGTACATGGGATTGCTCCTATGATGCTGCCTATGTGAAGAGTTATTTACCAAGAGGCGAGCGGCGTACGTCGTCGTGCTTTGCTAAATACAACCTATTGAGAAAAGGTTACCATTGAATGGGCAAGATTTGAGCCAAAACGGCTGGTTTGATGAGTCCAGTACATGAGCAGGATAACGCCAGCCAATATTATGGTTTAACGATGACCACCGATTGGATTGGCTTGCCGCTTTCCAATGTTTGTACGTTCATGTGTTAGCCTTTAAATAAAAATGATTAAAAAGCAACCTTAAATCAGCGTTTTTCCAAAATAAAATCAGCACAAAAACAATTGCAGATTGGAAACGGTGCCCCTATTATTCAGTTGAAGTGGGAGGATTGAAAAGTAGCAGCTTAGTTAATTAACCTCATGTTTAATACACAAGTGTAGACCTAGTCAATTTGGCAGTCAATTCAGGTTGGCAACTTTTGCTAGCGACGAACAAGCTAGCAATGTCGCTATGTGCTTTTTCAGCGCATTGCGATTGCATCTTAACTTAAAAGGGATTCGGAGACATTGCCTGAAAAATTGTGCAATGCCCGTACACTCAATTCAGTAAAAAGCTCATTGGGATTTTATGTTAATGATCACATAACAAGTGTCAATGACAAATATTATATATATATATTTATATATATATATATATATAGATATATATAGATATATATAGATATAGATATAGAGATATATAGAGAGAGAGATATATATATATATATATAGAGGAGATAGAGATAGATATATAGAGATATATATATATATATATATAGATATATATATCTATATATATATATATATATATATATATATATATATATATATATATATATATATATATATATATATATATATCAACAATATGTCAACTGCTACACTCTTCATGGACATTGCTTCGAATTCAGGACGTAACCGTGACAAATGTTCACAATTAATCGCGATTTAGGCAATACTCAATTTCACAGTTAATGTAAATGTGTAATGCACGGACTTCACTGACTTCTCGGTATTTATTTATTGCATCAGTTGACGCTATGTCGAAAGGTGTTGCCTGGGACAATGATCACTCTGAATCGAAATAAACATATTGTATATTAAACTTCTATACTTTGTTCATCATCCACTGGCAACTCACCGACCTCAGTTGATGACGTGAAGGCGATTGCCCAGCTAATGTTATGCAGCTAACGATTATATGTGTAGGTGCCGCTTTCTCACAATCTAGTAGTACCAAATGTCTTTCTGTCGAGATATTGCTGCCATCAGAAATTGAAACTCGATAGAACAGAAGCATACTACGTTGTGAGTAGAATTTAAATCAAATATGCGGACATGAAGCACTAGGCACACGCTAGTGCGAAAACATAAACTTATGGAATATGTTGGGGTGGATTCTCTCTCCGGCGCGTATTATGAGCAACGAAAATCATAAGGGCATCATCAATCTAGCACATCAAACAAATGTGTCTGACAATTTATGACGCATAATTACTGTATGTATATTGTGTTGCTGGAGCAACCTTGGCTGCTGTAAATGCTTAGCCACATAACGCAAAGGAGGCAAGACCCACGAAGCCTAGTTTATGAACTAATACTATGTGACGTAAATTGCATCACCAGCTATGAACATTGAGTCTGTGAATAACCAGCTCCTCATTACGATTTAAAAAGCATGGTCCCGCGGTGTATCCAGTGGTCTACGTGACCTGAAGTAAAACGATACCAACAAACGTATATAAAAGGGAATATTTTCTAGGCAGCCGTCAGTAGATGCATCCAAGTGAATCGTAGCGACCTCATCGTTTTATAGCAGCTAATGACGGCTAACTACCCTTTTATCTACTACGCGAAGCATACGATTTGTGATCGAAGTACTTATCTTTATTAAACGATAGTTGTTTTTTATAGAGCGCCATGCTGACACATTGCGACAGTTAGAGATTGTGTGTTGTTTGTGATTCGACAGTAATTTAAAAGTCCCCGTGCTTTATGAATCAGTCGTTTGTCTTGCGTTCCAATTTGGTAGCTATGCAAGATGTGTCACTTTCTGCAGATTGATAAACCAGTGACTTGGCCTTCTGAGGGCGGTAATAAATCCTGTAATGAACTGTGCTTGGTGTATGTGTGTTTTGACATATTCTCAGTAGCGCTTTGCTAGTATAACGCACGTAACATATTCAAGCTAATAAGGCCGTTTGATAGGAGGCATTGTTTTAGTAACACCTCATCTAGATGTATGATCAACTAGTTTTGAAAACAAATCCTTTCCGGATAATCTTGAGTTTAGACAGATTCAGCCATCAAACGGGGCAGTCTTTCATATATGCGTGTTTTTTCCCATCTAATGCTTCGTTATAAACAATGCTCAGTTATCAGTCAAGATTACAGTATTGCCCGCGGTCGATTGCGTTACTGTGGACGTTGCAAGAGTACAATATTTCTTGTACAGCTAGTGTGAACACAAAACATGATATCATGCAGCAGATAGTTAGTTTAATCATTGTAAATAAGATATATTGTAGACACAACATAAAAGCCATCGGCTAACATTTCAGCAGTGAGCAGCAGTCGTATAAATTCGCATCTCATAGAGACGCTAGCTTAATGGCCGACCAGCAACTGTATGGTAAATCAACACTTGGTGGCTGATGAAATTATTTGCGCTTGATTATGTGTCACACGAGATAGTGATTGACGACTCACACAATCCTAGGCGAATGCTCCTTTTTAAAATGCATTCATTTTCATAAATATTTATATAAACTTAGGTATTAATATATATATATATATATATATAGAGATATATATATATTCATTTTCATATAGAGATATATAAACTATAGGTATATATATATATATATATATATATATATATATATATATATATATATATATATATACATATAGATACCTATATATATATAATATATATATAGTATATATATATATATATATATATATATATATATATATTATATATATATATATATATCTATATATATATATATATATATACATATATACATTTACTATACCCATATATATACCTATGGGTGCAAGTAAATATATATATATATATATATATATATATAGGTATATATATATACATATATATATATATCTATATATATATATATGGGTGCATACGTCTATATATATATATATATATATATATATATATATATATATATATATATATATATATATATATATATATATATATATATATATATATTTAATTATGGCCCTATTGGTTAGGAGTGACAAATAACTGATATAGCGGTAGTGACTTCCAAAGATATTCACCTGAAATGTGGTGGTTGATCCATGCCCCTATGCATAAGTCCACCCCTATGGCTGCCACCTTCAGGGTCAGGACTGAATGCAGAACTTCTGCAGGGGGTCTCATAAGTCCACATTTTCGTCGTCTACCATCTACACCAATGCAGTCTTAATTGGATAGTTGACCCGGTTGTTGACCTCAGGCCAGATTCTCTCTACCCTCAAGTTCGAAAGGAAACGAAGGCCAATGAAGCAGTTGACCCATCATGACAATTACTTATGCTTCATACATTGCTCATTACTTGATGATGCTCACACAGTTGAAAGAAAATGATACATAATTCTTGCTCAGCTTACAATCGAACAGCATGTGAAAATAAATATGATATCAAGAAATTAGAGCTCAAATTATTGGCTTGCCACTACTTACATGTTTAGACTGGAATGAACGAATGCTGCCCGGTTTCCGTTGAAGCGGAAACGTTCATGCTTCTCTTGCATGAAGAGACACAAGTGGAATTCTCTTCCATGATCCACCCTAAATGTATCTAAAATACCATCATGCAAAACAGTGGTCCTAAAAATAGAGGTCCTGAAAAGTATAGTTTACATACAAATTAAGATATTAGCACCGAGTATACGTGACAAATGATTTCTTGGAAAGATGTCTGGATAAAGCTATAATCAACTTGCTGACAAGTATATTAGATACAAGGTAAAGAGCACTGACAGTGCTATTATGTGTACCTGTCAGAAAAAGACTTTTCAAATGCTATTGTTGTGGCATGCATCTAAAATATACATTGTGCACAAGGATCCAAATAATGGACACTTTTATGAGCTACTCTCCCTGTTTTGATTACAAATAGAGTGCCGTTTTTCATTTTCGTCTTTAAGATTTTGAAATTCATGAGACGGAAACAAAATGGAATGCATGCCCATTTTCTATATGTGTTTGCCAAATTCAAAAATAGAAAATGGTTCGAATACTAATTTTCCATATGCGTTTGTCAAAAACCTAAATAGAAAATGAGAAATTGAAAAACGAATTAACGGTATATACCTTTATTGACACGACACCATCGATCCACGGAGGCAGTGGTTCCTAAATCATTACAGAATGTTTGTAGGCATGAAGTTTAGAATACCCACTGAAAAGTTTCTGTGGTTCAGCATAAGGTACTTAATAATCATATTAATGTCTAAATATACTCTTCGTCAAAAGCATTACACTGGATATAACAAAGACGGGGCTGTGCGTAAGTCGCTATAATTATAACAATGGATACACTTTCGACTGCAATAACAAGTATTTGCAAACATAACGTACATAAGAACTTCACAATAACTGCAAAACGATGCTATGACAAAAGCATGGAGAATCATGCATTTTCCTGATTGAAGCTTGCAAATGATAGTTCATCAAGTAATATATTCGAGTACGAATGTACGTTAGGCTCGACAGACGAGGCCGAATATGTATCGAACGTTTATCAAATGCAAATTGTTGACAAGGCGATTACTTTAATTTGTTCACAAAGTTGAAACGGCAATAACATTCATACAATTAGATTGCCATTCTCAATAACTGATAGCGTATGATCAATATGTCGTATTGGTAGAACTAAACAGAAACGTAGAGATCGCAGCATCTCGATAGTTTGACATTCATTAGGTAGTGTTTATTATCAACACACAAATTATCTGCATTACTAACCAGTTTTGATACAATGACAATGCAATTGTTTTTACTATTCAATGGATCGTTGGTTTCGTTTTCCCTTGTATAGCAACCTCCCCCCCCCCAGTAACTCATTCTCACACAGTTGTATGGTGACCGAATACTTAGTGTCATATTCCTGTGTGCGACAAACAAACATCACAATACCAAAAATTACTTGTGTTTTATGGCAGTGGTTCACGCTGGTGGCGCACTGCAGGTCACCATGAAATTATTATGAGCTCAATGTGCCAATCCTGTATCGAATGTAGGCGACGTGGTGTAGTCCGTGCGCTCTTATCCATTGAACGCTCTCATTGTACAGTCTCCACGTTACCATAAATCTTGTAAGCGTTGTTATGAAGCAATGTTTATTTGCGTTCCACATCCAATAAGACGGTTTGGTGTGCGGCTGATTATATCGTCAGCACTTATGTACCAGGTATATTAGCGGCAATCAATAGCCTCTACGCCAACGCTTTAACTCCGTTGTCCGTTATAAGACACTCATTCCACCAAGATACTAAAACAAGCTAGCACAATGCGTATAACGCAGTATGCGTGGTTAATGCAAGCCGGCGAGATTAACAATGCTCGTACCGCATGTCACGCTTAAGAACATATCAGCCAAGCAAATCGATATATGGTCCCACTGCGAGCCATCAAAAGCTAGTTAATGCTGTGGTTAAAAGAATTATGATGGCACCAGCTAAACCAAAAGGATAAACCTCTTTCCGAGCAGACCAGTAACTTGCTCTTAATGTGCCACTAGCTTTATTTGGTCACGACCGGCGGACGTCCAGTTCATATTATTGAGGTAATAATGATGCTAAATCGGCTCGTAAAATATGAGCTATCTGTTGTGTCGCTTGTGGTCCTAAAATTAGGTATGAATATATTTCTCATTGATTAACTTTTCCGCATTAATATGATAGGACAGGACTCAATATTATATGTTATGACGCCAAATATATATGTATATATATGATCATTTCTTGTTTTCTGTTGGTCTGTCAGTAACATAATTCGGTTTTGTAAAAAAAAAATTTCGTCATTGTTTTATATATATATATTTTGTGCCAAAAAGGGTGTTCCATAATAGTTCGGGTATTAGGGACAAGTAAAAAACTAACTATCTTGGAACATAGCTAAAAAACAACCATTTTGGGACATAACAAAAAGCCAACCGTTTTTCTTATCAAATCAAAATATATTCTGGACTGGCAACGCAACTTCGTCTGAAAAAAACACTAGGAACTTCACGAATTATCTTAGCTGCCTAAGTATTTCGGCTTTTTCTAGACTAATCTATATCTGTTTCCAGCTCATTAAAAAACGTCAACACCAAATATATTTGTTTTATATTCCCTCTATATATTATCACGTGGATAGGATGTCTTCACGAAGGAAGTAATTCTAAACAATATACAAGAAGTTAGGATAATGATATATCGGAAAATATCGAGAAAAATTCTGTTAGAGGCACAGTACCAAAAAGGTCGTCAGTCCACTATATAGAATTTTTCAAACGCCCTTGACTAGTTCCTGCGCGATGCATGAGCCAAAACCTTGCAATGGATAAACGTTAATGGAGACAATGTACAATGTAACATCACTTTTAAATAAAACATTGTAACATAAGGCACCCAAAAAGATCTTCACAAAAGTGTTCCAAAATGGCTGGTCGATTGTCTCAAAAAGGGTGCATTCGTATATATATATACATATATATATATAAAATATATATATATATATATATATATATATATATATATATATATATATATATATATATATATATATATATGTGTGTGTGTGTGTGTGTGTGTGTGTGTGTGTGTGTGTGTGTGTGTGTGTGTGTGTGTGTGTGTGTGTGTGTGTGTGTGTGTGTGTGTGTGTGTGTGTGTGTGTGTGTGTGTGTGTGTGTGTGTGTGTGTGTGTGTGTGTGTTTAATGATTCAATCCATGACAAGGCTATCTTTATACTCAGATATGCGTCACGCAATTGTGGCATCAATGCCTGGCACCATCAACAAACAGCTTGGCATGTACTTGTTGGGTAATTGTAAAGTTATTGAATAGCAGAGTTGAAAACCAACAATAATTATTTTTATCAAGGTATAAAATATGTTCCCGTGACGCAGTTGCTATAAAACGGCTAATAATCGTGTATGTGTGTAAATATGCGATTTAAATCTGCCTAGGGTGGTGGAGACAGGTAGATGGGAGATTGACATATGCGTTTCATGAATATTGGTTATAAGGGTACCACACTATGTAAATTCATCGAGCGACAATTTCTAAGACATGCGACCGCATTCGAGATGACTCTTTACAATACCATCCATTTTGCTTGACAATGAAACAGAAGTTGGGTATAATGCGCTGATGTGGGTTTTGCAGTGAGTATGACAGATGCATGAGGCATCCCCGAAACAACATGCTTTACTCACAGTCTCATGCTATATAAGGCAGTTTGTAAGTTTCATCATTTACAGTAATTTCTGGTGCAGTTCTAATTGAATAATGGTGTGTTTTGCGAGGCACTAAATATGATATCATGAAATAATTCTAAATACATCTTAACTCAGACATATTGTAGTATCATTTGCAAACAAATTCATAGCTACGTTAAAAATGACACAAATGGTCAATATTGATATTGCCTGCAGCTATTCATAAAGCATAAAATGTTCTTCTGTAAATCGTTCTTCGTCAGACGGGTGTTGTGTGTGTTTGACAGCTAACACCACGTACTGTTATTGTTAGGCGTCTAAATAATTGTACTCACACAAAGACAACGGTAATTTGTAGTTCGGCTCCGTACAGCTGTCTGGATAAAAACTGATTATGTATATAATGACCAACAAGGGGCGTTGACAATTGATAAATGGCGCTTTATTATGGCATGGCTAATCATATGCAAAACAGGCATGCTGTGATGTGTATTACCCGCTAGGGTGAGCGTGCTATTATTCATAGCATACGTTATACCGCTTATCAGAGACAATGGCGTATAAATGCTGAGCTAATGTTTCTGATTGTGCATTAAACATTTCAACCCTCTGTGTGAGAAAATAATTTGTTCGCTTTGCCGGGATGCTCTGCGAAAGCACCAACTGTGATCGCCTTCAATAATAAAGATGCAAGACATTTTTACAGCCATGCGGAATATGTGTCGTCAGCTCGATCTCCCTCTTATGGTGACGAGCTCGACGTTTACAGTCTACAAAAGCACTCGCCAAAATTTAATGAACGATAAATAATCTAGTCATGGCAACATTCCTATGCAATACCTTTCTTTTTGGGCCATTGGTTCTGCAAGTATCATACACTTTATGGGTAACGGATTATGCTACTCCCCTGACAAATGATGAATTAAATATGGCATTGGTAGTGATCCATGGTCTATGGACTCCATGCTGAATGCACTAATGACAGTAATGGATATGGATGTGCGACTTATTTACACATCAAAAGGGGACACTTCGCTTTGAGTTCGCGAATGCTGCCTCGATAGCACTCGACAATATAAGTACTACGAACATGTTAACTTAAATGGCGCCCACACAATGCAGTTGCAACTGATTCCTAGGGAAATACCCACCCTTGCACACGCACGCACGCAAACACACACACACACACACACACACACACTCACACGTATATATATATATATATATATATATATATATATATATATATATATATATATATATATATATATATATATATATATATATATATATATATATATATATATATATATATATATATATATATATATATATATATATATATTTAAAAACGGAAATATATATATAAATATGCAGTTTCAGTGCTGTTATCATGTGTGTATGTTGGCTTTCACCAAATTGTTTTCTCTCGGAACTAAACAAAGTTGTTTAGCCACCGTTTTTAGCAGTGATGCGAAGGATAAATTCGAGTGTTTTGACTGAAAAATGGATGCAAAAGTAGGATAACTAGTGAATAAATATGTGAGTCGTGGCAAACTCATGCTAATAATGATCTGCTTTTAATACAGGTGAAAACAGCGTCCAGTTTCCGGTTAGTTTCCTTCAAAAATGATATTGGGACAGGGTATAGCTTACACTGTTTTTGACGACATGATTATATTGTCTTTGCACACTTGCTCTCTCTTTTAAGCACAAATTTATTAAATGAAAATTCAGTCGTAGTCAGTACCTCAGATATTTGTGTATGTTCATATGATATGGAGCTATGATCTATTTTATTTCATCTGTGAAGATCTAGTTGAATGCTTTGAATACAAATCTGTTACTAGATCACGATCTTCGATATATGTTAAATAGCTGTGAATTCTGAAGGATTTGCTCTCTGTAGTTTGTCTTTCTTGCTTTATCATTTTTGTTACTAGATCACGATCTTCGATACATGCATATTTGTGAATTGAAGGAGTGCCATATAGCTTTCTGCCGTCTGAGTTTTGTGCAAAAGATGCATACCATTTTTCTGAGTGTGCATGTTTTGTAGCAGAAAAAGTGCGCAAAAACGGGGAAGTAGTCAGATAATCCATTATCGGTTAGCAAGTGTGTCATCATTAAGTTTCTGACGCTTGTGAATCATTCTTGTACGAGCTTGGGTGATGAGTGAATCCTATGCTAAGTAGTGTACTGCTTCGCTGATTAAAGATAACTTTATGTAATGCACAACTTGCCCGCAGCTAAACATCACATAATCAAGACACTTGCAAGATTTCCTGTCACGCATCGGTGTTGCTGGGTTTTTTTGTGAATGCGATAAGTTGATAAATTATTTCAATGCATTTTTGAATCTCATACATGCGTGAATACCTCCATTGATCATATATTGTCAACAATAGACTTTTGCTGGATTGTCTAAAGCATGAGTAAAAGTGACTTGTAGCACCCCTCGATTTTGATTTTTGAATTGCCAATGTAATAAATCATGCCTGAATTATGAGAGGAGATTCAAAAAGACGGTTTTCATTTGTTTCAGAATCCAGACATCAAAGAAACGTGTCTTTATGAACTAACGCGCCACAGTATGATTAACCCCTGTTGTTGCTTTAATAAAAACACTGATCCCCATCTTTTGCATTTCAACAACCTAAATTTCTTTCAGAGCTTACCATTAGCCGGGTAAGTCCTGCTCACAAATGACATTCAAGTTCCATGTGGGAATCTAAAGGACTATATTTTGCGCAATAACGTATGAAGCAAATCGTAACCAAGAAAGGGTCTTAGAGCGCATCATATAATGCACACATATTAAACTGCAGCTTAACTAGGAGAAGAAATACACGTGAAAGAATGTATAAAAATGCATTACAACTCATAATACATGACCAATGACCCACTGTTTTGATGTTACCAACATAATTAATCATTGATTTAACCTTTTGGATTCCGTAGTTGATATCTCGCGGCTTAAATGAGTATGCATAAGACGTTCTATTGGCCAGATAGCTTTTCTATTAATCGATTGATTGAAGCATGGCAATAGAATTTCTGTGATTAATTTCCCGCTCGGCAGATTGAATAGACAAATGGGAGCAAAGTCAACATCACGACACAGATGGACGCAGCCTTAATAGACGAATGACGGCTCTGTAAACCTTTCGACGCAGGTGATCGCATACTCAAGTCTTCGATTTTGGAAGTCCATATGTAGCGTATAAATGAATAATATATAATTATATTTTGTATGACTAAGTCCAAACACAGTCCCAAAGCCTTGCTTGTGGTATAAGAGTTGCACCAGTGCGTCACTCAGTGAGTGCTAACAATGACTAACAAGCCGCACTCGAGACACTAGCAATGTGAAATGCATTTAGACCATTGTCAGGTTTATTTAGTAAGGCCAAATACCTCATTGCATCATCTGAGAAGATTAGCTAATACAGGTGTAGCTATGTGTTGATTGCTGTCCAACATGGTCGTTGAAATAAAAAAAACAACGAGTCATTCGGACATCTAAAATCCGATCTTGCATTAACGCCTGTAAAGAGTCAATAAGTCCTTTCTATCTTTAATTTCTTCTTGTTCATTTCTAGCCCAATTTGATACATTATGGATATATTTCCTCCTATTAGGAATCAATCACAGTTCGGTCAGATAAATGTGGTTGTGCAGGGAATAATCTGTAACTATGAATGCAAAAAGGAAACACATTGTTCGTGTGTTCGAATAATTTCATATGCAAATGAAGAATATGCTAAATAAGAAAAGTATGCGGTTTTTTATCGATCGCTAGCCTACCTAATGATTTTCTACAAGGAGAGTGCATACTACACCAATAACAACACACGTTTTATACGTTTGACAATCAAGACAAACACGTAAGCCTTCTCACCAAAACGGGATTAATCAACTAGGAAAATATTAGCAAAACCATAACGAATAATGATGTAGTTTATGTTCCATAATTTAATCACCGATGAATCAAAGACTTCCGACAAAAAGAACATCGGCTTTGCATACGTCGGTCAGAGCGCTACACATGTGTTACTACGTGTATTATGATTGATAATATGTAATATATACCCTGCATTATGCATATTATACAATGCATGTGGTTAGTTGTGTAGAAGACAAAGCCAGAATGGAGCAAAGCGTAGACGGTCATAATCTACCTATGGTGATCATGACCTACGTTGTATGTGAATGAAAAAATGCTGAGTGCCTTCCTTTTCAATTTCGTTTTTGGACGTTTGAATCAACCGGATAATAAAATAGTACTTCTTGTTTCACTAATCATGTTTGTTATCATAATCTATATCATAAAATGTCAGTGAGACGTTATTGGTCAAAACAAGTCATTGCATGGTGATGAGTTAAGGTTGTCAATTGCGTGACATACGCTCTTTGCGACCTTTATTCGCTGACTGGGAAGCTTGCAATATTCCAAGTTTTGCTTGTGGGAAGCCCTACGAAAGTGGTGCACTGATTGCTCCACTCTGTTCAATATATGAGGCAATAAACAGGCTGGTGCATTTGACACGAGAATAGGGCAATTTATTTAATGAGCTGTATTTATCTACCGCAGTATGTTAAACTGCATAAATGGCAAATTTATTGACAGCGTATGTTCATCTCAGACTTACACGAATGCCATGCCACCCCAAGCGGTCGTAACTATGATATACCAATCAATTTGCCTAAATGTGGTATGAATGGGGTTTTAACGATGGCAGTAGTCAGTTTTAGTTCTTTGCAATCTTGAATACGATCAACTGCGGAAACGTAAGTAGATTTTAAAATACTTTTTATGTTCAACGGTGAATGGCCATTCAGGGAATGAATAGGTTAGTATAGTCATGAGAATAGAGATACACATGAATGGGAATAGTTGGTCCTTAAATATGATATTTCATCCATTGCTTATTTAATTACCGAACTTGTTGCAGGAGAAAATTGTGCCAGGACCCGAAATCCACTCACCACATCTCTATATTATACGGCTATGAAGGCTGATTGAAAATAGTGGTGGTTCGTAGCGTGCTCTACACTCGTTGCTTATAGTACATCAGAGTGCACTGAATCGATAAGTGGGCTAAAAGATTGTTTGCATTACAAAACATTAATATGAAGCAAGTTTCATTCAATCCTTATTCTTAGAAATTGCAGTTCTGCTGACATATGGAGGATGATATTCGAAATGGAGTTATATTTTTCACATTGACATTATCTCTGCGACGAGCATCGCGTTGTTTATCAAATGTACCTACTGGTCGTTATGTTTTCCTCACTATAACAACACATACGTATATGCGCCTTCTAACTCCATAATCCCATGCTTATAAATCTAAATGATTAAATTCCGACGCGCATTATTAGAACAATATAAAATATGCGGCATAATAAAAAGTCGCAAATTATATCAAACTCCATTCGAGCTGCCTTGTGCTTACAATGCGCGAGAGATATTGTGCATTGAACACCTGGTCCTAAAATATATTGCCAAGCCAAATTTGATTAATAACGTTAAAATCACCATGGTGGTGCAGAGGTTTTGATCACTCGATTACTTTCCAGTTTATATGCAAAAACGTCCGTGAAGTAGCCAAAATCATTAATTTCTTTGTAAATGACCAATCATATTGCTTTCATTCTAGAACAGCAGCGCTTTATCAAGATATATGCTATATAATGATTGACAGCATATCAAAATAACATTGCATAGTTAATTATCCAAATCACATTAGTTTTTTAATAAAAAAATGTCCGTGAAATACACCAAATCATTGCGTTCCTTTGAAAAAACAAAACATTTTGCCCCTCATTCTAGAACAACAGCGCTATATCGAGATATCTTTTATAAATTTATTTATGGCACATCAAATGAACAGCTGCAATCAAATACTCGTAAAGAGCGTTCAGATGAAATTGCCTCACGTAGCGTAAGTATTGCGCAGTATTGTCGTTCGTTGTTTGATGGAATATGTAGCAGGATAATGCACTCTTTAAATGGCTGCCCGTGGTTAGTTGGTTTTGTAAGTGCAGAATTTTAATAAATGTACATTAGTACGTCCAATACATTAAGAAACAATGTTATCAGCCGTAATCTTATGCATATATCTGTTGTACATAAAACCCATGGCGTTATGTGGATAATTCATCACTTGATGTGTCGGTGCAGTGTTGTCACACTCCTCTAACAAGCTAAAAGTACTTGTCTACAAATATGTATCAGCAAAGGCTATTTTATAATAAGTATGTATGTTTTAAGTAAGATTCATAGGCGAGGTAAAGAAGTCTAAGTATACTAATCATCAGCTGCTTCCTCCTACATACCCCGCAGATCAACTGCGTATCGAAGTTAACACCTGAACTGTAATACCTTACACACCATTGCAGTAGCTATCCTACTCGATGTTGTATGACATACATTAAACTGATTGTCTATATGACTACTACCAGCAGCCAAATTACTAACGAATTCACCAATGTTGAATGTAACTCATGTACGATGTGCATGATTTGAGGAAAGTGAATATCGACTACATACACCAGCATTTCCTGCAAGCATTAAGTTTCATTGTCTCTTATTTTTAGTACGAATTGCTATCAGCCTTGTGTGTCCATGGCATTTTTTGCAATGTTGCACGATGCTCTTCTGAGTATGACGCGAAGTGCTTGAGTTAAAAATTAGACGACAGCCATTCATCACTCTGGTATCAGCAGTGGGCATGTATTGAAAGCGATGTGAACTGTTCCGGATGTGACACTGCGTCGCTCGAAATTCACGATAGTCAGTTTTGCTATGATGTGCGCATATGTCCAGAATACACGAAGGATTAAAGGCTAAGCTGAACTGTTGTGATTCCAAATCCCCAAGTAGCAATCACAGTCAGACGAATGTGCCGCGAATGAAAGATTGCCAACTCAGTCAGTTAAATGCAATTTTTCTGATGAACTTAGCAATGCCACACAATCACGTTGATGGGTAGTAAAAAATATATATCACGATATACCTAACATGTTAAGTGTCTAATCATGGGTATCCATTGATTTGCCAAAATAGAGAATTTACAGACGCAGGTTTCACACGTAAAATGTCCGAAACGAACATTTACACCAAGGCATTTCAATAAGCAATATAAAGAGACCATAAATCACTTGTTTCGGCACGTTTTTGCTTTGGGGGTGCATAGGACGTGTTATTTTTACTGATGTGCCTCTCTTTTGAAGTCATTTCTTACCAGCATAGATGACCAGACACTTTGAATAGAAATAAATCACGCTGGACCTCACTATTGACCGGTATATCCAGGTATATACTTCTAATAATGAAATAAGGCTAAATGAAGTTTTTCTTGAAGCGAAATATCTATATTGTTTCCTGTATTACTGTAAAGATCCGATCGGAAATTCATATCTAACACTTAAAGCCCGATTTACTTTGCCTATTTGTTTTTTCCGGAATTGATTTATCTTTAAAATTAGCCTCTTAGCATTGGTGAATGAATTATTAATCAAAATATGTTGCTGCGACTACATGTGGAAGTTACTCCATCATAATTTTAAGCAGTTTTGTCAACGCTCAAAATACAGGGCCAAAATCGGGTCATTTCAGCAGAAGTCAAACAATAAACATGTATTCAGCCATACGTATCGGAGTTTCTTCCGCATCTGCGAAGCGATCCATTTTTTCCTTGCAAATAGTGCTGAAAAACAACGTGACGCCTTGAAGAACGAAATACCAAGTATAAATGCAATGTAGTGATATAGTCCCCATGGTGAATAACACTTTGTTTGTATTAACTAATAAGGAAAGATGAGAGAATTATACGTGGCGCATTTAAAAAATAGACGCACTACATTATGATTGGAGTATTTTACTATGGCTCAATGATCAATAAATAGTATATCACTTTATGTTTAAGCGTGTGCCGAATAGGTTAGAGCTTGCTTGATCATGGGTTCTCTGAATGCGGAATAATAAACCATAATATTACAGGATTAACATCACTGGTGCTCATCTACGTATTGCTCAAGCGTTGTTCAATATTGGTGTTTTAAGTACAGTTATGTGATGCGTGGCTTCCATTTAGTGTTCCTTAAAGCATTAACCAACTCAGTTAGCCTGTATTGTAAATACATGGTAAATCGATGCTGCCCTTGTTATTTTATTCATGAATGCCTTTCAACGTATTTCCTGTCTTATACCATAGTTTAGTCCCATTTAGAGTCTCTTTGCGGTCTACATCGTTCCGTCGGATGTGTGGACAGTTGTCGACCATAGCTAGAGCAGCAAACATGGTTTGATCGCCAGGCCAATGAATGCAAATTTTAGTGGAATTGAATAATCATCAAGGAAGAACATAGACGTCTCATCCTCTGTAAACTTATATGAACTCAATGACATTCATCTATGAACAAAATCATTCATTGTATGAGGTTACACAAGAAATCATATCGCATTACACCTGCATTACACACAAAACAATTGCTACAAGCTATAAAGTGCGCAAACATTGGCTGTTGCAACCAACAGGTTGTACCGTATCACCTGCTGCTTAGATAACTGCTCCTTAGTAAGCGTACGTGATATCTAATACAGGGATATATATCTGAATTATTATTTACATGGGTCAAAACAGTGGCAGCCGATTGTTTCAGTAACGTTCAATGGGCATGACCAAACTCACACCTGCTTACTTTTCAATCACAGAAAGTCTCTTTACGGTGTAGATTTAATATGGTTACTCATGAAATCCCATGGAAAATGCATGTATCTCCTGTATTAAAGCAGAAAAAAGCACACGTTATTTTTCTGCCAAGTTCGATCACAACTATGTAACCCAAACAAGTAATTCAGTGGTCGATTTGAAAATTTTTACATGAAATATTTTATATAATCAACCTAACCTAGCTATGATCGGCGAAAACCGGTTTGACTTGATTGTGCCGCAAATATGCTCATTGCGGTGGCATTGCACCAGTGCAGAGGCCACTGTCAAGTTAAAGCCTACTGCCAGAATAAAATTAACTCGAATATTTGGTGTACAAAGCAATGCTTGCAAATATATAATTTGATGTTACCGGTAGAATCATACATGTTCGCATTTGATGATGCCTCACTATTCTTGATTATAGGGCGTTTGGGGCATTAGACTTTTGACCATGGTATGAAATTTTGTTTTAAGCCTATTAACTAGTGAACAAGTTTATGTCTGAAGCACTAAGGGCGAATGATGCGTCAAGCGGCGTAAGCATTGTGCACATATTGTATCCTCAAAGAACCGCAAAATGATTACAACAAAACAATCAGTGCTGCTTGCAAACATATACTTTTCTTTCAATACATTCGAGTATGTTCGGGATACGACCACCACATATGCTCCTATCCTCCTCAAATAATCACGTAATCGTGCTACTGTTAAGAGTGACCAGAGTTCTTTTTTTCACACCTCGTTAACCCAATGTAAACAATTTCTAAGAACTTGAAAATCTCTGTTGGACATTTAAACTAGTGTATTGTAAAATAGTGAACAATTCGTCATGTGAAATTCTCTTGGGGATGTTGTGCACAAGAATAGAGATGAATAATCTAATAAAATGGTGGCAGCGACCATGCTATTGGTCATATATCAGTCATCTGAAGGCGGCGTCCGTTCACACATATTACACAGTCATTTTTGCTTTTAAGAAACTCCTCAGCACAACGTACTTTTCATTGTCTCGTTTGTAATTTTGGTAAGGCCCACCCATGAGATCCTTATTCATTGACTGAACGTTTAAATCACATTAGTGCCATTTTAAGTGCAACCGGAGGCATTCGGCGCTGCGAGTCAGTAGTGAACGCTCTCTCGCATAATTGATGATATAGCAAGGGCATCCCTGAATACATATTCTATAGCAGCGTGCATGTTTTGAATTTAGCAGTACGATTGGTGTCATTTTCAATGGCAATATGACAGCAAATGTTTGATTGATTGGTGCATTATTTTGTGATCACTTGTCACCTGCTCACGAGGAATTTAAGTGTCGTCTGACACATTATCCTGGCCTTTAGCAATGTGCTTATACGCCACCGAGTCATCAGCATATTGTGTGGGTGGAACGATTGCTTTAACTCGGGGTGGGTCGTTCTTTTTCTGGCTGATTTTGCCTGTGATTGACCCGGTCATGACCTTGCTGCTCCAAACACAACGAAAGCCGAGAAGCTTGGTCGAAACGCCTATGCTACCATTGTGAAGTATCAATTCGTCAGATGCTTTCCTCCTTGATGTGAGTGTAGGGAGACAGGAAAACAAAGTACCTTAGGATGATATAAAGCACCGCTGGTTTCAGGTTCCTGGAGGAGCTGTCAATGCGCTTCTCTTTCGTGTTTCGGGTCATTCTTATTTCCAACATAAGCAGAGTACGGGCGCCAAAGCTTGATATTTAACAAATTCAAAACGTCTGAATCACCTCATTGGACTTGGATAGACTGCGATCTCAAGTCAAATATTTGAGGCTTTTTTCGTTGGCTGGGTTTTCAAGGCAGCTGTAACCCAGAACAAATGTCCAAGGTATTTCTCTCCTTCTATCTTTCTGTTCTCATTCGAAGAATACTGCGTTTCCTCTCCGTGATAGCGGATACTTCGCGCTCAAGTCAGTACAGCACAAACTCGAGAACATAATGAGGAATCGGAATTGGTAATTGTCCGTGCACACATCGGCGTGTTAACGCAGTCAAAGGATTCGACATGCCCTTCGCACGGATGACTTTAAGACTTACTCTATTGCTAACGGTAAAGAGATATAGGTCGCCCTTTAAGGATGGGCGCAAACGTAACCTACAATCAACCAAAATCAACCGTGCCACCTATTAAGCAGCCGCACTGCTCTGTTCGAGAGACAAATAGAGCCAGGACAAGGAAGCTTAGTACACAGCGCTCATATGACCCGAACTGACAAAGCTTGCTAGAGAAAATAAGATGCGATATTTACCGATAAAACATTACCTTTCATAAGGTAGTCAGTAATCTAGTGTGAACATCAGGGACAAGATGCAACAACTTTTAGCAGCATTAACCAACTTAAAAAATGGGCGTTAAATCCCGCGAGATGGAAAGTTTTTAAACTTTTGAAATAACTATGAAAGCAAAGAATCTGTCTGGAATATATCTCAATACAAAAATATAACTCTCATCTAAGCAAATTTTTATATATTCTGTATATCGTCACTCAGACCTTATGATGCATGCAGCGCAATTATACCGGGCATGGTACCCCTACTTAATTAGTAGGACTGCACCATTCTTAGACAGCTATCATAATAACATAGAAGGCTTAAATGATGCTCGGAATAACCACTATATATTTTTTACTCGGTATATATTTAAATGGATCTCTGGAGCATAAATTAATCAAGAGTGTTTAAAAATATGTGAAGGTGTGGGATACTTATGTGGCTAATCGTAAATAAGAAGCATTACTGCGAAAACATCGGTTATTATTTCAGTTACTCTAGAAAGACACATTGCGTAGTCTTGTATTCACAGTACGGCGATATCAGTTAATTGTAGGTTGACAAAAGGTGTCATATGAAACATTTAACAATATGTTCGTTTTGGTCTCATGGAATGAAAGAGCATTGGTTGCCCTCTTACTGTCTGATTATGGACAAATGTTGCGGTCGTTTAGTCGCTGTATCATGTTGTCAAGAGAAATAAATGCGTCTCAAAAGCACACGACCACAAAGCACAAATTACTGTTAACTTAATATTGTCGAGACATTGGTCTGCAACAATTAACTCATTGACACATTGCTGTGTGGGTTAAGGTACCGGAAACCATTCGTCCTACAATATAGGTTCGTGCTAGCGACAAGGAGGCAAAATATCTTTGTTTATTAAGTCGGTTATTACAACATATATTAAGACTTTGCACGTGGTATTCGGTGCGCTAATCTATGATTTGACAAACATATTAAGCGATTCAATACACATTGCAGGCGTCATCGAGAATCTTGTTCGCTACTCCAGCTGAGAAAATTTAAACTTTGTCTGTCTGTCTGTCTGTCTGTCTGTCTGTCTGTCTGTCTGTCTGTCTGTCTGTATGTATGTATGTATGTATGTATGTATGTATGTATGTATGTATGTATGTATGTATGTATGTATGTATGTATGTATGTATGTATGTATGTATGTATGTATGTATGTATGTATGTATGTATGTATGTATGTATGTATGTACGCACGCACGCACGCACGCACGCACGCACGCACGCATGTATGTATGTATGTATGTATGTATGTATGTATGTATGTATGTATGTATGTATGTATGTATGTATGTATGTATGTATGTATGTATGTATGTATGTATGTATGTATGTATGTATGTATGTGTATGTATGTATGTATGTATGTATGTATGTATGTATGTATGTATGTATGTATGTATGTATGTATGTATGCATGTATGTTAGTATGTACGTATGCATGTATGCATGTTTGTATTTATGTTTATATGCAGGTATGTATGCATTTTTTTTTGTCCTGATAACTGAACACTTTCAGCAAAATAATAACATCATTGCGCCATACCCAAAAATGATTGCTCTAAAGTACACTTGCGTGTGTTTCGAAAAATATGTGTGCTTGCCAATTTTTCCAATCAATGCTTGCAGTCTGCTTTTGATGAAACGCAACATCGATGCATGTCTTGCATTTAACCACAAGTCACGTGATGCTTGATCCAAGCCGTCGCGTCCAGATCTCATTCATTGTGCATTTTGGTTCTACATTTGTAGGAAACCGCTTCAAAGCTCAAAACCTATACATACAAATGCCCCGTGATTTGTATCCTTTACGTTATGGGTGAACAATGCATCAGCATTGAATATACCTATGCATAACTATCACTACAAAAATGGTAACAATTCGATAATTCAACTATCAACATCATGGCATTAGGGAATTGGTTTTCATATGTAAGGAGGCTTACGACATTAAGATAAACAGTGGTTGCCTGGTGAGTAAATAAAGAGGGTCTTTGGTAAGTTTTGTATAACAGAGTAACAGTTGCTAAGCAGAAGCATTCCATTGGCTCCAAACATGTCTGCTACAGTGCACTCATGCATGTGAGTATGTTACAAATCCTACTTTGCAGGATATAGATCCGTCATTACAAGTAGGAACACATTGATTACAACATTTGATAGCATTGCGCATTCAGGATTTTATTCACGCTTACTTTAGGGCCGCAACAGCTGTTTAACGCTTGCATGTGGATTAGATAGGTATAGGCAAATGGAAACCAAAGGACATTCCGCAATGCGTGCAAACACTCTTTGAGGATCCTGTTTTGTATACGACGGGATGTGCCATAATGCACTGCACAAAATAGTTGAACATTATAATTGATGGGCTATAGTCTTGCCAAGCAACTCATGATTCTTGTGGTGTGTCAGCTAAAATGCCTCGGTGAGTATTTTGTGATTGAACCTCTCGGGGAGCATTATGTACATCAAGGGAGGAGGGCTTCGATCACTGCTCGGTCAAACTTATGTTAAAGCACTGCATATTGTATGCAGTGTCTAGTTATAAGACCTTGAGTTATGACTCAGCCACATTCAAGATTAGGTTGACCTGTCAGATTGCTTAAGACTGAGAACTAGGTAATCTGTTTACTGGACATTTTATCACCACCGTCGAGGAGCCGACCACCCATGGTGGGCTTCGATGCAATTATTTGCCATGATAAACTACACAAAACATGCCTTCTAAATGGATGAAGAGTAACACGTTCGGTCTTCATGGCATTGGGTAAATTTATATTAACAATATAGAATATCAATGCCGGATATGATGACGACGGTTGCGATAGGCTTTTAACAGATGGCCAAATAGTAGCCTTTTGATGTTATCACTATTTATCCGTTATAATTACCACGGGTCAGGATTTCTTGGCTTTTGGGGAATTTTTGCAACATTTATCGCCCCATAGCTTGGCAAAGACGTCAAGCTCGCATTGCACTCAGCTCCACAAGACTCCGCAGGTGTTATCAGAAACATTGGCATTCATCCCATCCAATGAAAATTCATGTTAATATTGGCCTCTATTTCAATTTATCCTGAGCATTTATTGCATATGTAACGTAATCGCGCGACTGCAATAATTACAATGACTACTGATTATTCATGTTATTGAGAATGAGCAATGCAAATTAGGGTGACATAACATCCTGTGTTCGCAATTAGAGGCATCTTTTTTTCGACGTCGTTTTCGGTTACATATAACACAACAGATAATGTCAGTGGTTAATGCTTCCATTGAATTATTTCGCTTGAGGACCACCCCAATATCATTTCATAACCAACATTCAGGTTGTCCATCACGAGGCCAAGTTAGTCCAAGAAAAATGGCTGTCACGGCATCGGCGAAGATCTTAAAGGGACCCTTAACAGAACAGGGAACAGCCACTCTATCACGATGTGGCTGCAATCACGGCCTTGTGCGGATGTGCTATCTGCATTTTGTGCACAATGTCAAACACTGCAAATACTTTTAATCGAGAATTTATCTCGTTACCAACTGAATCTGACTTGCGCTCGTGAAAAACCCATCGGGACAAGGCCGACTGCGGCTAGTAATAAAAACGTTTCCGCATATGGGGAGCTGGTGATTTTGTTTCTGATAAAAGTAGCTTATGAGCCTAGGTTAATAACTTACCATGCGCGCAGACGGGTGGTTCTATATCGCTATCTCTCTATTGTTCAATACATATAAATCTATAACTTGAAGACGCAGTATGAGTCACTAATTATTGTCATTCCTGTTCTCATCTACAAGAAGTGTTTTTAATGGCAGTTATTATAATGAGTCAGAAAATGGGGCATTTTTTGTACCCGCAGCTTAAGTATTGTCCTGATGTGTTGTTCAACGGGCAGATAAAGTGGATCCATACAGGCGTTTATGGCAAATACGGTAAAATAGATGTTTTTGATGTATCAGTCTAAACGGACACGTTATTCGATTTTCCGACACTGATTGCATTCTTATATCCCATGCAGGCCTATACGTATGCACGGTACATTGCATTGCATAATTAGGTATCGTATTCTGTCCGTACCACGTTGTATGGCTTGGACGTAACTCGAAAAGTATTGCCCTTGCCATCCCGTTAATAAGAGCGTGTACACATGTGGCCAGGGAAGGCCTCATGATAAAACGTTGCGTGATAAATTGTCCACATTCAAAATAATTCATGTTGAATTGTGCGAAAATTTGTAATGATTCACAAGCGCAGTGGTTTCATGAATTGATGACCGTGTTTCAGAAGTCCTTTAGAGCTATTGACGCATATAATTGACTAATGTTATTTTTATTAAATCGCTGGGCTTCCCAACGCAAGGCAATGATAAGAGTACCATCATGTCAACGTCGATATAACAATCTAGTGGTATATTCATAATCAAGATGATTAATCATGGGTAAATTAGTAAACCGAAAACCTTAAAAAATTGACTAAGATTACTATTTTCTCAGTAGCTTTTCTAAAATACAGGCCACGCGTTTAATTTTCTGAATTTCATAATGATGGTCAAAAATAATGACCAATAATGTTAGTGAATTTCAAAAAGATCTGAAACGTTCACTTTAGTTATCATGCAAAAACTCTTCAGGGCGGATGCAAGCAGTATTTAAGTGGTTTGTCAGTGTGATGTAGAAGATTGTGTGTAAACAAAAAATAAATCGGTCATAAATCAAATATGGTTCTGCAATACTCCGGTCAATCAGTCTCTACAATACCTGGTTATAATATACAGCATTCGTTAACTGCAATGTGGAATGTGAAAACGTGAATGACATGCAAGTTATATATGCGACTTTTTACAATCAATATATTGACTTAGTCAACGCGATGCCTAAGGGAAAATATATGTTTGCCAAATATGGATGAATGGTAGAAATGTCGCGTGCGTGGCCAGTGAATGGCTTTGTCTAGATGCCTTAAATACTGCTATCAGCGAAGGCAGCAGCTATTATTTGAGATGGCAAATATTTAACTATTCAAAGCCACATGGTTTGCAAGTAGTTATATAATTACTCTTGAATAGGACAATTGGATTGTCATTGATGATATCATGTGGACGTGTTATGCAGATAAGATACCCTATATCCACGTGATTCTTTGTAGGGCTTTTTCAATCTACTGTTTAGTTACATCAATTTAATGCACAAACGGGTCGATCGTGCAGTTTTTATGACGCGTTACAGTGCCAATCTTCTGTTAACTATGCACGTCAGTCATGGAATATTATCAAATGTGCGAATAATCTATTTGTTAATTAATATTTAGCATGCATCATATCGTGTTATTTTGGCCAATCAATTAATATGTCGACAATGTTCATGGAAGTAAATTCCGAGGCTTACCACACAATATGTGGGTATTTAAAGAGCCGTAGAGTCTCTTCGATGGTTCAATATAAAATAGGTTGTTAATCCATAAGCTAAGACAGTACGTATATATATATTATTTAAGGGTGGGTATACCCTTTTCAGAACTTATTCAAACTAATAGTTATTTTACGAGCAGGAAACAGAGCATGATATTGCCAATTCCAGTTTATACTCGAGGGGTTTGCGCTGCGTCTGTGAAATCAGGTTACATTTGTAAGTAGGTTTTGTGGAATAGTTTAATTATATCTAAAGCCTATGTTTTTACCATATTTTCTGGTGAAAGTCACTATCGACTGGAGTCCTAGGTGATAATAAAGCTATTTACTTGTGTATATTATATCTACCACAGTCAAACATTGTCTTTCTAGAGATAATAGGTTGGTCCCTGAACCAACATATTACCATTTGCTTGGATATTGTAATGCATATATTTTAGCAAGCTGAGATGGCATGCATTGCAGTGTAAAATAAACAGACAATGTGCTTAGGTTTTTATATGCATGCTTCTAAAATACTCTCCTCGTTAATCCTGCTGGGTATTCCCCAATCTGCGGTCCACAATATTTTGGCTGGTCAAATCCATATTGAACGCTCGGCACGAGAGAAGGTGGTCAACGCTGGCGACTGCATAAATGATGTCTAGGTATCGTACACAGTACAAGCAGCGACCACAAATGACGCCTGTCACAACAGAGACGATATATTTGTATAATATGACCAATTGTTTAGCAGATATTGACTTCATATCAGTTTCACTTATGCACAAATCTTGCTACATGTTAACAAGTGAACCACGTTAGGGGGTTCAACTTGTCAAACTGCTTTCGTGTAATGTTGAATCTAATTTTGCTCTTATTGTCACTGTTAGCAAGTTAAGTGACAACCAACCAATGTTATTGTATGTACAGTTATTGTATGTTAAAGAACACCCCGATAGTGCTTTGGACTTAATTTTAGTTACCATATTGTATTTAATGAGCATAGGTAACCCGTCTAATCACAGGACGGAAAGGGTTTAAAATTAGCCATGTATATTTTGCTGCTAAGGTGATATATCTATTTGGTTGAGCAGCTAAGAGTTAGTTTTTTGTATGAAATGAGAATATTGGTCACTTAATGTGCAAGTAACGTCTATTTATGAATCCTTAATTCAAGTTTTAATAGGTGTATTTCAGCCTGTGAAAGACGTTTCCGACAGTATTTTCGTCCATAGACGTCATTTTGTGGGGTTTTTTTTCAATATTTCCCTCGATTTTTCGGACCGTTTTGGTATATGCGCAAAAAAAGACAGCCATTGGCTCCTGAGTTTGTGACATCATATGTCACCGTCCAGCCGGATAGCACAGTCATTTCCTCGTTTGTCTACATGAGAACTGTGGTAGGTGTGAGCATAATCGTATTTTATACAGCCATCATGTACATCGTATACCGCAACGATTCACATCATTTCATGTAGCTTTGTTCGCCTAGAATATATTAAATTGTGATAAACTTCTATTATGTAGTGTGAAAACCTCAATCAACGGGGACCGAGCGATAATGCAGGCAGTGCTGGAACACATGTGTGCACCTCGATTACAGGCCCGTTTAAAAGTTATCAAGGAGTGAAATGTCATCGTCTTCCTCATATAAAGACAACTCCGGAAGCGATGAGCTGGAGCAAAGCAGTGAGTGTTCTTCTCACCAAGAAGAGGAACTAGGAGCCTGTGGGGGCATACAGCCATACAGATTTGAGCCTCCAGCCAAGACAAGGCTTGCAAATGCTCCTCAAATATAAGGGGACTTGAGCCGACTGGGCCACAGCACTTGGTAATGGCACATTCCAGTCCTAACAATCTCCAACCGTTTGCAGATATGTTTCTCTTTATTTTACAGTTGTCCTTAAGTCTTGGTTCAAGTAATCTTTTGGTGCTGAAATACTAGTTATTCATTGTAATTATGCCCTGTACTAGGTGCTCGTGTGGCTCATGTGGGCCAATGGTTGCAGTAGCAGAGAGTAAATGCTGCTAGGAAATTCCGCAAGTTCGCGAGAAAGTGAAATCTATGGGTGTGTCCTGTAATACAGCACACCCAGGATTTGTCTTAGGGTGCCTGTGTCCCTGGACGCTAGAAATAGCTTATAGTGCTTACATTCAGAGGTACAAGAACAAACATGCGACTCAGCATGAGTGAGTATACTTAAAAATGGTCTGGTTCAGATGATAACTGATGAATAATATTCATGTACTAAATGAACAGTTGTAAATATCCCTTTATATTGCAGGTTATTCCGATTCACTGCATATAGGCAGTTGGTACAGTAGTGCAGGGGTTATTTAGGCTGACATCAGAGAGTGCCACTGCCAGCTTGTGCTGTAATAAAACTTAGAGATGTGGGTGAATCAGTATATGTTGGTTTTAAACTGCCAGCATTGTAATAATAAAGGGACAAAAATGCATTATGTGTCTTATTCTGTTATTTACTTTGCTCAAAAATATTTTAACCTATAGATTATACTACACACAGATGACAACCAGCAACAAATTTCAGTTAAGAGGGGTCAACCTTATTTATTGTACCATATGCATAACATGATGGGAAGCATCAATTCCAAAACCATGACATACCTGCAGGGCATCTTGTTCCTGTATCTTGTATCTCATCCAAAAGATGTCGTATCAATCAAATAACAGTATAGTCATGTCCTTGTGAACTTGTTAAGAGACAGGTAAAATTAAATGTTACTAGTTTGACTGAGCTGAAGCCTAAGCTGGGAAATAAACAAAGCTTAGATATTACTTGTAAACGAGCAAAAATCAATCGACCAACCACCTAAATAATGCTTCTATCACCGCCATCAACTCCATCACCACCCCTCCCCTACCTCATCTAAAGAAGAAACATCTCCATATGCTGCCTTTCAGCCTTGTCCTTGCCAGGGTAGTCATACATTTCAGCAAGTGCTCCTGGTTCATTGGCTCGGATTTCTGCAATGGAATTTTTGAGCAGGGTAGGACTAGCTGAGTATTGTTCAAGGAGGCTCTGTATCATTCACTCTACATACCCTGCATAAACATACACATAATTGCTTTTATCATGATTAATACACAGGAATTGACAGTGGGAAAAGATCTATTTTTCATACAATGATGGAGTTTTAAATAAGCAAACCATATGTAGATGGAGTTTTGTCTTTGCGTATTGTGTACTCCCCCTTCTTAAATTTGGGAAATTTGAGAGAAAACCGGGGTCTTCCATTTCTGGTCACAGCCTGTAGTCTACCACTGTTGCGGTTGAAGTGTAGCGTAGCAAGACAATACCTTGAAAATATAGCCGGTAGAGCAATTCACAATTTGATGGATAAATTTTGAGGTTAAAAGGTTTCATGTGTCCATCTTTAAATACATCAATGCTCAAATACCACAAACAAAGAACCAAGTGAAAAGGTGCAATGTAAAATATATTAAGTCAGGCCAGAGTACTCATACAATTTTGTGAATATAATTACCTATCAAACCAACACAGAGCCCCATGAAACCAGTATGTTTTGGTGCAAATTTGATTATCAAGCTATGGAAAGCCTCCAGGATAGATGATTGATATAATGGTGACATCTTGGCGAGGTCTTTGATTAAGGCCTTGGAAAGGATGACATCTTCTAGTAAATCACTGGCTTTGCTGTCTGTACCAAACTAGTTCTATTATATACCGACTCACAAAATACCTTTCATGAATACCATTTTCAGACTTCATTCTTAAATTTGCTTGACTTACTTTTTTGTTTTTCTAAAATGCTAACATTTACCTAGTTCCAACCATTGTTTTTGCCTCTCAACTCCTACAGGTGGAGCATGTTCACACTGAGGGTATATGGGACTGACACGAACATGGAGGTTACGAATGTGGTTTAGCAGTGATGTCCACATGGCCTCAATCATATCAGCTCTAGGTACTCCATCAGGTACTGAATGACCTTCCACATAGTACACATGATTTATGATGGACTTCTTCCATAATACAACGTCTTCACAATCCTTTTTCTTCCCCAGTGCATCAATCCTTTTTCAAAGACCTGCAGAAGTTTTATAGAATCAAATAATTTATTAACATTAACTGCATGTAGAAGCTATCCCTCATTTTCACTTTGCTCCTAGCCTCTCAGATTAAGTTAAATTAATTTAAAAATCTCTCCCTGATTTTGATGGGCATTCTCACCTTTGGCTACGTGCCAAATGCCAAAGTAGTGTTAGACACCAGCGGCATTTGTATGGTTGTTGGTGAGGTCATCACGAATGTACTTATTGATACTCTTGTGCCTGTCGGTGATGATGCAGTCCAACTAGAGTTTTTGGTCATTCAAAAGAAATGACATGCTTCGTTTCAGGCCCTCCAGCTCACAAGCATTGCTGTTTGCCACTTCACTGCTCTACATACAGGGTTGATAGTCAATTTTTTAAGATATATAATATAATGATTTATGCCAGATACTGAATCTGTTTGAGCAAGAACTCACATGAATCAACTTGATGTCAGCTATTTTGTTGATGCGCTGCTCGATGACATTATAGCCGCCATATTTCGCTGAATGCCTCAGGCTATCACAGCGACCGTCACCAGCAAGATGTAGACCACCTGGCATCGATTTTGGGCTAGCAATGACATCAGCTTGTTCTTTTCTCCAACTGTTGATGGCTATGGGGATGAGGTAATCTCTCTGGTGGCGGAAATATGTGTTTCGGCTCATAACATGGGCCTTGAGAAAATTGAAGACCCTTAGCATTTGTGTAGTGAGTGACCCGGAGAACAAGATGGCAGCTGACAGCAGCAAATTTCCAGCAGGCATTTTACCTATGAAAGGTTGACTGGTCCAGTTACGCATAAAGTGGCAATTCTGACATACCTGTTGCACTTGTACCAGAGTACCAATAAATTTAGTCACATTGGCCACACATGGTCCAGTACATATTGTACATGATGTGAATAATTCCAGCAGTTGGCTTTCAAAAACTAAAAACTTTCTTTCATACTGCGTGTCAGCTGGTCCTGTCTATTTCAATGATCTGAAACATATGAGAATGTGACTGATTCTATGGTAAAATTAGCACTCTTGTCAGCATGGATGCATGTCAACCAACATGGATTACCAGCTGAAAGCACCTCTTACCCATCTCCATCAGGGACTGGTCTGATGGTTTGTAATCAGAGTCTTTGTCCTCTTTTATTGGGCTTTCCTCTAAGAATAGAAGAAGGGGTGCACCCTTTGATGGAGTGGAGATAGGTGGTTCATATTGAGTTGATGCATCCACCATCTCAACGTGCTTGGTGCCAACACCTGATGCGAAATTAAGTGTAAAATTTGCTAATATGTTCAAATGTGTGAGAATATGTCATATATTACTAATAACCAATATTTTGTTATTTTTACTCCTGAAGTTTTGCAGCTGGGTCTGTACGCACTCCGACTTGTGTAATAATTCACCTGTAATGGGTGGCTTACTGTCAGTGGATACCTGAACATAACAAATTTCATAAATGCATACCTTTCACACGTCTGGCCATTCATTATATACAATAAATAATAACATTTTCCAACACTGCCTCTTAAATATTTACCAATTAATGCCGATTCATTAAACAATATAAAAATAATTTTTATCTTATTGGAACTGTTTAGGAATCTGTAAGACATGACTGGCTAAATACATACCACTTGCTCACTTGATTCTTTATTAACATGAACTGATTCATTTATGCTGCTAGCTGCCAATATGGAATGATAAACAGTGATAAAGATAAGGGGTTCATGCAGAATGGGTTATCCACTCACAATAATGGTTCTATATACAGCACCCCATTGCCCAAAGGAGAATAACATTTTTGTGTAGAATTTATTTTCATGTAATTGAACGTTGGCTTGATCTTCTTACCCTAGAAATTACCCGTTTTGCCAATGCTCTACTCTTGCGGCCTTTGTTTTCATCTTGGACATCCGACAAGGGCCGCTTCAGTGAGGATGTTGCATGGATGGTTGGGACAGCTGTCGGCTCAAGAATTCTCCTGGATCGTGACATGCCTATTTCAAACTTAAGCCGGTCCTGGAATGACTCTGGAGTGAAATGTGCACTGCACAGAAATCTCCTAGAGGTCGCACTTGGTACATCAAAGTTTGCCCTCTTGGTACGAACAAAGCGCACCCACAATTGTTTTCGAACATTCTCCTTGGGAAAAACATGCTCACTTTGTCCTGTTAGATGCGAATTATTGCAGTACTGGGCCTCACATATTCGCACCATAATGATACAGACTGGAAGACATAAGGGTAAAGTTATATGAAGCAAATTTGACAGTAGGCAAAGACTGACCCACTGAGCACTGGGAATCGCAAGCTATTCTCTGGCAAGCATACATCTATATATGGCAGCCTGACGAGACAAATCTATATGTTATCTGTAGAACAGCCTTATAAAACTTGAGCCGTCCCACACTGATCACTACCGGATATGTCAATTTGTCAACAGGCAAGTGCAAATTCTGTTTTCAAAATCAGTACGGAAACATAACTAATGAACTATAATTCGACTTTCATATGGGAAATGTAAGGATGAGTATGCTTACAGATTCTCAAGAAACCAAGGATACAAAAACGCTGATGAGTGCCTGTAAATAGCGATAAATTTGTACGACAGCTAGTTCGCGAATAGAAACGGCGTCCGTGGCAACAGCTTCCGGTGACATATGACGTCACAGCACCTTCTTTCATCTTCGGCGTGTGGTCGGGAAGTTCCGGAATGTGTTGTTTGTTTTTGCTTATTTCTTGTTTACTACGCGTCGGATCGAAAAAAGAACTGCAAATTATTGATCAGAAAATCGCGTTCTATATGATCCCGATAATGCATATTTTACCCGTTACTTGCACTTTAATTAACAACAGTCCGAATATGGTTTATGCTGCTGTCATAAATGTTGCATCCTCTGCATTCGTTACGCTGTTTTTAGGCGAGGTTTTGTTCGAAAATACATGTAATATTTTAACTTCTGTTGCGTCTTGATACTCAATTGTCTGTCTAGGGATTCCAAAGCCAAGGGGTTATTGTACAATCGGTGCAATACGCAAGCACAAAATATGTTTGTTAATATATGTGTATATGGCGATTGTAATTACTTTACAATATTTATTCGCATTACTGCTCAATGCATCGCCAGCAACTAAGAGCAGTAATGCCTTAATTACCATTAGTCTCACATTGACGAAACTTTGCAACGGCAATCAGTAATACGTTCGTAGTTAAGTAGAGTCCGAAGGTGTCTGCGGTTTTTGTTGACGTTGTTTCCTAAAACATATTACCTCGATGCTGCTCAACTGCCCAGTCACACATATACTAGATTTTTGATAGATCAGAATGTAGTTTGAAGCAAAACGTACTTGCCAAAACTGTGTATCATGATTATTTGTTCTGCAGATGAGGCTTTAATTGATTTGGTTACTTAGCATTATGAACGATTTCATAATTGCACATTGGGCTTCCGAACTCCTAAGACATTTCTATTTTTCATAGTCCATTTATAGTCAGGGTTGTTCTCAATTATCTTGATCACCACCAATGATTGGCTCCTGTCAATAACTGCGATTATTTATTAGTGCTTCATGTTTGTAGTTTTCATTTTCTAATATTCAACTCATGATAAAACGGGATCCTGTCGTTTTCTTAGCTAACTATTAATACCTGCATAACCAGAATACCATGTTGATAGCAAATAATAACTGAATAATAAAACCTTCCAAACCTCCGCTTATACATGTGTTCATCAGCACCGACGAAAGCTATTATTTACATATGAATTCATAAGCCTGATTAATGTTGGCCTAAGTATGAACATCAAGGGGTTTAGAGCAGTGAAAAGCATTATAACAGTATCTTTTGGGTTTTTTTGCTGCCAAGGCCCCACGCTCTCATTATGCTTCAAAATAGCTTTGTCGCTGTCTGCTATTCTTAAAACTTAGCAGATTTATGGTGCAGTGTTGCTAAGACACCCGATCGATAGCTTCCAGTCTGGTTATTTCTTCATATACTCTAAAGATATTGACGGAAGAGCCTGCAGGATAGTTGTACCGTAGCAGAAAATAGCGGCGATTATTGGTGCACTTTGGTATGATCTTCTATGAATGCAGTTTCAAATGCGAATACCTCAAGGCTCCAATTTATAATTCTTGGGGTTTTGTTTTATTCCACCATATATAACGCCGTCGTAAGGGCCACCAATCACCCTACAATGTCGCAGAGTTTTTACAGGAGGAAATAAGAAGGTTTTTTTTCCATCGGCTAAATTGCTCATTACCTTTTTATTGCGTAATTGCCGCCATTTACACAGCGTTGCAAGCATCCGCTGGAGCTATCTTCCCTAGCGCTTAATTGCATAACCAATCGGCCCTGCTAATTGCTCGATATATTTGTATTTTATGCCGACACAAATAGCGCACACATTGTAGTAGCGTTGTTACAACCATCACCTAGCAGCATATTTACAACAGCATAAATCAACAGTTGTTATATATGCTTTTTATTGGCACTGCAACAGTCTCATCATGCATACATCATTATATTTAGTGCGCCGGTATTGTTCACAAACTCGATGCAATAATCATTGCAAATAAATTCAATGAGTCACATCACACGGGAGACCGTATCGGCTAAGCACCCACATAGCGCGCGTTTTATGCGTTTTTTTCGCAGCAGTTGTAGTTGATTAAACCGGAAGCTGACGGCGACACCCGTGTGATGCTCACAGCAATAAGCACCTAACATTAACTTTATGAGCTAGAGTAAAACAATGCCGAGACAAAGTGTAAAATGACGACATATGTATTCATTGCACTATGAATAGTATGTTGATGAGAGGTTTCCATTTCAAAACATATTGACTATAGTAGTAATTGATTGTCAATTCTAATTTCAGATCAAATGCTATGGGAGCTAATGTTGGCAACAGCAGCCGTCTTGTGGCTATTAAGTGGTGCCTTATTGGGCCCAGTGTGTTCTTGCTTATGTTTCTGATTTATGGTTCTGAATCCACTTTGTCTATAAGTGAGCATCCTTAATTGATACAAACCTCGAACTATCCTTAGCTGTGCTTACGTCGACTGCGTTATTCCAAAATATGCCGGTCGAAATGAATGAATTTTAGTAGCTTCTCAGTAAGATATGATATTTCAGCCAAATATTGATGCATGGTGTTCAGGAAAATATTGTTGACTAGTTTGAGATGCAACCAAACTACATCTAAGCAAGGTTTGTAGTCTACATCCACTGCCTTATCAATTGTCTTTCTAAAGATGTCAATTAGGCATATTTCCTTGTATGCATAATTTCATTCAAGAAAATTAATCTGCATATTTTTGCAAGATTACTCTGAGCCATCAATCAGAATATGGTTGTCTTCATTAGAAGTACTATACCTTATATATATAATGCAATACAGCGGATATGCAAGCATCCGTTTAATTGATGCATGACGGTTCTGGAAATGAGTATATAGCAGATCAATAATCCAATGAAATTTAATTGTTATTTCCTGTTATCAGATTTATATATTTTTTGTTTCTAGCAACTTCTTGCCTTCCATAAATTTGGCATGATATATTGATATTATCAATCCAAACTGCTCAACTATGTATATTATATGCCGGTTTCACTAATGGAGAGAGTTACAGTGGTGTGAACCAAGTGTCTTAAGAAAACTCTCGCTTGATAAACGGTTATCTCTATCCGGATTAATTTGCATTATCCAAATCCATCAAGAATATAATCAAACAAAGGAATATGCATCTTCTGTATGATTTCTTTTTGAAGTGATTATAAGAGGGCGTGAATAGCGCGTCGCGCAACAGTGCAATACGGGCTGCTTTATGAGGTGAAGAATTTTTCATGTTGTCCTATCTTATCGATACTACTGGAGCAAAAAAACAATGATTTACCCCATCACCTCAATTTATCAAGACCCGTAAAACGTTCAACCATAGCTCAAATGCACTTAGCAAATTGAGTTTGTCTTCTAAAAGCAGATTTCAAGCGATATCATTCTTTGCTACCTCCTCATTGTTTATGGTATATTGCTTCCAAAGAACAGCTGCGTCGAATATTTAAATGCATATAATATGTCATCTTTGAGGTTAAGCATGGACCACTTGGCAATACAGGGCTAAATAATATAACGAGTATCCACATTCAGTACAAACAAATTGCTCGTACGACAACTTCAAATACTTGTTTCACTTCGACGCACCACAAATTAAGTAGCACGGCTGCTGCAGTACATGAGGTATATCTGTTTGTTGAATACATTGACACAACGCAATATTTTCATTATAGTATACTTCAATTGAAATATGCAGTCAAGATTGCAAGCGCTGATTTCCATGTTCCTGGATCCATTAGAACATGCATGAGTTTGCTATCAATGCTGGCACATCAATAGCAAAAAATAAGTATTTTGACAACCATTGTATTAAACTCATTCAACTGCCTACGTTACATAAAACAGTACATATTTTATATACCCGTATCTCAGTTTGTCTTGGTGAAACATACATTGATGACTCCGACCAATATGACTAACGGCAGCAGTAGTTCTACAGGTCAACGAGATACGTCTGAGGTGAAAAACCTGTCTATTGTCTATAATCTAGATTCATTGTATCTCATATTCAGTAACCATGTTCTCCCTAAGCAAGAGATCCAAGAAACGATATATCGATTGTATATCGTGAAGTGGAAAATCTCAACAACATTGACGGCTGCAGCGAAAGAGATTGTGTTATTGCTACTGGTGTCGTCAACAAGAATAGCAGCTGTGCGTCGATTCGACTTTTTAGCCGTATGTATAATTATTATTGGGATATCCAGAATATATTTTGTATCTACCCTAAGTGTTCTACAATGACGCAATGTATTTATGACGCTTAGGACTCATTCCATATTGTACGCTGTACACAAAATCCTTCAATAATCAGTTCAACTAACAGTGCATTTTATTATTATCTTAACCATGCATTCGTATATGTTTACTATTTCTTGTTAGTTGCCAGCACAGAGAAGAACAACAATCAAACAGAGCTATGTAGCGTCAATAAACCGTTGTATTAGGTACCGTCTCATGTGTATATCTACACATCTCAGTCATCTTACAAAATAATGTTCGCTTAAATATACTTCGCTTATGACTTCCGTTGGCATGTCTACACTGTATGTTATTGATAACTATCGATTGTTTGGTCGTTTGAATTCTCCAATTAGCGTCAAGAAGTAATGTTTAGTGGTCTCGAAATATTCATTAACTGTAAGCCCATCCATACCAAAGGCATATGCAATTATACGACGCTGATCGGGCTGAGCAAACACTATGTACTGTAGAATTTATCGCTGGGTTTGCAGTATTTGCTGTCTGAATACACGCAGTCTATATTGACAGTATGTGGTTGGATAAGGACGAAACGAAGCCAGAATGTATTTGTTAGCTTGCTGATGCAGTTCATAAAATATGTTAAATTTTACCGGGTAAAAGTAGATTACAGAGTGCTTGTGTAGACGTTTAGATACAATGGATAAGAATCAATGTCCAATTATTGCCAAACAAAAAGGTACCACTGAGAAGTTACATTAAAAGTAGTGTCGAATCCGACTGGAAAAAACTTGCGTTGTTGTATGTGTTTTACTGCAATAGAGTCATCGTCTATTCATTACTCTTACTTTATATATGTTTTTTTTTCAATCACAACACAAAGACTAGCTATGCAATCGTGAGAGTCTTGGGAACTGTTAAGAAGCTTGTTAGTTTTCATAACTAGTAAGCTGTACCATGTGGCAACAACTCGATACATGTAACCATTTCATGCTGTTATTGGGCTTACCCTGGATTATTTATTGTGTATGAATGTCTCACGGGTAGTGATGTCATTGATAGAATGACATTCGATATCATATTCTTCCTATGTAAGTTCGCATATATTATGGTCATGTTTGGTATGTTTGACATTTGCTTGGTTCAGGTGGCATCCATGGACATAATCCAGCTCTTCAAGTAAAACCCTGCACTGTATGCGCCATTTTCTTGTTCAATATGAACCTAACGCCCTGTTTTTGTTGCCAATTAGCCATCAAATGTCACCGAAAAGTCCAAACAAAACACGACTAGCTAAGTCTGAGAGAGTGACGATAAAACATGCATGTCAATATGCCAGCCTCTTGGGAGTGACTATGCGAGGTCGCCAAACTACAATATTCTGATGACCGTTGTGTAGAACCAATTAACAATGTACCATATTTCTGGCTACATTTATTTAAAACGTGCCCACTTCCTGTACAGTTGCTGATAAAGTGTGTGGTGCTACACTGCAGCCGTCGGATTGCCAATGTGCCATTTACCAGTGAAGTCGTTCAATTGGTTTCGTAGGACGATTTTACATGCTACTCGTTTCACTGTCTCCAGCAGCAATTGATGTTCTTTTACATGTGTAAGTTGCAATACTTGTCATTGTTAGGGCAGAAAAACTAACGAAGGTTAATACGATATAACCAATCGTCCTTAGATATGCAGATGCACACAGACAACACAACAAGTTAACATACCACGACTACCTTAGAAACTCCAAAACCAATTTTCACAGAGAGAAATATTTATATTTGTACATGACGAACTTTCATCACACACACACACACACACACACACACACACACACACACACACACACGCACACACATACACACACACACACACACACACACACACATATATATATATATATATATATATATATATATATATATATATAAACATATATATATATATATATATATATATATATATATATATATATATATATATATATATATATATATATATGTAAACATATATATATATATATATGTGTATGTGTGTGGGGGGGTTTGTTTGTTGGCAGCATTTATTCAATTAATAGGTGTTCAAATCAGGTATAGCATTCAATAAACCGAGTGATTGCAAAATTTATTATGGTGATTTCATCGTTGATCATGGTGACTTTTTTTACCATATATCTGATTTCAATGACCTTGTTCTTTTCAAGTTGGAGTCTAGGCAGAAATCGATTTAGCAAAATACCTTCTTTAGCACAATTTTCGGACGCAATGATGGGATATTGATATGAAAGTTAATTTTGGCAAGGATAGTTTGGTATAATGTAAATTAACGTAGGCTATAACCGACGATAATAGTAGAACAAAACACGAATGAGAGTCTGCACTTTGTGTACTCACTTACGTGCCCACAACATTATATGAACGGATGCGAAAACACAACAATGGGTGATAGTTTCTAATACTTGGTATCCGAATTCTGAGCTGATGACCATGAAGGGCATAGTCAGAATGGCAACAATTAATAATTTTGAGCGATACCGCAGGTTAACCTTTGTGGTATATGCATGTGATCCTGCAAAATGATCCACTGCATATAAACAATCGTAAAATAGTTCAGAGAGTTTCCACGAACGTAAGCTAAGCATTTATTGAAGCTGCTGGTAACCATTAAGTTATTTTCATTGGGTCCATTCACAGTGAGCACAATTTAGTAGCAAACGATCGAATTTCCCATGCGAATAACATAATGTTGTGTTTCGTACCCAGCAGATCCTCAGCAGACACAAGGTACATTCAGTGAAGCTTAATAATGACCTCCCAAGAGTGTGATAAAAAGCCATTAACGGAATGAACCATTCAATTCGGTATGGTCGTTGAAGGGTTTGATTAACCGTTGCGTCCTCTCCTGAACCTTGCACATTTGTCATGTCTTTTGCATGCTGCTTAATTATATAGCGTTGCGCGAACCCACGACACAAGGAAATTTAGCACCTCCCGGCTGCTACATCTATGATGGGGAATATCAGTTTCAATATATATATATATATATATATATATATATATATATATATATATATATATATATATATATATATATATATATATATATATATATATATATATATATATATATATATATATATATATATATATATATATATATATATATATATATATATATATATATATATATATATATTCGACCGACACAGACAACCTCTCCCTGTATAGAAAGCTGATTGTATATTACCAATACAAGCTCCATAACAGCGTCAACGATGAAATTAATGATCGCGTGAACGCAGTCAATGCTCGATGATCTCCTGGGAAATATGTTGTATTCTATTATGGTCAGACAGAGTGTATTGTTCCGGGAATGGATTAATACTATATGCAAACCTCGTCGCCAGTACGTAAAAGGTTATATTGCTTCATCCGAAGGGTACATCGAAGCAGATGGCGTCAGAAGTGCTTGTTTATTGATCAGATGTGCTTTGCTTCGTTTGTACCAGACGTTCATTACTTCTTGTCTTGTTTTGTATTTCTGTTGCAACAAACATATATCGCTAATTTGCACCTAAATGTCAGACATTTCGCTTATTTGTCGTGACATAACAGACAACCAGTAGTAGCAATTTGCACTAAGATGCCTGATTCACCAGTTGATCGTGACATTGATACCGATCCAACGCAGCAATCATAGCATTGCGGTATTCAATGTCTATGGACTTTTCGACAAGCCAATTGAATGTTCAACCACAACAGTTTCGCTTCAAGAGCATCGATTTTGATTCAAAAATTTACATCTTAGATGATTATTCCCGAATATCTCTATCCCCAATGTAACCGTTTATCGCTCGTTAGAGGGAATGAAAGGTGTATCATTGAAACCTAATGCGTATTTGTATGCTACATAACTCAGCTGTATGTGAATGATATTGATATTAGCTATCATGGTTTTACTTTAAGTATACCCGTTTAGCACGTCCAATGTAATAATTATACTTGTGATGCTTTGAACGGAACTATCAGAGCTGGGAATGGATATTAATTAAACGATTGTTAGCAACGCCCTGGATTTATAGTGAGTAAGTGATTGATCGAAGGAATTGGTGGTCGAAAGGAACTAATTAGTTCAACCGGAACGGGTCCTACTTGAGCAGTCCTTCATCGCAACTAACTTAAATATAACCACAGAGCTCATCGGGCAATAATGTTTATGCTAACAGTATTATTTAACAATTACAATCCAGGAAATTGTTAATAGTAACCTCTAATTGAATTCCACTCCATTAATTCATGCAACTTCATTGAATGTTGGATAAACGCAATGGCACGACAAAAGCAAATTGATGGTAGTTCATTGACTGTTTAAATAAAAGAAAGAGTGGAATCAGTATTTCCTGATCAAATTGCATTATATTGAATAGTTGAAGCTTTCATTACGCTAGAAATACAAGAGATTAATCTATCTTTGAAGAACAGTGCACCGGTTGCAGCAATCGTTTCATCAAATGCGTACACAACTGTAATAAAGTTTCTTAAACGGACTATTCTAAGTCTGGTGCGCGTGAAGTACCCTATGGCAGACTTAAAGTTTTCAGTTTGTTTTAGATATTCCCATATTCCCAGCATATAGTTAAACGATAATTATCAGGACTGTTTTGCTTGTTAGCGCGATTAAGAGCACTGTTTAACAATACATCTCAAACACAGTTCACCATTCGTCAAGGTCAATCAACCAAGTAGCAGTTATTTTAATATCTTTAATGTTACGTCCAATGACGACCATGCCGGACTGTATTTCGTTATACTATAATTCTTATTCATTGAAACCAACGTGTTGTCGTTCCTTGTGTAAATAGTTATGATAGTCTATCACGACTTCTCTTCTGACTTTATGGGGCACATCTGGAGTCCTATATCCGCTCGATCGAAAACTCTATGCAGTATCCTTTGAGAATTGTGCGCCCGAAACATATGTTTAGCAGCATTGTTATATTATCTGGTAAAGCTGTAGGTTGTTAGGCATAGAAAACGTACAGTACTTTGACATTTGCAAACAAATCCACCTGATATCAAATGCAAGCAATGCGCGACGGGTACCACCCGCCAATACGCTCAGTGATGAGTAAACATGGCGATAATTACTACCAAAAACATTTCCATTATACCGTCACTGGACAATGGAGGAGCACTACAACCAGTCGACAAAGCGTAACCTTGCTTGCTTAATGCGATTCACGCTGGCTACACAACTGTTATGGCAGTTGCTTAAGAGAGTAACATCTACAATATCAGTTCAAAACGGTCGTACGCTGGTCATGTAAAATCCCGCCGCAGAAAACTTCCAAACATCACCGTCGGATCATAGTGATAGAGGCGAGGTCGAAGTTCATTGAGTTTTGTGCACAGTGCTACCATGATTCTATTACCTGAGTTCTAGAATTATATTGAGGCTACTGGGAATCAAGTGGTTAAATTGCATTAACAAAAACACTGACTTTACTTTCGACCAACAACGGAATATCATTTGAATTCGACCGATACTACGTTACACCGGATTAGGTATAAATAGTTTAATGAGCATTATCATGATTCGAGTGATGAATCATATGTCATTGCAACTTTTCTCGCAAACGCACACAAGTGAAAAATTAATAGTTCACTATCTTGATAGAGTATGAAGTCTGATTTTTTGACCATTTACGGTCTATTCATAATGGCTTATGATTTTTTTAAGAGCGTCAAAAGACTACGCCACGTCTGCAAGATCAGAATTGTAGGCTGTCCATGCTTGTTCTAGACGCCGTTATTTTGCAAAATATTGCACAACGTTTTGCAGCGGTGGTCATTCTCTCTTCCTTCATATTCAACCGCTATAGTATTCCAATATCGTGAAATTGGTATCAACGATTTGTGATGCTCTCACCATTCAGGCACAAAGACATCAAAGTAACTTCTGTTTGATATCAATCAAACCTTAATAAGGAACCCGAACGGAATCTAAGAGGCCAACATGGCTTGCTACAGATTGTGTGTGAGGATTATTTTAAACTTGTTTGCCATACAAAACAAACGAAGGGTCGCACTGATTTCTGGTTATATTATATTGGTAAGTCACGTTTAGGATAGAGGGGTTGGTTGAATAGATCTACACGATTAGCATTATTTCGAGGTGCCATGTCAGCCGCTAGAAATAGCGATTTCTAGAATATGCACGTCATATCGAGTGCATCCAGGCTATCATTTGGGGTGTCATACTTTCCTCTCCGCAGTCGGCCTAACTCTGAACAATTTACAAATATAGGGTTCAGTAGGGACCAACAGGATGCACCTGTCCATAACTTAGCGCACAGAAATTCATGCACTGGATTCGGGCTCCTAAGTCTGGATTTTGGAAGGTTATTTTATCGTTTCCCTAGATATGTTCTCCATGCACGCTTGATGCAAAAACAAATATTACATAATTGACCAGATATTAGTACCAAGGTCTTTTATATCATGGCCAGATAAGCTTCTTAACAATTCCACAGCCTAAACTATTTAATATAATTATTTTGTTAAATTCGTACACTGCGTTACATTTTGTCATAGCATTCGTTGTGAGGGTACAGGAAAGGCTGCTTTCCCCTTAATGACATGGCCTTTGATATATTGAACCCCTTTGGTCGTTATCATCATCAGGTAAGATTAATTGCCGCGATAAGTAGATTCCGCCAAATAACTAACGACGTCAACAATGTTAAATGTAGCAATGTGATTGATTGAATAGCACTTCCTGAATAGCACTTTGTTTGTATACAAAATTATGGACAGACATGACCACTTTACGTGGCGCATTTAAACAATAGATTCGCTACTGTATGACTATAGCTACTAACAATGGCTCCATAATCATATAAATGGATGTATATCGCTTTACGGCAAGTAATCGCCGTATCGTGGGTTCCCTGATTGAGGAATAAGAAACCAAAATATTACAGGCGTAACATCACTGATGCTTTCCTTCCATGTAATACTCAAGCGTTGTTTAATATTGGTCGTTTAAATTCAAAAAGCATTTATTCAAGAATGTAATGCGAGGCTTCCATTGAAGTGAGAGTTCCTTGACGCATTAACCAACTCAATTAGCCCGTATTGTAAATATGTGGTAAATGGACGCTGCCCGTGTTATTTGATCCATGAATGCCTCCCAAAGAATTTCTTCTCCTGTCTCATTCCATTAGTCCCATTTAGAGTCTCTTCATGGTCTACATTACCATAGGTCGAGCAGCACACACTATTCTATCACGCGGCCAGTGAATGCACATTTAAGTGGAATAGGATAATTATTAAGGAAATATATGAATGTCTCTTCCATTGTATATACATATCCCATCAAGGACTTTCGTCTATGGACAAAATCATTATTTCTATCAGGGTATACAAGCCATGATATCGTATTACATCTGCATTACACTCGAAAATCATCAGAAGCTATTAAGTGCACAAATATTGGCTGTTGCAACAAACAGGTCGTATATCACCTGCTGCTTAGATGACTGCTTATTGGTAAGCATATGGGATATCAATTGCTTTCCACATCCGCTTGTAGATTAATGTGAGCAAATCTCAACCTGCACTAGCCAATTATAAACATGATACATAGATTTATAGAGGAATTATTTATATGGGTCTAGACTAACAATGACTGATACAAAGAGGAATATTGTCGTCACAGAGATAAAAGGTTGGTTACTGAACGAACTTATTACCATATGCTTGGGTACTGTAATAGGTATATATCAGCAAGCAAGAGTCGGTTTGCTTTGAAGTGTAAAATCAACAGACAGTTTGCTATGGCTTTTTATGAATGCTTCTAAAAAAGCTCACCTCATTTAGTCTGTTATGTATTCTTTTAAGAGCCAATCAGTCCACAATATTTTGGCTGGTGAATTCCACTATTGAACGATCATTACGAGAGATGGTGGTTAATGCTAGCGACTGCAAAAATGTTGTTTAGTTATCGTCCACAGTCTAGTCAGCACAGCGGAAGCCTGACACAATAGAAACAATATATTTGAATAATATGAATGACTTTGTGGCAGATATTGACTTCTCATCAATGTTACTTATACAAAAATCATACTGCATTACAAAACATTGTTTGCCACAATGAAACATCAAACAGCTCTATCACTTACATTCACTGTAGCAATACCTCTAGAACGCATTGACAACAAAAAGTGATATTACTCCGGTAATAACGGCTACTCTGCACACAACACAATTTAGTTGCAGCTTGACGAATAGTGTTCTTGTATTAAGTGAAAAGATATTTCACTACCTTAACTACAATTCCAATATAGTCTTTACTGCATCCTCTTCATGCATTACGCTGTTGTTGAGCGATGGTTACTCTCTCGCAACGGATATGTCAGTGAATACATGTTATAATTCAGCTACTGTTGTGACTTCTAAGATCGCATTGATACTCAGTTGTCAGTCTAGGGAATCCATAGCCAAGGGGTCGTTGTACAATATGCACAATATTCAAGCACAACACGTGTTTGTTAATGTACATGACGATTGCAATTACCTTAACTATTGATATTTGTATGTCGGTAATAGTGCTCAATGCATCGCCAACGACTCCCGTTGAATGCGAAACACATAAACGCCATATTATCCCGGCATTTCTGTTGAAACAAGGATGTTACATTCGGTGTGTAAATTCATCTCCAGCAGGCAAATGAAAAGAAAATAAGATATACATTCAAAACCATTCAGCAACTGATTACTAAGATGTCTGAATGAAGCATATTAGCACATAATCTACATTTGGCGTGATTATACTTAGCTGTAAACATGAACACAAATCCGAAAGAGAACCTGGCAATTTGGAGATCAGTCATATAATCATTATAACTCTGCATAAGCTAGTTTAACCGTGCGTCAGGTGCCATTTTTAAACAGTCAATGCATGCAATAACTTCCCAAAGCGACGTAGTTAAGTCAGAGCGATAACCAATTGCTTTACAAAATACATCAAATTCTCTAAATGCATCGCATGTACCAAGCTACTAGCCAACGTTATTTGATCTCATTTGTGCTTAGGCGGTTGTTTGAGGGTGGTGAGGGCTGTATAACATCAATCAGCTTTAGTCCGCCTCTGATATATGTGTTCATCAGCACTGCAGCAAACTGTGGTTTGAGTTTCCAGTCACATAATATGTGACGGGATTAATGTATGCCACATTATGAGCATAACGTGTTTAAGAGCTATGAAAAACATTATTACGGCGTCTGATGTTTTTTTGGCAAAATGCCTCTGTGCACCCATAAATTCTCCGCAACGTTCTTGTCGCGGTCGGCCATTTTTAAAACCATAGCTGGGTTGTGTTGCAGCCATGCTAAGATAACCGATCAATGGCGGATGTTTAATTTTATCTAAAAATAAAGGCAGAAGTGTCTATGGAGATCGTTGTGCCGATAGAAAAAAATTGCGACGCCTATTGAAGCATATGTTTAATGAGCTTTCTGCATGCTGTTCGGTTCTCATTCTGCAGCATAATGTTCCAAACTTTTATTGTAACTTTAGTTGTACTTAGCAGTTATATAATGTCGATCTTTCGTGTGACGGGTGTAAGGGCCGACCCTTGAGGTCCAACTGTCCTCTTGCGTATATTTATTTATATTTTTAATGTTTTGCTAGCAATCATATATTGGGTCTAATGAGTTGGATGTAGCTATTACGAAATATTGCGATTGTTTTTATATCACATAATGCTGCAATACATTTGATTGACATTCACCACTCGCGTTCGCGCATTTAGTTTGGAATTATCTGCTAATATCTTAGTGCTCTAATATATCATTCTTTGTCATTTAATGTTATTCCACCAGCTATAGCGCTGTCCAAATGGCTATTGTCGCCCTTCAATATTGCCGTTTTCTTTACAGGCGGAAATTGAAAGGATGTTTTTCGTCCGCGAAATAGCTCATTACCTTGTTTTTGCGTAATTGCCGCCACTCACACAGCGTTGCTAGCATCCGTTGGAGCTGAATGTCTGAAAGTTTTTATTTTTTTTCGACACAACAAGCGCACTCATTGAAGTAGTATTGTTGCAACCAGCACCAAGCATATTTGCAATGGTTGCCGGATAACGGCGGTCTAAAGCATATCTCAACAGTCGTAGTCGATGCCTTTCACATCCCACGGGATATGGTATTGGTGGTTTAATTAACGGGATACGAGCGTAGCGTGCACGATTAACAAAAATGAGTTGCATACAATATTTGTCAGCGTTTAATGCAATCTCTATTCATTGTAGGTGTAGTTTATTAAACCACAAACTGTCGTTAACACACACAGTAACAAACTCATAATATTAACTGTATGAGCTAGAGAAAAAACAATGCCGGGACAAAGCGAATACTAATTATAGTTTAAAATGACAGAAGGTGTAATCGTTACACTATTACTTGCACAACATGAGCAGCATGTTGATAATTAGTTGATATCGATATAATATATGAATATATATATATATATATATATATATATATATATATATATATATATATATACATTTACATACATAGATATATATATATATATATATATATATATATATATATATATATACATTTACATACATAGATACATATATATATATATATATATATATATATATATATATATATATATATATATATATATACCACATCGATATCAATTACTATATATATATTTATATTTATATGTATATATATATTTATATATATGCATATATATATATATATATATATATATATATATATTGATAAATGTATATTCATATATGTATATATGTATACATATGAATATATACATTTATCTATGTATAAGAGTGTATACATATGTGTGTATATATATATATATATATATATATATATATATATATATATATATAAATATGTATATATATATATATATTTATATAAACATATATATATATATATATATATATATATATATGTGTGTGTGTGTGTGTGTGTGTGTGTGTGTGTGTGTGTGTGTGTGTGTGTGTGTGTGTGTGTGTGTGTGTGTGTGTGTGTGTGTGTGTGTGTGTGTGTGTGTGTGTGTGTGTGTGTGTGTGTGTGTGTGTGTGTGTGTGTGTGTGGAAAGATACACATAAACGAAATGATTTTGTTAAATCGATTGCGAGCTTAAACGTCAGGTCTTGATGCGGCGTATTGTTGAATCAGTGAAACACGACCTGCCAGGTTACACACTACGCATAACAAATCTAATGCGGTCGCACCGCTATATAAGCAGCTGGCACTTATATATATATATAAAGGATATACACTCGTATTTTGTTCAGCGTAACGGGTAGCCAGATCAGTCGTATATGAATAGTGTAAAATTAGAATGGGATCGGTCGGTCGACAAATCAAATGTGTCTCGTGACAGCATAAGCGAATATATCTGTGAATGCATTACTGGTTCATGTTTGAAATCAGTGAGCGAGCGAATGAATAAGGGATAGTATACAGCTTCGGTAAATACAAAATGCGCCCAGTTGTGCCACATCAGTCCCAAGATGAATTAAACAGCGATTAATAACATTATTTACAACCGATATTCTACGTCGTTTCTTTTTTAATAGTATTGCCTTTGCAATCATTGATGATGTACAACTCAACATAGAAGAGGTGGATCTAGTTAGTTTGTTCCCATCATATCACGACTACTGCCCTCGGATTATCCTTAGCTATGCTTAGTCGACTGCGTCAATGCTCGTTCAACGGCTGAGGAAGCAAGGGGCATGTGTACAGACGAAGATGTACCGATACTAGCCCGGAGTCTGGAGAAAGGAATTCACTCAATATCGCGCCATTATGTGCTTTGCCAGAGGGAAAGGCATGTTGATGAATGAGTACCATCGCTTTAAAACAAGGCACCTCTGAAGGCAACCGTACATCAGAATAGATGTGATTAAATACTAAAAATCGGTCCGTTATTATTTCTCGTACTGAGCACCAATTTCTTATTCAGTATAATGGTGACATTCATCGAATCACCATCGCTTAAATATATTCAGGACACTGCAGGAAACAGACTACACACATCATCGCCAGTAACATTTGGAGTAATAAAGGCTAGCAGATATGCAGCCATTACTGCATGCCACGCGAGTATATGAAATGGGGCTTCTTTGTCGTGTTGGACAGTTGTATGCTGCTCCGCCAAATCGCCCATATCACCTTAACTAATTAAGCCTTCCTAAATACATGACCATGATCAATATTTATTTAGTAATTTTATATCGTCGCCATTATATACATAACCGAGCGCCATAGTGAGCGAAAACATGTCCCACCACTTGGAGCATGGGGAAGGGTGTTATCGCATAATCTGATTCTACGAGTACCTTTTTCACAGTTAGGTTAAGACTTGGAACAAAGACATTATCAATGTTTATTATGTATATTGATATATATTTGATGGCCATGCGTGTAATCGCCAGGAGCTAAGCGATGAACAATATCCCTGTGATAGTGGATTACTACATCAACCGTTATATTTGCCCTACTGTATCTGCAATACTTCCCATTATTTCCCTGTGGGACCGATGGAGCATTTAACCACATCACACACCTGAAAACGAGTATATATTAGTGAAAAGAGCGGAAATCTTTCGACATTTTGAAAAAAAATATGTCGTAGACACAATAACTAAAGATATTACCATTTGTTATTTTATGACATGTTTGAATGTCTTTCCTTTTCATGTGGAGGCAATTTGTTAAACTTTAACAAGTGAGCTGCGTTAATGTCTGAATAAGAACAAAACCGACACTCCTAACGACATTCATGCCAATTAAGACATCATTGCCATCGCTGAACACTAGTGATCAAGGAACATTACATGTGGATACTATCTCCGTCACAAAATAACTCTTGTCCTCTGCATCGTTATTTTGATGAAATGAATCATGTTTTTTCTCTTGCACGTCGATTCAGGTACTTATATTTTCGATATTACGTATTACGATAAAAGGATTACATGTATCGATATCATTTGGTTATTCGGTAGTCCAGTTTGACAAAACAAATTTATAATTATATATTATCAAGCTTCCAAATGGAAGCTCCATGCGTTTGACAAGTTGATTCACAGGCTTTCTAGTGTCCCATTATAAAATCTCCGGATTCATAAGGATTTTCAAGAATATCTCATGCATCTATTGCAGCTAGTCCGAATAATGCAATCGGCAAGTACCGATTACATCAACAACACCGACATTTAATGGGGTCATAAAAGCTGTCCTAATCTGGGGTTGGAAATAAACTCAAGTTTAGTCATATAATATGTATTAACGTTGGTTAGGAACACTTATAGTGCTTGCTCATTTGGTAGCAGGTAAAGATGTTGTTACATTTGTGTTTGAAGTTATCAATTTAGTCGAGTAAACATGTGCACAATAGGTATAGGTCGAATTATATCCAACAAGACCTCATTGCTAACTTATAACAAATATACCCCCCCAAAAAAGGAAAAGAGCAGTTTAACATTTGATTACGTACAATAAATCTCAATAAGTTATTAAAGTTGGGAACATTTTACCAACGCTAGATAATAACATTCGAGGAATGAGGCGACGGAATTAAAGCCCAAAAAGAAAAACGGCACACGAATGAGAAATGTCATGGAACAGGGAACGAATCTGAAAACAAAGAAAGGCATTAATATTAAAACATGTTATGCACAACAAGTTGCACAACTGTCCGATTGCTTTTGTTGGCTCAACAGATATATCTTTGTAGCTTCCTCAACCTAGCATTATATATAGCAGAACTAGATGGTGTTCGTGAATAAGGATTTCATACTAGCTGGATTTGAGCCTTGAATTGTTTTATTGACAACGAGATATCTACAATAAATATTACGTTCGTAGAAAATATTAATTCCAGCAGATGTCAGAAGCATGTAGATATATTTGCACATTTTTATATATATATATAGATATATATATATATATATATATATAGAGATATATATATAGATAGATAGATATATAGAGAGATATAGATAGGATAGATATAGATATATATATATATATATATATATATATATATATATATAGATATATATTTATATATATGTATATACATGCAAACATATAACTATAGATATACATATAGATATAAATATATATATTTTAGAAAAATATATATATATATATATATTATTTATATATACCTATACATATATATATATACATACATATATATATAATTATATATATATTTACACAAACATATATATATATATATATATATATATATATATATATATATATATATATATATAATCTATCTATCTATCACATGTAGATATATTTGCACATTTGTATATATATCTGGGTATGGCAGAGGTAAGGATGGAATCATGACGCCGAATAATATGGGGTCACAGCCGGGATCGGTTTCGAGTCATGGCCTTGTTGTTAGGTTTGGTCACTGTTGAGATTAGAGTGAGTCACAGATAAGAGTAATTTGAAGGCACGATGGATAATGATTGGTTATTGGACGTGATTAGGGTAGATAGGGATTAAAGGATAACCTTCTTAACCGCCTTGCCACTTCGAGTGACCTTACCGAACATACCAACAATAACGTAATTAAAGCTCATGCATTGCTACTTGTCCGTCTGGTGCGGCATCCAAGCTTGCTAATGATGCGCCCATGGTAAAAAGTTAAAACTTTAGTCATCAACAGTATTGGATCATATTTGGTGGCGTAGGCTTCAAACAAAGTCTGACAAATGTGCTGCAAACACTACACCGGGTCTGTGACTTGGAGATGTTATCGTCGGTATAAAAGCCACAGGAATATCATCGCTTGGATTTTATCCATCCATTAACAGCGGGTATGTCATGCTACAAATAGGAAGACTGACAAGATTCTCTGCAACACCGCCCAGATGATAAGCCTAATGAAATGCACTTACACCGCAGAATCGTTGTTATTCCTACAAGACCTTCAACAGCCAACTGACGCCTTCATTATTTTTTCACACTGGACGGACAACGGCTGCCACACAAGATAAAAATCTGAAGTCTAGTTGGAGAAGCCAACATTTACAATACTGCAAGATATTTTAGCAGTACCCTGTAATAACTCCGACCGAATATTCGATGCATATAAACTAGAATAATGACATGACCTTACGTGTTACTATTGGTTACATTGACAAATAATAACCCTTGTGCAATACTGGGCACAACTTACATATGTAAGTTAATTACAAGTAATTAACAAACAGATGTAATCCGCAACATATTCGATACCGTGTGCGATTATTGGTACATTAGCTCATCTAAAATAAAACTAAATTGATAAATGCTTCCAATCATGGTTGCTTTATGCAACGCCAGTCGTAATAAATCGTTGAGGATTCGTCTCATGGTTCGTGTGTCGCAGTATCATGGTTAATATTTGATGGCGATATGATATACACGCTGCAGTAAGGATATCGAAGCATTAGCATTGTAATTGTACAAAAGTGTATTCAATGGGGGTCCCCTAGTCATGATATTGATTTTTAAGACCCATGTATGTACTACGATTCCTATCACGTCCAAACAGAACTTATTACATCAGTATAATCGTCAGAACCAACCGCCCGTAATCATCCGCGCTTTGTTATACGCTGGTTCGGTTAACATGAAATAGCTTCTGAGAAAGAATATAAACCCACATGATGTACGAAGTAAATTGACTCCATCAATGGTTCCGCGAACCAGTGACCAAGTCACAACATTTGTTTGCTGTAAAAGGATAAAGAATATATCCGTCGATTTGGCTATGCATCGTGTAAGGTACACCGTTTCAAGCAAGCAATTAATATGTTTCTTATCATTATTTATTGTGTTTCTCCTTTTTGACAAAACAGCTTTTGTCATACAATTGCAAGCATTCGTTTTCACATTCGGACGACTGTGAATCATTGTGCAAATTAACCAAGAGCTATGAGGTTGAGCCAATATGACTCATCTGATGTCTTCAGATGAGCTTTCAACGCATAATACACAGAATGCTCTCAGACCCAAATCCCACCCACTCACTGTACAACTGATAGCATTCAACGTTAGTATTCTTAGTGTGTCTTGGCTATAGTGTCCTCCTTTCATTGGTGGCCTTGCCACTGCACATAATGTTTCTGAGCAAACAGCATGTTTATCTGGTTACTGTCCATTGAAGCTCCAGTAATCATCCCTTTTCCTTTTTCCATGGGCGAATATTTTTAACAAAAGTTATTTCGAAATATCGATGGTTTTTCTTAAGTCCGATACATTGCATTTCTTCAGAACAAAAAAACAGTAGGAATAATAATATAGTGGTTGAATGACAGGATACTCAGACTTTGATATCGCCTCCAAATAAAAAAAAAGGAGACTTCAATATGTGATGCTCAATGTAAATGATATGTGGAATTGCCATTGATCAAATCGTCAGTGTCAGCTACCTAACGGTTATCGCGTATCCTAAATGTAAGTCAAAAGTAGCATCAAATAACGCAGCACGGATGAATGCAATTCTTTTGATGTGGCAATATACACGCTTCAGCAATAACATTATACCATAGAAGCATTTAAGTAACCTACATTCGTCTTCTTTATGGGGCTCCCTTGCGAGCGGTGGATGTCAAAGGCGTATAGTTGCTGTTTGATTATCCGTCACATCATAGAACTCGCGACCAATCATTTTGGCCTACCGATCAAAAACCATAATAAGCCTCTAAGGTTAGCTTTGCAAGAATAAATATCGGTTCTGCAAGCCAAATCAATTCCCTGGCAATTTGTTCGCACTGATTAGAATATGCATTGCGATAGTGTCAATTATCATTATCATCTGTTGAGAATTCAGGAGTGACACAATGAAACAAAATACTGCTTTACATCATTCATTAAGACCGAGTAAGATGCCGTTTGCTGTTACAAAATATGCTATGTACCCGGTACAACTGACAATATTGACTCCCTCCCCGCCCGCCCTTTCTTAATGCTGCTAAAATAACTACCCCCATCCTTACTCAATTAAAATCTCCTCTACAACTCAATCGTTTCCCGCATTGCGCATCAGCCCTAATTGGTTTCAAGCTGTTCACTTTAAACCCAATAATCCCCTTGATTTTAATGCGCCAATTTGATCAACCTTTACACCACACGACCCACAGGCGTGACCCAATTCCATTTTTTTACAACCGGACTGCGCAGGCAAAGGTATGCAGCTTTTGTTTGCCATCAATACCACGTACTTCTAAATCTACGGTTCACAATGTCGATGTAAAATTGTTTCCCCTAATTACATACATATAATATTGCGAATCATTTGCATTTTGCAGGATTTTCTTTTGGAAGCCGATTGATAAAAGATTTTGTTTGCGGCACAATGTATGTGGCTATGGTTATCTGGACTCGTTTGATTGGCTTAGTCGTGAAAGTCTTGTACTATGTATTACACGTAAGGCTAAGCCTTTTACCATCAGCAGCATAGCATTACGTGAGGCCTTGCACAGTGAATTAGAAAGAGATAAACTCGGCGAGCACTTACATATTTGTATATAATTCTCCCATTTGGAAGGTTTAACGGATTTGCCAGATCATCTGATATGACTTATTGTTATGATCTGTCTTAAGCAGCGCTGTATTCGTGTCTAACAACAAGGCATATATCGCTATATATGTAACATCTATATATTGGTCATCTCGACGTTACTCTCGGATATGACCAACAATGGAATGACAACAGGCTCTGGTGCGACGTAAATAATTCTTCTCAATTCATGATTTTTAATGCATTGTTTCATTAAATAAACAATGACCATTGTATAAACTGGTGAGAGTATTGGCGGCCAAAGTAAAGTAGTTATCAGCAACGCCTTTACAAATAAAAAGTAATAACAGAGTTTCGGGCTATTGATAAGACAGTAAATGTATGTATAAATCTTTATTTGACATTACAAATTGCAAAGGTACACCAAACGTCCACCGAACTTGGATTATATCTGCATACATATCATAGCGAATCATTGATAGCTTGTTTTATACGTACGTAGCGGCTAGCGCATATCATAGCCTTGTGCGTTTTCTTACTCGAAATTCTGAATATGGTATTACCGGTAATCCTTTGTGGAGGTCCAAGGGTGCTAACTATCTCTACGACATTCACCTTTTGCCGTTCGATAGGTATATTTGTATGATGATGAAGGTCCTTGTCAAAGTTTGGAAATACATATGACTCAAAATCAAAGAATATGCGAAAGGAATTAGCATATGTATACAACGCCGTGCGAACCCCGCCAAGAGATCGCAAGAGATTTATGTTTAGCACGAAAACTACACGTTCGGGGGGATAAATCAGTATGGGCCGTCCATGATATGTTTTCTTAATCTGGAGTCGGATTAAATTTCGTGATCGCTGCTGCTTTTGCATACAGCCCACAGATCCATTTCAGTGATAAACAATTGGTATAATTCCTGGGGTGCACCACCTAATATAGCATGCGTTGTGTTCCCGAATTCATCCATGTAGGTTAAAAACCAAGATGCTCCATTAACATGTTTCCGACAAGACGAAGTTTAAATCATGTGGTTAGCCCATGTGTTGGGCCTAATCGATATTGCCCCTTGCTTTGATTGCACCAGCAGCTTTAAACGAGGTAAAGTGACCAATTTTGAAATAAATCAAACATAAAGTACCAATCACTGATGCTTTATTTAAACGATCAATGTCAACATCGCATGTGGTTTTGATCGAGTTTGTTGATTAAAGTCGGTCAGAGAGAAAGTCACAACTGGATGGCCTGACCTGCCAGTCAGCGCATTTGAATTATGTATACCCTGTGCAAGGGAACTCGTTGTTATGTTCTGACCATGGTTTGTGTTCCAACAGCAAAGGCAGCATCATATATCAAACACTGAGGGATAGCTTTATTATGCAGAACAAGCATTCGCTAGGTGGTGTACGCAACGTGTATACCATATTTGTCATATATAAGTCAACGTTTCTTTTATGAGACGAACCTTTAATCCCACTGGTTTGATGTTGTCCTTTAATTAGGCAAAGTAAGATATGAGATCCGGGGTATATATTGCTAAATACATCCGAATTATTTGCCTTATTATGACATCTACCATAGCGCATACCGCAAACATATTGCGCTAGCTGTCGCAGTCTTTTCACGATGCACTGTGATTTATTTAGCCTGCAGTTACTACGCGCAGTTACTACGCATTTTGCCCTTGGAGCTGCAAGCAATACAAATCGGTGGGGGAATGATGTAATGAAGTCAATTGCTATGCATATACTACATAAACGCCTAACTGACCGACCCACGGATAATGCATGGCTGAATTTTCAAATGATGTCGACTGAGCTCTATGTGGATTCAATGTGCGACATAAGGTTGTGATTACAAAGCCTGATTTGCACCGAGCCGCGTTTGTACACGTGTGTTATATGGCACATATTCAATTGCAATGAATCTTTAACAACACAGTAAATGTCATATTTGACACCAATTATTACTCTTACTCGAGACAACATTGGTTGATACCAGAAGGCGGAGCATGTCAATATGCATATAACTATACCTAAAGATTAAATATTCGCGAAGGTACAGAAGAGAATAAGGTGCAACGTGTTACCATGGTTTACTTGTCCTATATAACTTAATTGCAAAATGAACCACAATGGTACTTATATCCGACTAAGTTAACTCATTAATGATACTCCTGGTTCAATCATGGTCGCCAACTATAAAAACAAACTTGCGGAGACAGTCACTGTAAGACGGCATATTTAGCGTCATAGAGAGATCGTATGCACGTACACAAGATTAACAATATGATAACATGCGTAATATTGTATGCGTATGCAATCACGCATTATGGAGTCCATGCTACCAACTAAGTTGCCATTGTCGACGATGAATGCATAAAGAATGTCATCGTCTACGACCACTTGCGAGTTTATCATAGATTAACTCAGCTGATGGTATCAAAATATGTTTCTAATCAATACATAAATATATTGGAATACATATGAAGCTGGAATATATAGCAGGTGCGTGTGGGTACGACATGTAGCAGTTGTAACTATTACAAATCCCCCCGCCTTTTATGGTTCAGAAAGCGAGTAACCATGCATGCAAGCATACCTAATGATTTATCAGGAAAAGATGTGATGTGGACATAATAGCGGAATAAAAATTACCGCCATTTCATACCACACGTGGCTTGTTTCTTAGTAATACGAATTTAACTAGTATGTTTATTTAAGCATAACATTTAGATAAACGCTTACCCAATATATTTTCCGAAGAGTGTCTGGCAGCGGGCTGCAATTCAGCACAGTAAACATAGTCCGGCAGATATGTGAACAATTAAAGGAATTGTGCCTTTGATGATGCAAGCCTCATAAAATGTTTTGGTGATAGGTCCATAGCTTCATTGTCGTTTGTCACTTAGGGGGACTTTTATCCCAATATGCGCCATATATTGTGCTTCTTTCAATGGCTGAGATTCTAGACCGCATGGAGCAATGAATCAGGAGGAGAATCCAGCACCTGCAAGGACAGGGGAATACTGCGCAGGTATGCCCATTGTTCTGGAAAACCTAATATGATCATGCGTTGTGCTTGGATATCATTTTGTGTACTTATCTATTTAGTTGCAGATACAAGAAACTGAACATCAGAATCATGTCACAATGGTACCCGTTTACAAATGATTTGACTTACATACACCTGGTAACATTCACTAACGGGTCTTTGCTCTTCTACATGACTTTGGTGATACCTGACATGCTTATCTGGAGATTTGAGCTAATGGTTGAGTAATGGTGTCAGAGCCCATATTGCTTTTAAGTAGCAAGGTGATTAACCATAGCTAAGAGTATTGCAGCGTTTAACGAGATCAGTTGCCTGCTAAGCAAATAAAATCTGTCACCATGAGGGTTATTGTATCAAGCCAGCTTTTTCGCCTCAAAAGGCTAAATGACACCCTTTAGTACAGTGAAACGCATTTGAACTGAACAGAGGAGCATACCTCAGAAAGGTGATTTACTTCTAGTGAGCTTGTGGGTTTCTACGTAGTGCACATGAACAGTACGCAACCGAGCTATGCGTTTTTTGGTGGCAAATATACAGTAGCAAATGGCTTTCAAAGTACACTAACATTTAAACTGGATTTGTTGCTGTCAGCATGCCCCTGCCTTATAGTAAGCCCTAACACTAGAAACAGCCAAGACCGGGCGAAAAATACCTTTGCCTCAACCATGCTTTCGGCGCCAACATTCCATTGCAATATATTATCAGGTGTTATATTTGCGGGAAAACGTGTATAACTCCAATGTGGAAAACGTGGTTAGTTTTACGAATATTTGGTTCTTTGAATGCCAGGTATATGCAGTTTGATAAGTGCTAGAGTTTTACTACATCCCCATCTTTGTAAATGTAGAATTACCCGACCGAATATTTATACTGATTGACAAAGATGCCGAGAAACATGGCATGTGGCAGCCATTTGGGTAACGGTTGTTGTTGCCAAACCTGCTATTTCTCTTTTGCCAAATATTTGACAATAATCAGCTAAAAGTAGATTTTGCTATTTTTGAGCACCTACATTACTGAGCAAAGATAGGGAACAAATTGCATGTGTGTTAGATATGAGGACCGCCTCATGATGTAAATCTCTTTGAAACACAAAAAGAACCATGCATTTCAACAGTTCACATAAGCTTTTATTACTCGCTAAATTAATTTGGACTAGTTTATTCGCAACTATTGTTTTACTCAAAGTAATTCAAAACTTTATTACGATTTTTTATGCGTTGCCAAATTCAAACCACAAATCGATATTATTGGCTTCGTGTCCCAAATATGATCCGAATCGGCGTCATTACTGCCAAACTGTATTTTCAGCAATGCATCATTTTTATCAGTTATAGACGAGCGCACATTTACTTCCTCACCTATCAACTAACACCAAAAGTAACCGCTGTAGCTGTCCTTCTGCAACGTATTATGTGGAATGTTTTAATAGGATGTTGCTCATTGCTTGCGATAGTGATCTTGATTAATGAAATAAAACACAAGAGTTCATTACGGCTGCGTAATAATGCAGCAGGCCTAGCAGCGTCAATATAATTAATGCAATGTCTGCATGGCGATAATAAAGCATAAAACGATGAGCAGCTCATTGATGAGAATTTCATGGAACATGGAACAATTTCAATTCTCGCTGCCAGCTCTCTTAAATTGAATGGCATTTTGCTCTGTAGTCTTTGGTCATGGTGGACACAATAGGCACATTTTTCTGGTGAATCGCCATAAATAATAACGTTATATACCGCCATTTATATCGGAACAACAAAAGCACGGCATTCATCAAATACTTGATTTGTATAGTGCGTTCAAACAACAATATCAACACAACATTATTGTATGTGTTGAATTCTAAGTGCTTCAAATTATATCCGAAGCAAGACTTAAATAAGATTGGTTCGAATATATCTGACAAAAGAAAACAAATTTTGTATTATTCAAGGTATTTGTACACCAAAAAATATTTATGTGTATACTTTCGGCTTAATGCAGTGATGAGGTAAACCGAGTGACATCTCGCGCATGCAGCTTATATTTCTTACTTCCCCGTTTATTACAAATCTGTTCATCGTTAAACAAGCTTGGTGTGACTGGCAATCCACAACGATGAGTATTTCGCGAGTGATTCCCCGAATGTTACTAGTCTACGATATTGCTCGTTATTTGGAAGCGTTTGTTTTGTAGCATAGTGTCAGTGCGTTACTACGCGTACAGTCCAATATGGAAGCCTAACATTACCTTAATGTCTTCACACAATACATGATGATGACGATTACCGCTGTTAAGTAAGTAAATCCGGACTCCAACGTTCCGTGAAATTCAATTCATGATATATCACTGCATCCTGGCATTTGGCACACACCATCAGGACAAGCCGTACATTCTTTTACGGCTGAATGATATCCAGTTATAAGCAGGCTGTAGATATTGACGCCCACGTACTCTCGTAGTACTGTAATCATTATTGTGATAAGTTGCACATTGAAATTGCATATATACTATATTGGTAAAATAGTAGTGCTGTAGGCAAAGAGATGTGAATGGGGCATTCAATTTACATATAGTCTCTGTTTACCGACTCACGTCATTCTGCAGCCGTCCACATTTAAAGATATTCGGTAAACGAGTCAGAGAAGCGCAATGTAAGGGAGGATAAAGAAAACCCGTTTATTGTTAAGCAGCACATAATATTTTGAGTGCTTTCCGCGTTTTAGAGCCGTTAGATTATTAAATGGGCCATGGTTTTTTTCTGCATGGATATATTTTTCTTTCGAATTGTCGGCATTGTTCTCAATTGTATATGGAATACGGAAGGTAGCCAATATAGCTAAATTACTCAAGTCAAATCTCCGTTTTACCTTCTACACCTACATACATATTGATAATTATTTGTTATTGCTGTAGAATGATTATGAGAGATATTGGCTGCTAAAATTATAACTATAAAAGTTTATAAATCAGTGGATGTGATAGGTAAAATATCGATTTACAAAACAAATCCATATTCTCTTAATCAATGTATTTGAAAAATTCTACCGACTTTTCGTCGTTTACGCGTGACGAAATAAATGTCGCAGCGACGGGATGTCGACACAGTGATCAAGCAGTTGTTTCCCAATAAAGCCAATGTATTTCACTTTCAGGCAAGCACACAACCATATATCAGTCATAAAGATATCCCCGATTATAATATTGCAATATATTTGCGTATGATACTGACACATAGTGTTTGTCATTCCATACATTAAGTGATTGAAAATCGCTGACCTTATGTGATCTATATAGCATATGTACTAAATAGGTAGATTCAACACGGGACGCTGATCTATGCAATTAAACAACGTCACATATTAGACGATTACATATGTTGGCTTAGTAGAATAATATCCAATCAGACAGCGAGCAATTGATCACAATGACTATCCGTCAGGCTGAGGTAATATGATACCATTAACAGATTAAAAAGGGCTAACCTAGCTTTGGGAAGTCCAATAAACAGCTATAAATGAGACATGAGCTCTAAAGGAATGCATGGTGTGGTCTCACGAATAATAGTTCTTTGACAATAACGATCAAAATAGGCTTATTTATAGACTGGCTGCGTACACCCTGTCATTATGTAAACGCTTCGGACGATTGGCGTTTGAATACAGGATGTGAAATCACGCATATGATGTCGATTGTTTTGAAATATACTGGTTTGGATCTTCTCAGCAAGATATGATATTCAAAACCAAATATCAAAACATGGTGTTCAGGGAAATATTGTGGACATGCTTGAGAGGCAACACGACTATTGCTAAGCATTGTGAGTTGCCTTCATCCACTGTCTTTTCAAGTTTCTTTATTAAGATTTTTAGAGAGGCGAATGCATAATTTAATTAAGCAAATTATTCGGCATATTTGTGCAAGATTACCCTGAGCTACCAATTAGGATGTGGTAGTCCTCACGAAAGTACCACACCGTCTCTATAGTGCAATACAGCGAATAAGCAACATCAGTGTGATTGATGCATGATTATTCCTGAAATGAGTACGTTATAGATGTATAATCCAACGAAAATTAATTGATATTTCCGGTTATCATATTGAAGTATCATTTGTTTCCAGCCACGTCATGCCTTCCATGAATTTTGCAAGATATATCAATATTAACATTCCCAAAAGCTGAAATGCATAGTTTATGTGCTACTTATATTAATGGAGAGGGTAACAGTGGCTTAAACATTTGTCTTAAGAAAACTGTCGCTGGATCCTTCATCGAGATTAACATGCATTTCCAAAATCCATATGCAATATTATCACATTAGAAGGAATTTGCATCTTCCGTATGAACTCGTTTTGAAGTGAATATGGGATAGTATGCAGAGCGCGACGCAAAATAGTGCAAAATTACCTATTTCATAGAGTGAAGAGATTTTTCTGTTTTACTGGTTTATTGATACTACTTAAGCAAAATATCAATGATGAATTCTATCAACTCATTTTATCAAGACCAATATCAAATCAATCCATGGCTCTAATCCACTTAGCAATATGAAGTGGAGTTTGTCTTCCAGAAGCAGATATAACGCGATGCCATTCTTTGTTACCCCGTCTATGTTTAGGGTACATTGCTTCCACAGAAAAGCTGCTTCTAATAATGAGATGCACATAATATAATAGCTGTGAGGTTATGCATACAAGCAGCTCAAAATACGTAGTACGGCTGCAGCAGTAATCAAGGTATGTCTAATTGTTTAAATCCGCGAGTAAACATAACGTAACGTTTATGCAGTTGCTACACTGTTATTGTTTTATACATCGACACAACGCAAGATTTCTATGATAATATATTTGAATATAAATATGCAATCACGATTTAATGCGCTGACTTTCATGCTAATGGATACATGAATGGGTTTGCTATCAATGCTGGTATATCGATTGCAAAACTATACTAAATAATCCTGGTATTTAAATCATTAGACTGATTCCGATTGATAGCTACACATTTGCGCCTTACTCATGAAGCAATCAGTACTATACAACATGTAGACACATATTTAAAGCTTTAAAGCTAGCAATTAGATTATATGTACGTTATGCATCGACCAATGATTACTTTTTCAGCACATCTATTGAATCGTTCGCATACCGTCTTATGATAAACATAAATGTATGGTTTTGCAAATAGAAATATATGCATATGATGCATGCTATGCGATTTGATAATTTGTTATCGGTGTAAATATGTAAAAGCTTATTGTGCAAAATTTGAAATCAAGGTTTCTATAACAGAGCCCACATACACCTTCATATACACCCTCATCGACTATTACAAATGTAACAAACGAATACAATTGAATTCTTATTTTACTGATGTGCCTCAGCTTACAGTTTTAAAATAATGACACCAGGTGCAAGACCTTTACAAAGATGTTCGCTGAATGTCTTCGACGCCGCACGCCGAAGCAGACTCAACCGAAAAAGCCGCTTTAGTAGTTAGTATATTTGTATAGATATACATATATCGCATGTTTATTTAGTACGAATTGTAGATTCTTAGAATACAACAATACAGAATTGCCCTACTATCACCATGTAGAGTATAAATGTTGCATAGTGTAGTGTCCACTCGTATTAATAATGACGGTGTTTAGACAAACTCTAATAGGCTTTTCACCAAATCATCAGCCTAACACTTTAAAATGAATTTTTAGTGTTATTTAATGTGCTGGATGATGTTATCACACAGCAATTATCTGGTTATGTCTTCAGTGGTCCGTAAAGATATGCAGCAGTTGTTGCTTGACGAAAATATGTCTATAATAAATGGCCAAATGGTAACCGAAATAAATTGATCTGGTAGAACTTATTGTTACCGAAAATGGACACGGTTAAGATTGAATGACAGGTGAACCCATGATCAGTTTATCAAGTGGCCAACCACGTAATGACTTATATCGTGTAATGTCGGCAAACCCATTACCCTTATTCCATCCAAACATATTGCCTATCTGTTCCAAAAGACCATATTTCATAAAAAAAATAGCTAACGAATACTTAAATGTATGGTAATTGGATAAGTCGAACTTAACGGTGTGAAGTTGATATTGTAAGTACACAGCGCGAGTATTTACGGACATATATGACAAATGTCAGCATTAGTCATATTGGTAAACCAGATACTTCTAAAGTGAAAACTTGTCTATTTTCGATCATCTACTGGCATTGTTTATCACAGTCATTGAGCATATTATCCATAAGCAAACGCTGAACGAAATGTGAAGTGGTGATCGTGAAGGGGATAAATCGCAACAATGACGGCTGCAGCGAGAGAAATGGTGATATCGCTACTAGTGTATTCACCAAGAATAGCAGATTGAGTTTTTTGTAAGTGCGGTTTGGAGTACCATTATACTGATAATACATCAGCAGCTTGAATTTTATGCTATCGCTTACCACATTCATTCCATGTTACACCGAATCATCCAGTAGCATCCAAATATTTCTCATGACCATATAAAGGCAGATTCCACATGCCTGGTAGCCGGCTCGCGCGGGCTAGCTGCGAGTATATGTGCGGGTGTGTGTCAGCATTTCAACGATTTTATCAATGTTGTTCAATTAATGTGCGCCTAATTTTAAGCAGTTTAAGAAGAATTGTAACCAATAAGGCAACTGCAAGCTGACCATATTATCGATGAAACTGTAAGAGTACACGCTATATGTTTCCGCAGATTGGACGATATAGGATTTTCCCAGCTCCGATAAACAGATACAACACAGAACTGCATAGGCCCCCCTCACTACAGGATGACGATACTAATTCCGAACGTTAAATATATTGGCCAAATATTCAAACTTAAGCACTGCTGCCTTGCTCATGAGCGTCGAAAGCTACAAACCGACACATTCTTTTTAATTATTCGGCTTCGTTAAACTGGTTTTTTTTGCATCACCTTTAATGTAAATAATTGATACGACCAAACCATTCGAATGGGTCTCCGATTTTTGCTTCAATGCTATGCTGTTGACGCTTTGCTCTTAAACATAACGCTCGCAACGGATTCAATCCCGTCTATCCGAAGACAGGGGGGAATTCCATACGTAACACGCTTATGCGTGTCACAACAACCTGGTTTCGGTAACTACAATCTGAGCTTGCTACTACTCCATCAATCAACAGGGTACCGCAAAACTATGTTCAACGATATATTCGTTCTAAAATGTCAAAAGTATAGCAAGATGTATGAATATTTAGTTTGGCAAAATCCTTTTTGTTTAATTCGCACGATATTGCTATAAATATGCGAACATTTATTTACAATATCTGCTGAATGTGATTATTCTCATTCCCTTGGGTTTTGGTTTGTTGTTTGTCAGTACAAACCATTTGCTCTCAGTTGCACCTCAAATATGCTTATAGATATTTCCATGTGTAAGCAACAGACGACAATCTTAACATATAACTGATGGCATGGTGTAGCTGATAGGTCTGCAGGACTATGCGTTATGCATGTAGCCATGTATTAGTACTTCTTGGTTCTTACAAATCTCATATCGCACGGTATGATGATGAACATAACATCTAACCATAATGCTAACACAAGATGATATCAGTTTAAAAGAACCTCCAGTTTTTCGGAACATCGACGGCAGTATTTCCAATAATTGCCAATCTTAACTGGATTTTTAGCATTAACATTCACAACTGAGTGTACATTGTGCTCACGAGATGGGCATGTAGTCTTCACAAAGAATGTTAATGAGCATTATAATCTAATTGACCATATGCATTGTATGTGTGACTCATTGTCACTGATATATAACACGCTATCAAACTATAAATCATCGTGAATATTACTCACCATTATTTGGGTTATATCTAGTCTTATTGACGTATATTCTCATTGTGAAAGAGATTTCACATATTGATTACCATGTATGAGGCGTGCAAGACATCTTATCTATTATAAAGATAAGGTTGATGCTAAACGTTTCTATTGTGTGACGTTGAATCATGCTATGGCATTGATCCATAACTTTCTCTGAAAATCAATATTCTTAAAGGAAAACAAATTTTAACAAATAAATCCCGTTGACAGCGATAGAGGGCTCACGCGTCACTGTGAAGCAAGGACGGTGAGTTCATTGTTAGCCGTATATCCAACTATTTACACCAACGACTTGCGTAATGTGAGAGCCTGCCTGATTTTATTTAAAAGAACCATATTTCTTGTTCAGTCAGCGTTACAAGTGTGTTTTCACCTGCATCATAAGTGAAAGTTGTTCTTCATCTGCAATCCTAAGGATTGTTTCGAAACTAATTCTAATTAATGACGTGATATACGTGATATCAATGAAACACAATCGGAGGATATTACGCTAAAATCCTATCCCCAGCAAGTTTCAAGCGACAATCACCCAAACGCGTGATGACGAGAACTCAATGCTTAGGCCTGTCGCAGTTTTCTTTCAGTAACTCGGTCTGCGGAAATGACTTAATCAGTCATCGAAGCTGGAATGCCGGCATTCGGCTGATATGATATACAACTGCACCAGTTCCGGCAAGTGCATCGTGTGATTGTATAAAGCGTCTAGGCCGTCCAGTAAATTATTGCTTAATGAGCAATTGCCGACGGCTAAAATGTATAACTATGCGTCACGTGAAACTATGGTCGCAAAATCACGCATCTATTCGCGAATGTCTACTCTATGCATTACAAACTTATATATGCTGACAGAAGACTATTAATTGTGTCACTATTGATTATTATGCATAATTTAAAACATCACGCATCGTCCCTCAAACGTACGGAAGATATAAATAATGAAGCTATAAATGTCCAACAATATTACAAATATGCACAATCGAAGTTCTCAACGAAAGCGATATGGTATAAAAAGTGTGGATACGGAGCCACGATGATGCAATATTCAGCTGTTTAGCCATATTGAGCACATTTCCACAGGTTACAGAACATCAGATACCCAGAGGCTCCTTGACCCTACCCGACATAAACAGTCAAACAGCAGGAGTAAGTATGCCGGGGAGTAGGATGTGTCCAACTTATTGCATTATTTTCATTTATCTTACTACTATATTCCTAGTGCTACGAAGAACTGTAAGCTGGTAGCGGCGTAAACCTGCATAGTATTGCTGGTAATCAAGCCCAGCCTACCGAACCACCAATGATGCATAACAAAGTAAGCAATTACCCTGCATTGCTTCTTGTCATGTGCGATTATCATTCAGAAAAATACAATGGGCAGAATATTGTAAGCTTGCTGCTGCGTCGCACTCAACTAACTAATATAACTTTCCAATTAATATTCTGAACGCATTATTCATCATTTCGAACACATGTACGTGAAACAGTAAGCAAGTTGTGTAATACCAGTGAATAAGCTGGTGTGGGATATGGTGCATGTGGGTTAGGAGGAAAGCGAACATATCAGCAAGTGTTATGCTAGTCAGCTTGTTATATATCCTTGTTGACTTTAATCAATGAATTAACCGACCAAGTGATTGGTTTGATGTTGCATAAGGCATTGGACGACCAATACGGCTTTTTATGAATAAATTATAATTGCACAATACAAATCGAATAACATTTGTGCAGTGGTCATTTATCCTCTATTAAATATTTGAGTACCTGTCAGTCCGATCAATGCAAATGACGAACTCTATTCCGCCAACCATATCTAATGCTGATGCAGGGCGAAGAGCTTAGAGAAGTTATTATGCTTTGACCATTAACTTACGTCATCTTGGCATTTATCATCAGCAACATGCTCGGCTTATGTTATCCACAAAATAAAGTAGATAATTGTTCTATTGTATTTATTCTTGCTCGGTCGAAGATATTAAATTATTCATTGAATGTTACACATTACAAGCTCATGTCTAGCTTAAATTAAGGATCTAATGGTGGCTGTATGTTTACCAAACATGGTATTTACAGCGCAATATCAAACGTACTTATCATATACCGACACTATTTTCCGATTGCAGAAGCAGCAGCTATTCTCGATAATCTATATAGCTACGACCATTATGTGTTGCAACAAACAAAAATGTTGTTATGTGGTCGCGGTGGTAGATGATAGGACGTTCTTGTTTGTTCATCACTAGATCCTAAGTGTCTTATTGCATTCATACCATGAGCATGTAACACATTCCTAAATGTAATATGCGTACAGTGTTATGCTAAAGTGTACGTTAGTGGTGTCGTGGAGGGTTCGGTAAACACTTTATCGATAGCGTTCGGGAACAGTGTACTTTTCCATAAGTTTCTTTAACTGGACGAAAGGTGCCTTTTACATTTAATACAATATATGTGTCTCCGGGTCATCAATGAAACAGGCTTGTTAAAAAAAATATACAATGTGTGCCCAGATACAAGAGATTGTTTACTAGAAAATAACAATATTTGATATAGAATTTACCTCTGTACATATTATCACTTACACTTATTATACAATTTTGAGCACCGCCCAGCACTTCTAAAATTCTTCTCTAATGTAATAAGTCCAATGAATTTGATAGAAGCGCCTTGAACCTTTGCCAATAATGTGACACTAGTTGACAGAATAAGCAATTACGGTAACCTTTTATGATATGTATGGAAGGATTGTTTCAACGAATTGTTCCTGCAGTAAGTTACATTTATTGAATAGCCAATCTTCAGTTGATAGAAAAACGGAATCAAACTCGTACCTGCCACAGTTGGCAGTCAACTTCCCGCCTCATAAGACTGGTTTCACATAATTCTACTTGCAAATTCCATTACAATAAAGGACCATAGATTTACAAATTTGCGACAAGACTTTACTGCAACTTTTCATGGACGCTGGTTGGAAAAAAGCGTTAAAATAGCATTGTTAGGGCAATACATTTATTCAACAAGACAACAAAGAAATGTTTTCCTACGTTTTGTTGATTGCTGATGCAACTGCACGATTAGTTAAGCGTCTACTTATGTCCCTTTTATTGCCCTTAACAAACTTCGATAAACGCATTGATTCTAAATATGCGTATCCGCTACGTTGCACCACAGGTTTCAGATAGCGGTAGATGAACACATAATTAGACGACATGTGCAGTGAAAATACGGCCCCTAAACATATGTAATTTAAGTAAATGCGTGTTGTTTTTATAATAGCAAATATTTTGATACCCAACAAAATTATACCATCTTCAAATACTATGACGGGTTGACAAATTAATTTCCAGCTCGACCGTATCTGCTGTGACCTATCACCGATAACGGGTTCGTTTATTAACCATCGCAAAATTCTCCTTTCTGTACTACCCTCAATGAAATTATAATCCTGATAGTGATACAAGGAGTAGTGTGTATATCAAGTAACTACCATGGAACAACAACCTGACAAGCATTAACGATTGCTTGTGTAGTATTCTATTCTATACGTTTCATTGTTGACTGATTGTTTTCGCGCAAGCGATATTGGGTAGGTTTATTGCATTAGCCGTCCATGACAATCTGATAAATTGCTCGTGACTTCACGAGTTTTATTTTAATACTCTGTTTGACGTTATTGTTACCAAGCCTTGAAATAGCACTGACCTTCAAAAGCAGCAATATTCACCGAGATCAATCTCTCGATATCTAGCCGCCATTTACACAAGACAACTGGATATCCAATTTGCAAAGTTTTGTAGTCAGACAAGATGTGATACATGTGTTATTAATATCATCAATGTTCCCGGAGACCGAAAATAGATATATCTAAGGGAAAGGCGGTGACCTTATCGATTATGTGGAGTTAATGTCGGCAACATATTTCTTCGTTTAACATTTGTAGCATAGGATTGCTTTTAATCGATTAACTTCTTTCTCTTTAAAGATAATTGTCGTTTTTTGATCGATGGTGCCCCATGCTTACACAGAGACATTGAGAGATTGTGCGTGAATTGTGATGTTTAAGAGATGGGAGAGTAGTCCATATCCCTCTTACTTTGTGAATCAATCATTTTCTCTGCATTCCAATTGTGTAGCAAAGCCGGATGTGTCACTTTCTGTCTATTGATTTACGAGTGATTTTGCCTTTGGGAGGCGGCAGTAAATCCTGTAACAATCTCTGTTTGCAGTATGTGCGCTATTACTAAATCCTTGCATTAGATTCTAGCTAGTAAGGCTGATGGCTAGGAGGCTTCTTTTAAGTAACATACTTATATGTGGCTTTCAAAACAGCGACGTTTCTGTAACTGGAGTCTGATCTCTTTAATACTCCTCCATCACTTACCACAAAGATATATTGAACCATTGCTTCATTTAAAAAGATACGAAATTATCTGTACGTATGAACAGAGAGTGTTGTTAAAGTCGTTTAGGGGCGATTAGGCATTCCGATAGCCTATTCTGTTAAACTTGATATTAAATGTTTTCCGATACCTTCTATTTGCTATTAATCCCATGCCTGGTTGATTCATACAGTGTGAGGGAAATATGATTTGCAACACGATTGAGAAGCTTCCTGAAATACAATTGGAAAGATCTAGAAATTTCAAATTTAGACGTGGGCGGTGTGGATCGCCAACTGGCGATATTTGGAGGTCTGTTCAGCAGTATCATCTTTTTGTAATGTCCACAAAAGGTAGTTGATATATCACCTCATTCGGACGTCAATTGATGCCATTATATCCATAAAAAGGGTAATTGAGGTGTGTGCCAAGAAAGCTGAAGTAAGCATTATTCTGATGTATTTGAGGATATAAGAGTTCATAACGTACCAAATAAGGACCAGGAGTATATTAGTCATATTTTCTTTATAATATGCCGCGAATGTACATGATGCTGCCTGGAATAGGTTTTCCATAGTTTAGTGGTATTTGTGATAGAACACTGACCATTAAGATCAATGCAGATCAATTACACTCTCCATGCTGAGCCAAACAATAATGCTTTATTTGATGAATTCTGCTCCAATATAAGAAGAAAAAAGTTGGCTTATTGTTTGCTCTTCGATTTACAATACAACTGCACTACTGCGTCTACCATAATACACATGCGAGCCCAACGAAGAGAAACATAATGAGAATAATATTTAACACAACATGAATGTGTACAAGTCAATGTTTGATCCACCAGCGTACATTGTACATTGTTAGCATAAGCTGCCATTGGAAAATGGTTAAACATGTCTACATGGAGGCTGACTTTGTCAGCAACTCGCATTATTACTAAAGTATGTAAAGCGGGGTATTTTACACATATTAGATACTTTCTTTTCTGTTGCTCTACTCTGACATAATTTCGGCGGCACTAAGTACTAATTTCGCGCAATTATTTGTATAAATTGAATGTGTCAAATTGTTGATTAACTAGATTTTTATGCAAGGATTAAATGATAGTGAGCACAGTCTAAAATGTAACGATCTTCCAGACCGACGATTCGTAATTTTATTCACCAAATACAAACTTATCAGCATGTGAACCAGTAAATGACTGTAATTTTACTGATTATTGTCAATCCTGATTGCAAATTGACGGAGCGAACAGTATGACATTCTGCAGCATTTCGCCTCTGTGCTTCCACCGAAACCTGATAATGTTAGGCATTAGTTTATTTTTAGGTTATTAAGGGGGAACCTGCTCTCCTATTAACGAACACAGCACTTTGCCATTATCATGAATTAGGCAACTGCTAGGGCAGCAAATGTAACACATAGTACAATATACCGAATATGCATTCGTTTATACTATACCTAGACAATCTTGCTAATGTTACCTTTGATACAGACCTCACACTGAAGATCATAGTCTGCAGCAATGTTTACATCAGCAAGATTGTGAAAATATAGGACAGTTGCAGACTTGTAACTCTATCGGCCGCATTTGTCGCATTTGTAGCATGTATATTGTCCCATTGACGACACCAACCACTTGGCGAGCCATCAGGTGTCGGGTTGCCGAATTGATAACGACGTAACTGTTGATGGCGCGGCATTTTGCTATCATCCAAACGAATACTGGCGCAAATCTGTTGATTCTACCGATTATATGGTCGTCAATTCGATCGTCACATTTAGTATGACACGAATTTGATTCATGATTTTAAAGGCAAAAACAACGCCAATTACAATGTATGGTCTTCTAGTTACATTAGTGTAGAAGCACCGTAGTCAACCGGATACTTATTCTCACATATTGCACTACTGAGCCATATTATCAAAAACGCTATTCATACTTACAGAGTACTTCACCGAATGCTCATTATGCGGCCAGAAAGCTTATTTACTACCGGCTTCCTGTTTTGCAGCGAATTAAACAATTTACTTTATCTTGCGAGCAAGGGCTGCCATTATGGTTCCACTGCAATGTGCTATGTTACCCTGAGTGATCAAAATATATGCGATTTATCTACAAACACGCTCATATTCTAGCAGTGTTAATTTCAGCATACAAAAATACGCTGAACGCCAACCGATAAAATAACTATATGTTTAACACTTATATGCAAGACAGTGACGCTCACCAGTTTTCAATATACCCATGCGGAAAAAAACAGCAGGTAATGGTTGGTTATAAAAATGGGTTTTCTGTTATCCAGTTCATGATAAGGACTGCGTTATGACCCGTTTATCGTGGTCTCGGAATATTAAACTGACTGCCAATCCCCCGTCGATTTCAAGGGATAAATCACAAAGCAGTTGTGTGTGTTACCAATCGCAAACCTCTTTTATCCACTGAAGCATAACAGCGTGGTGATTGGATGTTTCTGATTAATTTTTCGCCTGGTTGCACTTACAGCCTGCGGAGGAAATTGGCAGTTAGTTGTGTGAAATAGTCATTGCAGGTAACAACAAAACAATGCCTTCTTTGTGTAATGTGCTAGTTTGTCCTTGGGAAGACATATATAGAGCGATATTTCGTGTCTCTGTCATATTAAGTATCCGATCTTCTTGGTCATATCATGACGACCTATACACAAGTTATAAAAAACTGACACTTTCTGGGGTGTTGACGTGAGTATCAGGTGCTACATAGAAAATTGTATTTAACCAAGAGTTTACATTTATTTGTCACGGAAATCGATCAATCCCAGTATTAGCCAAAAAAATAAAGAGTTATGTTTGGCTATTGTAGCCTGAGCATATCGTTTAGCGATGTGCTGTTGTGTTACAAAGACGCATTGTCAAATCGCTCCAGTGTTTATGTTACCTGATTTAGCCGCTTAAGCACATTGCTGCAACATGTATTCGCCAGGGCAGTGATAGCGGTTGAAGATATGCCAATGCAGTTTTGTATCAAATATCATTCAATCTAATATGGTATGTGACGACTTTCACGAGCATTAGCACCACTACGCAGTGTTATACGGAGCCCCTGAACCACCCGCATCATGTTTATTCATTAACAGAACCAACATACTTTTACAAGGTTCCTTTCGCCTTCGAACACAAACCTTAAGCAAATGCGTACGAATGATATTTTATATGTTATATTCAAAAGTTAATGCATAATGAGGCTGTGGTCAACGATATTCATCATTGAGATTGCATAATCTATTGCTAACAGTGTCTACATATAACGCGGTAAATGTTGCCAATACAGCCCATCATTCATTCACGCGAACATCAAGTTGTTAATATGTCTATACCAGTGGCAAGTTGTCGAATTGTTTTTGTAGAATCACCGCACATTATAGACACTGTAACATTCTCAATTATCCGACGCAAGCATTGACTTTTTAGTATATCTCTTCGTCACAAACACAATCATACACACACACACACACACAAACAAACATATATATATATATATATATATATATATATATATATATATATATATATATATATATATATATATATATATATATATATATATATATATATATATATATATATATATATATATATATTAATTGTAACAAAAAAGTATTAAGCGACTAAGAAGAGCAGAGTATAAATTGTTCAACTGAGTGTAGGTTTTCTATTAACACCCAGATGCCCGGTGTTCGATATCCTGTAAGAGCCCAACAGTTAAGACAATAGATTGTATGTGTTTAATTCGACCAACTGGCTGAAAGCAGTGACGATCTATCCAAAGCATTTGATATTAACACAGCTTTCGTGTCTGTTTTTGTTTTATACCGATACGCCGGATCATCATTCCCCAATACGCAGTTTTAATTTACAGTATATTGTTATTCAAACGCTAACTAGCTGAAAAATGTTTGGCTTTTTTTTATTTAACACTCCATTTAAGGAAATCATTGTTTATTGTAACGTCAAATGGTTGGAGAACCGCTTTAACCAACTGCATCGTTATACCTGGTCTGATGTTGATGACCTTGGCCACACCCCTATGGGCCACGAGGTCCTTTTGTCTTGGCCACCCATCTCCATTTAGTCGCCTTTCTTAGTCTTTGTAAATCCAATAAAGCTGCCTCGCCGAAAAATACCTGACATTGACGGCAAAATATTAACTAACCTAATACGTACAGCAGTATATGGTTTTCGATTTTGATACATTTATTCTGTAAAGGTTACTTGTGGTCTTTGATTACGAGGCCATTATCACCAACGTCATGGGATGTTTATTACTAGTGTTCCATAATAACACAGATTAAAAATTTTACCACGATGGACAGTTTGCGATGCATAAGTGGGTGAACAAAATGTGCTCTTGCTGGCGAGCCATAAATTCTGTGTTCTTTTGTAGTTTAGAATCAATAGTCATTAAGCTGCTACGCCGATTTATTTATGTGCGCCATATTTTTACACGGATTCTGGGGGTGACACTTTCTGTGGATTTAGTTGGATGGATAGTGCTTTTATGAGACTTCATTGACCTTGAATATCAACCGTTACCATCACTCGCCAAACCGGCAGTCAGTTTACCACCTGCCTATATATTTTCGTATTGTAAATACTAGATACCAAACCATTCGAATATGTCTCAGTTTTGCGCTTCAATGCCGTTTCCATTAGTGGTTTGCTCGTGAACATAACGCTTGTAACGGGTTCAATCCCGTTTATCAAAAGACAGTCACGCTTGCCTATGTAACACGCATTTGTGTTTAACAACAATCTAAGCTCGCTACTCCTCCTAGATTCAGCATGGTTAGAGAAGTGGACTAATAGAGGTTCCGGTTGGGAATTTGAGTCCGTCACAACTCTGTGGATTGATATAGTCAACTATCAGCCATTGAAAGGTGGCTCCTACCTGAAGCTGCCGAGAAAGCTGGCGGTAAAGAAGGCACTCATAAACGTAAAAAACTGGGATGACTTCTGTCTTCTATATTCTATTCTGTGGGGATAGGGCAAACTGCCGTCCGAGTAGACATGCCCGACGAAGGAAAAAACATCTTATCCTTCCAGAACCGGCAGAAGCTGCTCCCCGCTCCATTTATCATTTACGCCGACTTTGAGGCACTCAAGGTAAAACTTCCTTGCCCTACTGTTGATGCTACTAAGAGCAACACTCAGAGAACACAGGAACATGAGCTGTGTGGTCACGGTTATGTGGTTGTTCGTTGTGACGGTAAGAACGAACCCCCTGTGGTTTACAGAGGAAGCAATGCTGCGGAGAAGTTCTTACAAGCTCTGCAGCAGGAGGAGCAAAAGATCAAAGCAGTTCTGTGCAAGCCCGTCCCCATGCGCATGATGCGAGAGGACAAAAGAGTGCATAAAGAGGCTACCTATTGTCATGTGTGTAAAAAAGAAACTAGGGGGCGACTCCGTCGGCGACCACTGCCATATAACTGGTATGTACAGAAGACCGGCCCACAACGCCTGCAACCTAAAGCTGTGGTTGAACCCTAAAACAACGCCTGTACCTGTGGTGTTCCATAACCTGCGGGGCTATGACTCCCATCTCTTGATGCAGGCCATGAGCAAAGTGGAGGGAAACATCAACTGTGTCCCAAAAACATGGAAAAATATATTTCCCTGTCGCTTGGACAGTTGCGCTTCATTGATAGTGCACAGTTTCTCCTGGCCTCGCTTGATAAGTTGGTGTCTGCTAACAACCAAGATGCCTTTGCTGTGACGGCGGAATATGAGCCAGACCAGATGAAGCGGCGGGTGCTACTGCGTAAGGGAGTGTATCCCTGTGAGTTCTTGGATGGTTGGGATAAGTTTGATGCTCCACTGCCGTCTATCCATGAGTTCTAAAGCAAGCTCTCTGAGCAGGGTATATCTGCTGCAGATTATGAACGCGCTCAGAAAGTCTGGAACGGGTTCGGTTGCAAAAACATGGGGGACTACCAGGACCATTACTTACGCATGGATGAACTGCTCCTGGCTGATGCGTTTGAAACATTCCGGAAAACCTGTCTTAAGTAGTACGGGTTGGACCTGGCCCACTACTATACCAGCCCCGGTTTGTCGTGGGATGCACTTCTTAAGAGCACAGGGGTGGAACTCGAGCTTCTCACCGATTATGACAAGCACCTCTTTATTGAGAAGGGGCTGTGTGTTGGGATAAGCATGGTGTCGCACCGCCATGCTAAAGGGAACAACCTATACCTGGAGGGCTTTGAGCCGGATAAGCCAGCGAGCTATATCCAGTACCTCGATGCTAACAACCTGTATGGGTGAGCGATGAGCCAAGCCCTACCTATTTCAGGTATTGAGTGGGTGGAATGGCCTGAGAAGCTAGAGATACAGGACCATCCCGATTATGCTGAAACGGGGTATATACTTGAGGTTGACTTCGAATATCCTGCTGCGCTTCTTGATGAACACAACGATTACCCCCTAGCGCCAGAGCGGCTTCTTGTGTAAAACGAGTGGTTGTCAAACTACCAGAAGGATCTTCTAGGTGTATTGGGGAGTACCGGAAATGGCGTTGAAAAGCCGGTGCCCAATCTGCAGAATAAGGAGAAGTATGTGGTGCACTACAGGAACCTCTAGCTGTATCTGTCTTTGGGGATGAGACTTACCAAGATTCATCGTGCACTTGTCTTTGACCAGAGTCCCTGGGTGGAGCCTTACATTAGGACGAATACATATCTGCGTAAGGTGCCACCAGCAACTTTGAGAAGGACCTGTATAAGCTGATGAATAACTCTGTGTTCGGCAAGACTATGGAGAACCGCAGGCGGGTTGATGTCAAGATTGTGCGCTCATCAGTAAAAGAGAAAATACGGAGGCTTGTGGCCAGCCCGGCCTATGCTTGACAAAAGTGTTTGACGATGATCTGGCTGCACTGCATATGCACAAGACCCGTTTAGTCTACAACCGCCCGGTGTATGTGGGTATGTGCATTCTAGATCTTTCAAAGCACTTGATGTATGACTTTTATCATAATACCGTGAAGCCCAGATACGGCAACAACCTTGGCCTGCTATACACAGATACGGACTCGCTGCTTCTCGAGATCCGTACATCTGACGCGTATGCTGATATGAGGGAGGATGGGCAGCTCTTTGACACTAGTAAACTTGACCCTTCTCATGCCCTGCTCAGTGACAAAAACAAAAAGGTTCTGGGTAAGATGAAGGAGGAGTGCGCTGGAGTGCCCATCAAGGAGTACGTAGGTTTGCGCCCTAAGATGTACTCTATACTGATGTCTGATGAGGGCGAGATAAAAAGAGCTAAGGGTGAGAAGAAGGTGGTGGTGAAAAAGCATCTACGACACGCTCATTACATGGAGTCGCTCTTCACAAAGAAACAATTCCGCCATGGAATGAACATGCTTTGTAGTGAGGGTCATAAGCTCTATGGGTTACACGTCAACAAGGTGTTTCTCTCACTTTGAATCAAAGCGGTGGATAGCTGCGAACGGCGTAGATACCCTAGCCTATGGGCACACTAGTTTACCAACAAACTAGCCCCTCGGCCCTGTTCGGGGGTCAGGGCCGAGGCGCCCTTAGGGTAAATATCTTGAGTACGATCTTGGCGACGCAGTTTAGCGCTCCGTCTTTCATTTGTATTAGCGCAGCGAGGTCAGGGTGAGCAAAAATCTTGTATAAGCTGCCAAGGGTGAAATTAGTCATATTGGGAAGATTGTGTCCAGAACCGCTAGTATATATACTACTTGTGGTGTGATCTGCCTTATCATACAGACGCTTTTGGAATAAAGATTGACAAAATCTAAACTTTCTACAATATACGTGTTGCTAAGTGACGACAGCTCCAGTGGTCTGTCTTGCCAATTGTGCATTTTCATAAGTCACAGTTGTCGCATTAGCTTTTGGCAATGTACAAAACGTGTAGTCATTTTATCACTCTGTCCCGATTTCCTAAATGAGCTTGCTGAACGTGAGCGAATTATTAATCATGACAAGTATGTGATATGGTACAAGTATGTGATATGGTAAGCAGATTGCGTAATACTAGTAGATAAACTAGCAAGTGCAGCGATTTAAATATTGGAGATGTGGTGAATGTGTGAATGGAAGAACGCAAACCTATTAGCCAGGGTAATGCTAGTTAGCTTGTCATATCTCCTTGTTCAAATTCATTCAGTGAATAACAGGCGCTTAAGTTACAATTATGTTGTGTTATTTGCTAGAGTGATGCAACATTTAACGGTTGGAGCGATTTGTTTGATGTTGGATAAGGCATTTAATGACAAGGACGGCTTTTGATTAATGAATTATTGCTGCACAATATAAGTCAGGTAACATTAGTGCAGTGGTCGGTTGGCTACCGTATTTAAATGTCCCATATCGTCTATCAGTTTGTGACCAAAGTACCTGCCAGACCAAATAATATAAATAGCGAACACTATTCTGCAAACATTATTTGATGTTAATGTAGAGCGTGGAGCTTGGAGAAGTTATATTGTCCAGACATTAATCATCGGCAACCTGCCTTGCTTCTCCGGACATTAATCATCAGCAAACTGTCCTGCTTTTTGAATACACAAAATAAATTAGATAATTGATCTATTGTTGCTATTTTGGCTTGCTCGATGATATTGAATCATTCATCTGCCACGACAAGATATGATGGTACGGCATATTAACTAAACATGGAATCTGCAACGCAACGGGAAATGTACTTTCATGCACAGTCATGATATATACTGAAAACCGATGACTTCCTAAGGCTTTTCTGAACGCAGAAGAAGCTGATTTTCCCAACACTTGCATACCAAGAATTTAATACACATCTCTCAATGTAAAATGTGTACAATGGCATACCTAAATGTATGCAAGTTGTGTCGTGGTAAGTTTCGGTGAATACATTACGGATAGCGTTCGTGCATTGCTAAAGCATACACTCGACAAAATGTCACGAAAATGTAGCTCACTGAATAAGTATCCTGCAAAAATGAACACTTTCTCGTGGAGCTACATTGACTGGACCATAAACGATATAATTGAATTGATCGACAAATGCACGTAACGTTACAATTTTCATATTCCCGGGGTTAAGTTATTACTTTTGTCATTTGCGTCCGATCCGCGGCAAAACCATGCATATTACCACTTGCTTTATCTTATCTATTGCTGCACCACAAACCTTATTTTCTGAAGAAACTTTGAGATGGGTCAGATTTGTGTTTTTCTCTTTCCTTCGCTGCCAGTGGAAGAATGCTATTTAATTGAAGGTTGGAGGGGATTTTACAGCGTTGATTTTAAATATCAGAGCAGTTTCTAACGTTTTTAAAGACGTAAATTATGAAATAAGGTTATTACCAGCAGTGATATTAGCAACAATGCATATGACTTGCTATCTCAGCCCAAGAATAAACAATCAGATATATGTTCGCAGTTAATACAACTGTATATCAGCCTCAGATCAGCCATAATGCTCACACATTAAACGTGTATTTGATGCCTTCAAACGTTAGTTTTCGTTTGTGACTGTAGTTGCATTGGCCATTGAGAGGCCCCCGGTTGATTGTATCGTTTGCCTCTCCAAGTCGATTGCCAACTCAGAAATGGACACAATAAGCATCGCAAAACATTTCAAACAAGCGACAATAACGATGTGTTAGAATTAGCTACGACTATACTTCTAACGATGCATGCTAAGTAATCAGCTTGTTGTCATTATAATGCTATTACACGACCACAAAATAGCCGAATCTAATCATTGTAGTCGCTTCTTGCAAGTTACACATATGCCTTCATCACAGAGGATTAATTATAAAATTTGCTTGTTCGCTGTAACTAACTGGTAGAGATAGCGAACGCCAACACCAGAGGAAGTCTTTTGTTCTCTAACCCGCGGCAGGCGACCTGGAATGACGGAAGAGGGCTTTTGTGCAGCTCGTTTTGTCTTTATAGCATCTTTAGGGTTTTTCCAGGTCAGGCTGGTCACCTCATTATTTATCGCAGAGACTACAGCCTGCAGTCACGAAACCCACTCAGTCGATCGTTTTCCAGTAACCCTTAACTCCACGGCACACTGGTGTCCAAAGAGTCGTTCAGCAAGTGTGTGGTTCAAGTGTTCCACTACAACCCGGTCTCGATTGATATTCACGCAGCCACGCCTGATCACGACTCCGTGTTTTGCTAACAGCTGATTCACTGCTCTCATAAACTCTCGTCGACCTGTAGTAGTTTTGGCCAATGCAGTTTTCCTCGCTTGTATATCCATTCGAGAGCACCTGCAACCTCTTTAGCTTCTTTTGTAGTCATAGGCTCAGCCACTTTGTAGCGTGAGGCCATGTCAACCACTGCTAGAGCATACTTATAAGTCCAGCGTTTCACAACGTCATGAGGAAAAATAAGAGATCGACATGATGAACCTCATTAGGGCCAGAAACATCAAATTGTGGTCTGGAAATGTGTTTTGGCATTGACAGGGAGATATGCGATATAGCTTGCTTTGTTAGCCACCCCCTGGCGATTTCCTCAGACACCCTGGCTTCTGTTGTAAGCTTCTTGATAACTGTAAGTCCTTTCCAGTAGTCCAGTCGTAGCAATACCCAGGATAATGAACATCACCTCATATCTTTTGATCATCTGAGGGTACGTAAAATTCTGAAAGTCCAGTGGGTCAACGGATTTACCTGTATTCGGAAAATACTCACGCATAGCCTCGTCAACATCCCTGAAAGTATGATTGGCATGTCCCTGGCGCTGCTCATCGATGAAATCTAACCACTCAGTTTGCTTTAGCCCATGCTGTCTTAGCAGATTGTAGCTTGCATGCTTCGTAACTTCGAGAATAAGGAGTTGCTCCCAGAGAATGCAAGGGCGTTGACAAGGGCACCTCCACCAAGTAGCGCAACCGTGTTTAATTATCATATCCTTTGTTGGCATGGCTAGTGATACATCGACAACAGTCATAACCAGATCACGTAGCGAAAATTCAAGATGAAGCAGAGCTATAGTGGAGTTAAGCACATGATATAGTGGAGTTAAGCACAAGCTATAGCCCGCAAGTAGTGTCTTCTTATCGGCCAATCTCTGCTGATTCGGTGCTTGTTTTTCCAAATTGAAAGTGCTCAGCTGTTGTTAAAGCCGCGGTAAATGGCGCTAAGAACATACCATAGTGATGATATAGTTCACATAAAGCATTGCAGTCGCTGATCACCTAGGTAATGACGGACCTGGGCCCCAGCTATGACAGCAGCAAGCCTATATATCTTACAAACTATGTCCCCTCTTGGTTCCGCTCGCTCAGACTTTGTAGCCACGGGGCTACCTGTGTCCTGTATAAAGTGATGATCAATGATGGTATCAGGATCCATGAATATATGTATACACTTTGAGATTCTAATATATTGCTGAACCCAGCGTTGGTAGGTCACTGCTACGCAGATAAAGATAACAAACTAGTAACAGAGTCAGCGGCTGCTGTCAGGGCCAATATCGCTTCAATCTACGGCGTATGCAGGAGGTTGAGCAGTCTTCAGCAGCAGTTAAGCGTGCCTGGTCTTTGCTAGTAGCTGGGTCACTGCGACACGTTTTTCCCTTGTTGTAATCACATCATTCTCACGTAGGGCATCTTCAAATGAATCACGGTCTTTAGTGTGAAAGAGCACCATCCAGCGGGTCTGCTCACGTAGGTCCTTCAGTACAGAGTTGTACATTTGGTACAGGACCCAGGCAGTTTGCTGCGCATGGCGGCGGCTAAAGGACAGCTCGGATAACATTTCTTCTTGGTTAGGGCCTTTGTTGCCGAACAGTCATCAATAAGCACAGGGTAGTCTCGCTCTTTCAAAAATGGTAGAAAAGGTCCTGTGCACTTGTATATTGCAAAGTGTCTGGCCTTCCAGACCTTTCATCAGAGAAATACGTTTAAGGGATTGCTTGTCAAGGCTCAGATCCTGCAAGCTGAGGTCAGCAACCACTTGGAATGAAGACTTTAACCCAGGCCATACAGCTACCACCCAATACCATACTATGCCTTACAGGAACAAGTGTGCAACTTCGCCTCCACATCCACTTGCCGCCTGACTATCCTGTAGCTCTTCCCCCAGCAAACCAATATGGGATTGCCAATGACCACTTTCTCCACACGATGAATTCCTTCAGCATAAAGCCATCACCTACATCACAGAGACTCAATGCTAAGAGGTGAGAGACAAAACTCTGGGACAAACCAGTAATTTAGCTTGGCACATGGCAAGATTCAAGAGACTGTGAAGTCCTCCCGGTTTGGCAGGCTATGCAAAGCCCCATTCAAAAAGGACATGGTCGCTATGGCAAAATCACTGAGCTCGTAAGATGGTATTGCGCATATTGTGCCATACCTGGTCCTTGTTATCAACCAGTGAGCCTCAAAAGCCAACACGACTTCTTTTAGTTGTTTTGTACAAACAGTCGACTCTATCGTTTCGTGGTTTTTACCTCCAAGAGTATGGAGATTGTTCCTTTGACCCGTGATAACGACTTTAGTTTGAGGTTTTTTCAGGGACCACTTCAAAGATGCTGTGCTTGATTCCATGCATTTTCACAATTTCGGTTACTGAATATGTGACGTCTTGTTAACGGATTTTTATTTACCTGCCCCTCTAGTTGCATATTATCTGTGGTGGAATGTATGATAAACTCTATGAAGTCCAAAGTGTTTTATTTCTGGGTTCTTTAATATGGAAAACATATATTAGTTCATGGTATAAAATGACAACTATATAAGACCCACGGGATAAGACCTTTAAGTGAAATTCATATAATATCACACCCTGGATGGGACATTCGTCGATATATTTGATATCCTCTCATCCACATTTAACAAACACCACACATCACGTAAGGCAGTAATGGGGACAATGCACAGCCGAAAGTTACATAGCATATAAGCAGACAAAGATTATGACTGAGGAAATCTGGATCTGACAGTGATTCATTGGTTCCATTCTGAAGGTCTGTCGTCCGTGACGGGCAGTGCATTGCCAGTGACAACTTTTCCCTAAACAATTCGCCACTATCTATATGACAGCGTGACGTAGTGCCGACTGCGAGAATTCTTCTTCAAAAGTGGAACAAAATGGGTAGAAATATTGTGTAGTTTAGCGTCAACCGTAAGCGATAACTTCCGGCCGAGCGTACGACCGCATTGCTCTGTGCCGCCACCTATCAGATTTAGTGGCAACACGGTCTCTCATTGGTCTGATGTGTCAGCCTAGCCAGTGTCCCGATAAAAAAATAATACAAATTAACGTAAGAGCTTTTACAAAGGTTTTGTTTCGACTTATGGTCAAGTTCATTAAAAGTGCGAAAACCTCGGATTCAGAATATCTCTGTGGATAATCGTAAGATCCTTAAATTTCCATCATTTTTCCTTGAATTATGGTCGTATTGTTTATTTCTCAAAAAAAGGAATCCGATGTTCTGTCGGAAAAATTACATGAAACCTTAAATTCCAGATAGTGTTCACATAAACTAATCTTTAAATATTTTTTTACATTGACAATTCTCATCAAGTTTTCGATTGCTTATAGAATAAAAAAATATATGCTTGATAGGCGTATATATTGGGTCAATTGTTGCCATGCACAGTGTCATACGTCAGGTAAGATAATTATAGCTGTGGATAATGTCTTTTGCGGATCATAGCTCAAAACATTTACAGCGGTAGTGAAGTCGCAAGATAAAGCACTGTTTCTACGTGGATAATTTTGCTCTTAAAAGAAGATAGCTCGTTCCATTCTTAACAAATAACTATTGTTGTTGTAAATTCGGGATAGATTTTCATCAAGCTCAAAAGTGTGATGATAGCACGAATATGGTCGCAGCTTATTGGCTTCAGTGTGAGACTGCTACAATGGCAGCAGACGAACCTAGTTGGCTCTATGATTAAGTCAGATGTAATGGAATATTTTTTCATCATAATGGGTTTTTCGGCCACAGCTGAACTATGGAAAGTATTATCAGATGATGCTGATTATAAAGAATGCTACCATAGTGCTTAGCGATAATGACACTGGCTGGCTTGGTCGATACCATAGAACATGCATGCAATGTAACTTTCGAATAAGACACAATAATATTACCTCCAACTTTTACATGGGTTTACCTTGGTTGTTATAGTTTAGTAGTTGACAGATTGTTACTCAGATAGTCATGTGACTTCTACAGCAAATACAAGATGCGTTTGATACTTTTTTCATCGGTTCACAGGCGCCCAGAAGCTTTACATGAAGAATCGTTTAAATACATGTAATATCGCACATATTATCACCACACCTCCACACCTTGTTCAGTATAACCCCTCCCTTACACGATTATCCGAGCCAGATTGAGATTTAGGACCACATGGGATTAAGATAATGTAGCAAGACAAGGCGAGAAACATAAGTGTGAAATGGGTGTGAAGCTGAGGTGGATGATTGCGAAGTCGAGACGGTAACGTGCTGCAAGAGTAAAGGTAGAATCTCCCCATGAATTTCACTGATTGTAGAGCCCAAACGATAATGTTGCAGGATCAGTCCAATTTGAAGTCACCCCTATGCTGAAGAATAACTAGATAAAGTTAACATATATTGTACTGTGTGTTTTAGCACAAAGGTCAGCCAAAACCAAAGCTACCCCACTTGCGCAGTATTTTAGCTGTGTACGTTCCATTCGCGTTGGACTTTACTAGCCTGATTTGGCAAGACGAACAGAGCAGGGAATCATCGAACACTTAAGCAGGTAATCACTGTGGGTGTCACTGGTGGGTGCTGTCACCGAGGCAAAGCACGCATATGCGTGGGTATGAGATCTGTCAATAGGGCAAAGAGGGCGTCACATCTCCCCTGCGGCCTGTGATCTATTATATGAGCTCAATAGCTTCAGATTGATTTGGGCCAAGTTTATAATCACACAAAGCGGGATGAGAACTTAGGTATGTTACTTCGATTGCAGAAAGAATACTAACTTGAAATTCGCAAAAGCGGAATCTCGAATAAACAGAAAAGTCCTTGGTGTAGTGTTCCCATATTGTTGTTAGAAATGTATGGCCCAAAACATAACGCTTACACTCCGATAGAAACTTTGCTGTGCGAAGCACCTGCGATTGTCAATAATTGATCAACGTCAATAATTATGATCCTACATCACTTGAATCACAAACTCTATCAAATCTAGTGACGATGATATTGATCCGTCTACTTCTACAACCAGACGTGTTTCAAATAACTAATTCCGTAATCGCTTCAATCGAGTGTGTTCACGTGAGATTCTTCGGCTTAGATTGACATATTTAAGTCGGATATCAGTGCCTTTTGTGAAATATTATCAATATGGGCAATCTGGTTTCACTGTTTTGATCATCACTCAAAACGTCTGGTCCCACCCCACGTCACATACTCAGGGGCTGAACCATGTCTGTACCAGGAAGGAAAGTGACAAAAAGTACAATTCTGTTAGGAAGAAAATGTGCCCATATTTTGAAATAATTTCCCCTTTATCCTCACACCCCCGCACCCCCAACTCCTCAACACTGCAATTGTAATTGATATGACACAAGCCCTTTTACTTCGTCATTTTTGATCTAGTGGAATCACCCGACCATATCCCAGATTGTACTCCCCTGTAAGCATTCAGCGCAGACAACTAAAATTTGTCAATGTGCTTCGTTATATTATTTTCTTGGCCAAACAAAGCGTTATCGTGGTTGTCTGTGATATTGTTGTCCGGAGCAACAGATATTTTTCCTTCCAATGTACAATGAACATCAGATAAGTCATTGATTAACCTATCAGTGCATCGGTTGCTCCTCTGTTCAAGTATAACACATTTAACAAAGTGTGAGATGTGCTTTATATCTTTTAATCGTGAGTTGCTGGGATTGTTTGTATAACCATTGTAAGTACACAAAGAACGGGGCAGACTCAATCCAGTGACATATCTTCTAACACGCTTTTACAGCCCCTTTACATTTTATGCAAGACATCCAAATCAGATACACCTGTATGCTAACTAGATTGCTTATGTTCTGAACTCATCTAAGACACATCAGTTGTTAGAAATTCTAATGACATAGCATGAATATTGAAACATGCTTGGGAACACGCCAAAAAACATGTTCCCGGGAATGGCACATTGAATGCCACAATATCGCGTATTATTCATGTATTATACAAATGAGCAGAAGTCTCGATCTTAGCACTGAGAGGTCAGCGATTACCAACGGTGATTGAAACGAATTCTTTGATTGTGCGTTATAACAGAATATCTGCAACGTTAGTTTGTTGACGTTGTGTTGAGGTGACTATATTTGTCTTTTACCTCCTCGTAATTATTTAAGGTTTCATACGGCTGCTCCTTTCCTGAATGATCAGCTTCATTCATCGAGCTGATTATTGAGTCATTGTGGCTCGGAACATTCACATCTGCTCTTCCTGCAGACCTGACTTGATCAGATGCAGTGCGGGCATCAGGGGAGGACGACATTGCAACGTTTTCGTAGTCAGTTCCATCAGACAAATTTTCAGTAGTTGACGTAGTAGCCATCTTACTGTAGAATAATGGCAGAATTGAAGGGTTAAAATTTTGCCACAGTTAGGGATTTTCTTTCTCAGCTGTACCATTTTCAAGTAAAAGATTTTTAATAAATTATTGGAATGGCCAGATATTTATCTTTTGAGATTATTACAGACACATATATATAAGATGTTAGGGAATATTTGTTAGCAGAAAGATATCAACCATTAGAAACGTTGTATACCATCTAAATTGGTGATTCTAAGTGAATAAACATTGTACCGTCGTACCTTTGCTGGTTTATGCGTCGTCTGTGTAAGAAATGTACAAGCAGAACCACAATGATGACAATCACCAGGAGAACAATGATGACACACAGGGCAACAATTGTCTTTTGTTGATCCTTTACTGTAGAGAATACAATCGCATTTAAGATACCTAAAGTTAAAATGTCAAAATATGTCATAGAAACAACTGCATCAACAGGTATATTCGCCAGGAACTAAACATAAGCTGAATTGGAAAGTGCACATGGTATTAATAGCATTTGAAGAACTGTACTATTGATGCTCATTTATGCACTGCAATACCTCTGATCAGTTTGCCATTGCAAACTTATATGTATATAACAGACAGATGGAGAGAATTATGAGGTAATTCGTCGTGTCTGACTCGTGAGCTTACCTACTGATACAGTGGCAATTTATTCTACAGCTTACCTATTTTAAGAAAACAATTTCAGTGAGGATTTCGTTGATTGGACAATTAACGCAGGTCGAATTTCTTCATCCAATTTTAGATATTAGGTCAATATATCCTACAATAAGACCATCAGCAAACTCTAATCATTTCAACTTTGCATCGCAGTCGATGTTAAAGAATGATAAAATAGACAGGAGTAAGTTACGTTTGGTGAGCTAGACTGAAGTAGAAAAAAGGGTTTTGTGCAAAGAAACCGAGCTTTTGTGATTCAAGCTGATCAAATGCACGCTGCTGTACTAAAGACAACATGACATTCGTCGTTTTATTAAGTCAAAATGATACAAGCGAGTACTGTTAAAAACAAAAGTGCCTGAAAAGAAGCTACATTCGCGCGAGGCCTGTCATTTGCGCAGATTCACCTCACCTCTATAAACGTAGAGTTAGTCCGTCTTTAGCTCAATCAAAGTTCTTCCTATAGCCTCACATTATCTGAAATTTTGGATTTGTATCGTTGTGTTACACTCCACCCTAACGGAGAATTTACAAAAGGTAATGATTCAAAAGACACTTCGTAATTTGTCACATTGTGTCAGGTGAGCATCTTAATAAAATGGGATTACGGTTACCGAGATCCTTGTAGTCGGGCGAGTTACTGGCGATGGTGGCTGTCCGGGGAGCGGATCGGGATGTTACAGTTGTGGGAGAAGACATTACTGGGGGTGCGGTAGTAGAAGGTGAAGGCGAGGAAGTAGTTGTTGGTGAGATTGTGGTTGTTTTTGTAGGTGTGGTTGTGGTGGCTGTTGTGGTTGTTGGTTTTGCCGTGGTGGTTAATGACGTGGTAGATGTGGTTGCTGGCATAGTTGTTGTGGATGTTGTCGCAGTTGTTGTGGTTGTTGACGTAGTGGTTGTAGTTGTTGGCATTTCTGTGGGAATTTGAGTTGTGGTTTCACTTCCTACACACATCGAATACAATCATCAAAATAGACCTAATAAGGTTCTGATCATGTTAGTCGGGCTAAGTGCGTTAACAAATAGTAACCAAAATATGACAGTTTAATACAACACAGTCTGCCCTACCTGCTTGTCTACCGAGTCACGTACCTAGCGTGGTGGCGGTTACTTTATTGGAGCCGTCGGCTCCCAGTTCTGTGTAGTTGTTCTGTTTTCTATAGATAAACACCTGGAAGACATATGTGGTTCTTGGGTGCAGTCCACTAATGGTGATGGAATGGTATTCCTTGTTGGCTTGATGCGGTACGTATATTTTGTTCGTCTTATCGTCACTTTCGTACCGGACCTCGTAGCCGTAGTAGCACTGGATACTGTCTGGTAAACCATCTTTTGATTCCCATTGCAAGTCAATCAATGTGCTGCTCGAAGCATTCACCGTAGGCTCGCTGGACTACAAAATATCACAGAAAATATCCATAAACATATGATCCTAATATCATATAAATTGGATGAATAACAGGATAACAACGGACTCAGATGGTTGATCGACGCCACTGCATCTGTACAATTAACATAGCCCAGTCACCGGACAAAACGTATTCAGCCTATGCTGAATTCAGGTCCTGTAGTTGCCCAACCAATTTTTATCCGTCATCGTACACAGTGCAAAATGACGCCATTGACAGATTGCCAAATTATTATAAAACTCGATAGTCGAAGGCACTAGTACATTTTCGCTTATCTTCTTCTGGGGATAATCATCGTGTTATATTGTAATTGGTAGTTCTATATACAGTAGATGTGGGCCCGAATCGAATCGCTTGCAACAGCGAAATCACGCCCTATATTGGTTGTAAGCAATTCAAATAGATAAAATATATATATAAAATATATATATATAATATATATAAAATATATATATATATATATATATATATACATATATATATATATATATATATATATATATATATATATATATATATATATATATATATATATATATATATACCTGTAGAACGAAAAACCGCTTGATACTCGGATGGAAAGCAATTACAGACTCAGTGACATGAGAGGTAATTGCATCTGCGTTACATGAATATATTCATTGTCGAATTATAAATCGCAGTATGAATCTTCTGTAAAAGTAAAGATTGATGCGAAAACTAAATGAACCAACCGATGCCAATTATATTCAATCATCGATTCGGAGGCAATGATATCATTAACGATGAGATGTCGGGTAAAGAAAGATAACGCATAACTGCCCCATTCGGCTTGGGGCAGTGTATGTTTCAAATTAATAGTACCGAGGTCAGATGAGGTGCTGATATAGATGTTTACTATTATCACATGTCCAGGTTTGGGTTGTCAAATGAGTGGAATAGTGTCCTTACTTATCGACAAGCCGCAATTGCACCCGGTATGCCACTGTTGACACTCCATGCAACCCAGGCTATCCTCACAGACATCACTGATGCAGTTGCCACATGCTGCATTAGGAAGGAAAAACAAATTTATTTGCAAAACACCACAACCATAGCACATCATACAAGACGAGTTGGTCATGAGATGAACTTATCAACCAGTAAGAACTATATGCATACTATGTGGATATCTATAAACAGGTCACAAACGGTTGGTCTGTTGGGCACGTTTAAATCAATACCCTGATTTGATAATTGATTTATCCAAACGAGGATTCAGAATAGAAAATGACATTACCTGATATCAGGCTGATTGCGGATAAGATAAGTACGATAAAGATGCCTTGTGAAGAACGCATCCTCTCAAGATCACAGCTCCATCGCAATTAAATGTAAAACTCCTATGTGCCAAATTATGTCCGAATATTCCTCTGTATTCATTTAGTATTCTTGACTATGAGCCCTTAGAATCTGTACAGAGACATACCAGGAAGCTCTAAATGGCCGCAGCGTAATATCCGCCAACTGTTTGATCTGACCCAATACGCAAGCTGGAAGTCCCCAAAACGTCTCACTGTTCACAGCGTTAAAGACATGATTAAAGATAGCGCGGTTCCACGCCAATAACCACACCCTTTCAACCCGGAGTTGAACACGATCACTTCACGGTGACTAATATTTGATTTGGAGGTTAAGCTGTTGTGTTACATATATGTGGTTATTCCATGTAAGTTTTCCATTGACTTTGGACCCTAGTATTAAGTGGTATATGTCCCGTGATCTTTTTGTACCATTAAAGGAAAAGATTGTTCAATATTCTTATCAGGATAGTCGCTTGGTTGAAGGATTGTGTTGGTGGTTTAACCAGGATGTAGCGACAGATTGTTTCTTTTGCTTCGTTTATTAATGTAGCACAACTGTCATCGTATATTAATGTAATGGGGGAACAACATTACTTATGTCGGAACCCTGAGGAAGTCTTGTAGTGACTCTCATAGGTTTGGACAGATTATTGTTGACAAATGTGTGTCTACCATATCCAACGAGCAAGGCTGGAACATTTCCCACACAGCAAGGCCTAACAGTCAAACATTTGTAAAAGCTGGTTGAAAAACATTTGTTTTTTTCCACAATTAAATTTGAGAGTGCCCCCGCCCAGGAGAAGATCACGATTATTGCCACTTGGTGTCTTTCGCCGTGACAGGCGCAGAGAGATCGCGAATCTTTGCTTCACGCACGAGTTCATTAAAACCCGTATTGTGACATGGTCTTATACTGGGTCAAAATATCACACTATCTCTTTCTTAAAAAAAGCACATAACTTTAAATGACTCGCTGTGACTAAACAAAAACGAGGTTGGGCACAAGGAGGAAGTGGCTAAGACGCCTATGTCATATGCTGTTGTGCCGAAAAATTGCGACATTAGTAAAACGTTCCCACGCATGAATAAAGCAACGAAAGAACCTACATTGAGTTGGTTGAGTTTGTAATAAAGCAAGAAAAACTTTATTGCGGCTCGAGGGGACTGCGCCATTTGTGGCACATCTAGCACCCAACGGCACTCGTGTCTTAAGACGTCCCTTGCCCGATCCGGCAATCATACAAATGTCAATGGTTGGTATCTGACAACTCGAGCGCTTTTGCTGCGTCATGTAACGGCTATGACTTGACGCTAAATATAATACAACCATAGTTAGGTGAATTGGATCCTAGGCGACAGCCTCACCACTGAACTCCGAGCAGAAAATAGCAAAATGGCCAGTGCCATAATGTCATCGGCTATTATCCTTTTGCAGACTCTGATAAGAGTGAAAGTATGTTTCTCTGTTGTGAATGTCTAGAACCTTCACTGATATTCCTGTGTGGCTTTTACAATTCATTAGTAAGACACGGATTGTATGTTTGAGGAAGAGTTGACAGTGCGGTGGCCGAACTCGGTTTCAAAAATGACCTCAAAACGCAAGCAAAATTCCAGCCCTGCAGGACGTCTGAATAGACTTCTCAAGATGTTCAATTCCAACGCAATGCACATATCCACAATCCAAATTATATGCTTTGAACGTTGAAAAATCAGGCAAGTTATTTGGCTTCATCGCATGTTTTGATGGTAATGAATATTTGAAGCCATAATCACGAGTGATAGATTTAGATGACATGGATTACTATTACGATTGATTGCACTCGTGGGGCATCATCGATGAACACATGTTGACATATTTTTATTTGAAAAGAGCCTGTAAGTGTGCGCGGGGCCCGTCCGGATA
>CM067350.1:6460548-6514882 GCA_034190875.2 Urechis unicinctus
AAACCAGCCTAGAAGTTTAGGCAACAGGGCACTAATCAAAGTATGTGCATGTCATATAATGATGTGTCCAACTGCATATGTTCATGCATCTATTCACAATTTGCTTCATCAAGTGTCAAACTGACCTCCAATTGATTAATAGTGCATTCTTTATTACACGTGTTATCTGTTCATTTGACAGAGTATCATTGTCTTGCCTTACATTAGATTTATTTTGAGAATTTAGCTGAATCTCATTTTTCAGTGTGAATGATACAAATCCTCTCAGGACACCATTATTAAAACATGGATTAAACAATCTTTAAGTTTTAAATATATCACCTTTATTCAGTTTGCCACATAATAACATGTAGTTACAATATGAAAAATACAGCAGCATATGCAGGCAATGTGCTGAAGGATTTATTAAGGTCAGGACTAGGTAGAAGATGGATTTGTTTTGTTGATGATGAAACTTTGATTGCTGTTCACTTGTCTATCTAGGGTCACTTACATTCTACAAAAAATGTCTCCACAATATAGGCATTCAGAGTTGATTCGGCTGAATAAATTGACCGTAATGGACTGAATGTAATTACCTCATAAGGGTTAACAATATGAGGAAATCAATGACCAGGATATCAAGCAAAGCATATCTACAGATAAATTTGAACATGATCGACAGGAACTACCACAACAGCGTGTTATGTTGTACTATCAGAAATAGTCTTTCAAGAGGTCAAGTCTTGGTGGGTTTCCATAGGGACACAATTAGTGAATCCATACTACAGCTTGTCCATATGATTCAGCCAAAGATGATTAACCTGCGGTGCCCCAGCTTTTAGTTGCATATTCTGTTACACACATAAAATGAAATTGTCAAACTGCCTTTCAGTTTTATAACATAGGAAATAAAAGAAGTCTATGTAATACATTACACAAAATTAATTCTTACCAACCTTTTTAGGTTGATCATCAATACAACATATCACTTAAATCAATCTCTTGTTATTATGTAAAGGAAGTAAAAACTAATCCTATCTCATGTGACAGAAACTGAATCTGCATTTGAATATTAACTAATAGAATATTGGTAAAAAAAACCATTGTAAGCCTGATCTTATCAACATGCACTTAAACTGCAATTATATACCCAATAACAAACAGCCCACCCATCAATAATTAATGTAACCTTCCTTCATTGACCACTGATGGCAACTATAACATTCTCTTTCTGGGTACTGAGATGACAGGCATTGACTAGCGACCACCAGGCAGGTTGCTAAGGAGCTGAGCATTGATAAATACACCAGAATTCAATGCTTGGATGCTCCCCTGGGTTGGCGTAAAGGCATCTCCCTTGGTCACTTAACCACTGATAAAATGGTGTCTCATCCACATAATCCCTAAACCTGAGGTCACATTTACAATTGTGCACATCTGAGGATGAGGACATACATATCTGATGTTCATCTGGAGTGGATTCTGTGACAAAGCATTCACCATATGTTCAGAATAAGTCCAGCCCAGAGAGCAAAGTTCAGTCATCAGTAACAGGGCTGGAAATTAACTAAATTGGGCACCTGTCCTGACTTGTCCTTAAAGTCCTCAAGAAATTCTACCCCTCCAAACAAAAATGATGCCATGTTAAGCAAACCCCAGGTCAGTGACATAATAAGCTGGTGATAAGAACCCCAGGTCAGTGTCATAATGGGTTGGTGATAAAGAGATTCCTAGGTCTGTGTCATGATGGGCTGGTGATAAGAACCCAGGTCAGTGTCACGATTAGTAGGTGATAAGAACCCCAGGTTTGTGACATACTGGGCTGTTGATAAGTACCCCAGGTCAGTGACATACTTGGCTGGTGATGAGAACCCCAGGTCAGTGTCACGATTGGTTGGTGATAAGAACCCCAGGTCAGTGTCATGATGGGTTGGTGATAAGAACCCCAGGTCAATGTCAAGACGGGCTGGTACTAAAGAAAATCTCATGTCTGTGTTATGCTGGGCTGGTGATGAAGAGGCGATATGAATTGCAGATAAATACAAAGCAGATTAAGTGTACAACAATGGGACAGTATACACAAGTGCATTCATCATAACCGCGGGACCATCAATCAGGACTAGGTAGAGCTTAACAGTCATACTAGGTAAACAGAACCTCTGATAAAAACTTCTACTTAAACATACACACAGCAAATACAGATAATACTCATTGTTTTAACAGCAATGACATTTAGACATAACATGTCTTTTTAAGCCCCAGTGATTGATATATCTCCACAGGATATGATACAAAAGAGAGGCCAAAACATTTGTGAAGCCAAAACATTAGTGAAGCCAAATCATTGATGAAGCCACAACATTGGTGAAGCCACAACATTAGTAAAGCCAAAATATTGGTGAAACCATAACATTGATGAAGCCATGGCATTGATGAAACCACAACACTGGTGAAGCCACAACATTGGTGAAGCCACATTATTTATGAAGCCACAATATTCATGAAACCACAATATTGATGAAGCCACAGTATTGGTGAAGCCATAATATTGGTAAAGCCACAATATTGATGAAGCCACAATATTATTGAAGCCACAGTATTGGTGAAGCCACAATATTGGTTAAGCCACAACACTGGTAAATCCACAGCATTGGTGAAGCCACATTATTGGTGACGCCACGTCATCGGTTAAAAAACAACACTGGTGAAGCACAACATTGGTGAAGCCAAAATTTTGATGAAGCCATAAAATTGATGAAGCCACAACACTGGTGAAGGCACAATATTGGTGAAGCCACAATATTGATGAAGCCACATTATTGATGAAGCCACAGTATTGGTGAAGCCACAATATTGGTGAAGCCACAACACTGGTGAAGCCACAACAATGGTGAAGCCACAGTTTTGATGAAGCCACAATATTGGTGAAGCCACAATATTGATAGAGCCACAATATTATTGAAGCCACAGTATTGGTGAAGCCACATTATTGGTGAAGCCAAAACATCAGTAAAAAAAAAAATAATCGTGTAGCAACAACATTGGTGAAGCCAACATTTTGATGAAGCCATAAAATTGATGAAGCCACAATATTGATGAAGCCACAATATTGATGAAGCCACAATATTGATGAAGTATTGATGAAGCCACAATATTGGTGAAGCCACAATACGGATGAAGCCACAATATTGATGAAGCCACAATATTGGTGAAACCACAACATAAGTGAAGCCACATTATTGGTGAAGCCACAATATTGGTACAACCACAGCATTGGTGAAGCCACAATATTGGTTAAGCCACAATATTGATGAAGCCACAATATTACTGAAGCCTCAGTATTGGTGAAGCCACAATATTGGTTAAGCCACAACACTAGTGAAACCACAGTATTGGTGAAACCACAGTATTGGTGAAGCCACAACATGGGTGAAATAGAACACTGGTGAAACCACAGCATTGGTGAAGCCTCAATATTGGTTAAGCCACAATATTGATGAAGCCACAATAATAATGAAACCACAGTATTGGTGAAGCCACATTATTGGTTAAGCCACAACACTAGTGAAACCACAGTATTGGTGAAACCACAGTAATGGTGAAGCCACAACATGGGTGAAAAAGAACACTGGTGAAACCACAGCATTGGTGAAGCCAAAATATTGATGAAGCGACAACACTGGTGAAGCCACAACATTGGTAAAGACAAAATATTCGCGTAGCCACAGTGTTGGCGAGGCGAAAGTATTGATGAAGCCACATTATTGGTGAGGCCACAATATTGATGAAACCACAGTATTGGTGAAGTCACAAAAGGGTGAAAAAGAACACTGGTAAAACCACAACATTGGTGAAGCCAAAATATTGATGAAGCCACAACACTGGTGAAGCCACAACATTGGTGAAGCCAAAATATTGATGAAGCCACAACACTGGTGAAGCCACAACATTGGTGAAGCCAAAATATTCGCGTAGCCACAGTGTTGGTGAGGCGAAAGTATTGATGAAGCCACATGACTTCCTTACTATTCTTATATTAAACTTCCCATTTATCTCAAATCAGCAAATGTCATGAAATGATAAGACGAAAGAATATTTCTTTTCACTAAGTAAGAGCCTAGTGGTCCTAAAGCAAAACACTGCTCCCTTTGATATGAGGAGGAACCATGCAGAGATAGATGAGCATAATTGTGATGGTTGACCAGCTGATATTGCCCATATTGAACAAATAAATTTCCCAAAAAGGGCTGATTAACCAAGAGGATATGTATCTCCAATATGATTAAATTGAGATACTGGGTCCATAATATTAGGATCAGATGGTGAATGCTGCTGAGCAAAATGTCACCACAAACACCTAGTCAATCTCATCGCCTGACAATAAAGACAGAATGCCTATGGCTATTGAACTCTGCTGCTTTTGACATTAACAAGTTATGATAGCATTTAATCATAGCGTTTATAGTATAACATTGTATTCAATGACACACCAGGGCTGAACAATATCCCCCAAACTCACTTGTCTAGCAACAATAGTCCATCGCCAAGTAGTTATGCAAATAGCTTGATCATTTTAGCCTAATAATTTAAGTTTTTAAGAAATGATTCACCCAAACAACCATGAGCTAATAATAACTTAGCTACATTTTTGAGATAATCACTAAGGAAAAAAAGTTCATACAGTCCTGATATTTACTTAGTAAGTAATTTTATTACCAATATTGATGTGGCAGATACCCAGACAAAAGAAGCTCTTGACTTCAAAAACCTACTTAGGGTCTGATTATTTGCCTAGTCGCTGTTGAACTTGGCTGTCAACTCAAACCAGCACAGTTGTTTTGGATAAATACTATTAAGATCTAAAGGATAACTCTCCTGACTAATTAATGGCAAAAGTGTGACTCTGTCCATGACTGAACTATCATATAACACATAATCAAACTTATAGGAATGTAATAAAGAACTCATGTTTTAGCATATTAAAGGTGCATTTTTTCAGAAAATCGAATCGAAAAAAAAAGTTGCAAACTCCAAGAGTACCCTATATGGTGCTGATATCCGGATTCCAAAGTTGGAATGGCCGTATATATTTCTTGTTGTTCATAAATAAACCTTCAATTCCTTATTTTTCACTTCCGGCCAAGAATAGACCATATTTGGAAGCTCATGTATTATTAATTCCGGAAGCGCAGAAACGTCATCACTCTGTGCCGATTGCCGCCGGCGGGTGTTTAGTTTGCGCTATTTTCATTGCGATAATGGACTATCAAACCAAGAAACGAAGAAAAGGTGGAGGGAGAAAGAAGCTGTTAATAGATTCAACAACTAAGAGAAGGAAGCGGGAGCTAGGCCAGCTGCGGTCTAACACGAGGGTGTCTTAAGATAGGCATTCAGGGAAGTGAGGAGTGTGATCAACGAAGAAGCTGCAAAGTGTTTGCTGAACATGTAAGTAATCTCGTTGTATTATGAATACCCTGCTATCGAATCGGTCTGTATTGAATCGACTTGTGTAAATGTCACTGATTAAATAAAATCTAAGGTCCTATTGTGAGTTCATTGCACCATTTAGATTTGTAGATTGTTGTTGCAAACATACCTTACCTAATTTGTAAATTTCAGGTAGAGAAATTATTGTATCCTCTTGACCCTAATTCAATGGCTGGTGATCAGGTGTTCGTCATACCTTGCCTGCAGTCAAGTTGTGACAATGGACCACAACAGGCATAGGGATAGGACATATGCACTCAAGTAGGGTTGGTCAGCCAATGTAAGTCTCTCATGACCACTCAACTACGCACTGACTTAATTTCCTATCAGAAAACAAAATACTGATGCTGCACATGTAATGTGTTCTAGCTATTTGGCCATATAATGCCATTTGTTGTGTTACAGGTACAGCAATCGCTTCAACAAGTAGTCAAAGACGTGGTCATCGGTTTAGAGGCCAAGACTTATGCCCAAATACCAGATATGATTACAGAAATCTTTAGGCCCCAGCAATGCGACAGCAATCACAACAACACCCACAACGCTCTGCTGATGACCCCGCAAAATCAGTTTGAACATTGCTCCTGTGCCAGGCCATCTACCCAAGAAACAGTTGCAGGAGTCTCATTTTGATTAAAAATATGATTTGGAAATTTGTTTTTGTTGAAATGTACAGTAATTTATTAGTCACATTCTTTTGTCTGTAAATCCAAACTGTAATAGAAGAACACATGTATTTGGCAAATAAATAATACATGAACTCATTTTAATGTCACTTCTTTTTTTATCAGAGCTAGAATTATGAACATAAAAAGTCAAATCTGAAGATAAGTGTCATGACTAATTGACAAAATAATGTGTGCATAATTCTTTTCTTCTGTGTTTGAGAGACGAAAAATTTACTAATATATGAATGCTCATTCCATAAAACAAATAGACAATAAGTTATCAGATTGTTGAAGCAAAAATGTTCAGAACAAATAATACCACATGTTTTGTAAGACTAAGCAATTTATAATCCACACAAAAATACCAATCAGAACAATGTGATATTTATGGATTAAAATTAAAAATTAAAACATTTAGACTTAGTATATTACCAAAACCTATTTTGTATTAAGCCTGTATACTGTCAATACTTGTTAAGGAAGAGGTCTCTGATATTCCTTACACAACCGGAGTTGCCCTCCTGTTGCACTCCTCCAAACATATATGAATCCACAGAACCAATTGCTGATAGGCGTGTCTAAGCATCTTTTTTTTTTGTCCTCGACAACCGCATCCCATAGCAAGTCCACCCGTTACCTGTTAATAACCTCAATGACCATCGGGTCAAGCACAACTCCTTCCATCTGAGGTAGTGCATATGTGCAAAAGTCTAGGCTGTTAGTGCAACATTGCCGCTCCACAGGGGGAGGCATTTCCCTACTTTGAAGGCAGATGTAACAGTCTGGGGAAGTGGTAGTTGATGGAGGTTGGAATCCTTCTTTCGGCGGTGTGGGTTGTCGGGTGATTGTAAGCGCAAACTGTGGCTGTCTTTCTAACCAGCAACTGACCGACCCCATCCAAATCCCCCCATCGAACTAAATTCTGAAAATATGAGTATTCAAAAGTCTTCATTTTGATGGATTGAATATCTCCAATACAAATCTCTTATAGTGACCAAAATTGCATGAAGGTTTTTGGAGCAGCTGAAGAGTGCTAAATGCTGAGTTGTACAATACCTTCAATTTCTCCTTCTGTGACAGCTCTAAAGATTTAGCAGTCACTTTACTCTGCTGTAGGGTCTGGTTAGTTTTTGGTGTGTTGCAAAGGTAGCCTCTGTGAACAAGATTGACTCGCTTTCGGCCTGTCGAGGTCTACAAACAAATGAGAACCAATGGAAATTTATGGTTCGATAGTTCAACATTGGACCTATTTACTGACAAAGTGATTCAATTAGGTAAGGCAGGCCCAAAAGCACCTTGTTTGAAGAAGGTGAGACTCCTCTGCCACCTCTTCAGGCTTGTCTGCAACCTCCACCAACTTGGACACCTGTGTCATGGTGAACAATTTCAAATCATTAAACACATCCTTCCCAGTCATAATGGGTGTATTGAGTTCAATAAAACACCCTTGATAAGAATCAAATAAAAAAGGAACCAACCTCAGTTCCACACACGTTGTCAGAATCTGTACAATGACACCTTCCACTGCCTCTTCTTGTACGTGATCCCCTCCTTGGCGTCTTGATTTCCTTTAAATTTGAAAGTGGGTTGGTTCAATTTAATCAATGAATGAACATGACAAGAATAATTCAATCAATAATGTTACAGTGTTTGAGCCAAAACCCTGCAAAAGTCAGCCAAACCCATACGATGATACATACCACCCCAAACTCCTAGCGCGGACGTTTCAGTACACAGGGATTTGCATTGGCTGGCCGCTATCTTCTCTGTAGGGTTTATGTATGCATAGAAGATAGCAACTGACCAGCCAATTCAAATCCCTGTTTCAGTTCACTATAACCAGATAAGGTAGACGTCCTGAGGGAGACCCCAGTCCCTTGAATTATAATACAATTTATGAGTTCATTCAGGAATATTCCTAGCTCCGGTCGTAACGGTAACATGAATTTAGTCTACTCAGACGTCTTGTAGGGCTAGAATATTCCAACAGTTTGCTATGAAAAAGCACCGATAATTGCATATGAAATAATCAAACTTCGAACAAGTGTCATGGCTTCACACTCAAAAACGTGAAAGACTAGTCAAGAATATCGTTTTTATTACGCTTGAACATGCGCAGCCTCAGTATAAATATAATATGCTAAGTCTAAGGGCTACCTCAGGGTTCGTTCGCAGGTGTAACGCTATCTGTTGTTAAATTTACGGTAATCTATTGTACCAATAGTGTTCACTTTATTGAGGCGGGTTCTTTTTTATATATAACATTCGAAAACTCCAATCAGAGAAGAACAAAGAAGAGAAATGTAGGAATCAAAACACTTACCATTTCGGCTGCATGCGTTTCCACCTTCTGTCGAATCTGCGCTGCGCGTGACGTCACGACTATGTGTTGTCAACAAATGACCCTTCAATACGCATGCGTCATTTTCCCATCGACATGTGCTCATGTTTGTAAACATTGGTGTGGCCGACAGATTTCGATACGGTGTGATCGACGATATAGCGTTGAACTAGTCTGCAAAATGGTGTATATGGGTTCCAAAAGAGTTGTTCTATTAAATGGAGCAAAAAAAACGCATGTCATTTTTTTGAAAAAATGCATCTTTAAAATGATACATTATATTAGCAGATCATGCTATTTCCATGTTAAGAGTAACATTACTGATGCAAGTATATAATTCAAGGATGTCAAAAGCAAAAAAACAATCTTCAACCTTTGAAAAAAAATCACATTTGAAAGAGTAACCCCACCCCACTAACACAGTACCACCAGAAATGTTATATAGTGTAATAGTCCACCATACAACATTGTGAGTTACAGTTCAATAACTTTAAGTCTGAAGACGAGTGGGATCGGTGATCCTGGAATCAGGATCCCCTACCTTACTCAACAACAGAATTGGAGCGTTTGGGTTATTGTGATACCGGAGCGCATGTCCGCTGTCAAGATCAGGCAATGTTTACCTCCGACAGATGGGACCAACGCCGTTCGCTAAAATGGCCAATAGTCAATACGGTTAAATGAACGTTAGAAAATACATTTAAAAAAATCAATGGTAATCGGTAGATCTGTCCAACCAAGCTGCAGGCATCTAGTAACATTAACGTGGTATCAGGGTATTGTTGGAATAGTGTTAGTGATCGGTAAGTGCGAGTGTGAACGGTAGAGCCCACGTGCGGAACAGCCCGGTGAAGCTAGCTTACCACTGTAAACTACGGGTATTTCATAATTTGGCGTACATGAAAATTCTTTCCGCAACAATAACGTTCATTGTCACATGAATGATATTCCGGAAATTCCACGCGGTATGGAAAGCTGGTATTGTTACAATCCCAAAATATACCTTCAGCTTGAACCCGCGGATGCGTTCGTGGGGACAATTTGATTATAAGACATGAGCAAGCTGATAACATAAAACGATCCCTTGTTAAAAACAGTCCGTTGATACGATATGATTTCATATATTACTTGAAACTTTACACATCATAGATCGCAAAAACCGGTATCTCATTTCAGTGAGATACTCCAAACGTTTTGAATGGTGATCTGCGTCTCTAATTCCCAGCTAACGTGCTACATTTCTCCTTATTTATCTAAATAAAACATTATCAGACGGATATATATTGAGCACAAAACACCAGAAATGAGTTGACAAAGACTTACAACCGCGGATTTCCCAATAAAATCGCCATTTTTTTTATATCCGTCCAAAACGATATTTGAGCGTGTGCTGCCCGTTATTCATTAAACTGCTGATTTATATATTCATTCAAAATTTGTATGTTTTTCATTTCAAGCGATAATTTAAAACAAAGAATTGTTCACTGAAGTTAAAAGTCGAACAAATCATGAATCTAAGTTTGAAGCAAATATACATCGAACAAAGCCATGTAATGACCAATTATTTAACATGGCTAAAATGGTCGTTTGGGCCCATATGTAAATTCAGGGGAAGGCAGTAAACGCAAAGAAAAAGTGGATAGTTACACCGAATAATAAGTTTTCAACCTTAGGCGGAGTAGTAGCAAACAAAGTTACGATTTATTGATATAAACATGTATATTTATATATGCATATATATATATATATATATATATATATATATATATATATATATATATATATATATATATATATATATATATATATATATATACATACATATATGTGTGTATGTGTGTATGTGTGCATGTATAAATATATATATATATTTATATATATACTTATATATTTATATATATATATATAATAATTTTTTATATTGTTATATATATATATGTATATATATATACACATATATAGGCATATATATATAAATATATATAGATGTATATTTATATATAGGCATATATATATATATTTTAATATGTATATTGATATATATGAATATATATTTGTGCTACACGTCATACATACATACATACATACATACATACATACATACATACATACATACATACATTCATACATATCTGCATACATACATACATACATACATACATACATACATACATACATGCATACATACATACATGCAATCTTGCATGCATATACGTACATATATACATACATATATACGTACATATATACATACATACATACATACATGCATACATACATCTGTATATATGTTTATAAATGTATTTATATATATCTGTGTTTGTTTATAAAAACATATATATATATATATATATATATATATATATATATATATATATATATATATATATATATATATGTATATATATGTAACTGTGCTTTGCCCAGTTATATTTCATTTATCATTATACTACTTGTGTCATCATGTAATCAGTTACTTCACAATGTTCTGCGTGATATAATCATAACGCAATCATAAAACGCACCGGTAGGCTTCACAGTTCGCGCCTGCGGTGAAAACGAATGGTTGTTGTCATGTACATTTTACATTAGTTTGGACTTCTTATGACCTTATACAGGAGTATCCCCGCCAAGGAGGTATTTGTTTGGCATCTTCAGTGTGTTAAGACCCGAACTAATTAAATGTCAAACGTTATTCTTTTGTGTAAGGCTTAATTTCTGTTGGGTTTCTGACCTGTAATATGTCAACTATATTATCACAAAGTCATTGTTGCAATTTAAAGATCTGATTAGTCTTATAATGTGCTTTTTCAGTTTCACGTACTTTTATTGGCTGCAAGTGAGCAAACGGAGAATAAAAGAATCAATTAAAGTCAACGTGTCTTCGTTTCTACATAATTTAATGTCGCTACAGTAAATCTCTTGAGGATCTGTCAAACGTTCATTAGAAGTCACCATTCTCCCTAATCAATTGAAAATTACTAGCGGGCGCAGTGTCAACCCCCATGTCAGGTACCAGGACAAAGTCAAGTGTCTTAAACATGAATCAGCTAACCGCGATTCCGGAATTGGTGCCACCTCCATGTCTACCCCTCACAGGATCACAGAAACTGTGGCTGATACCATCCGGCATCTTGAGGACGAAATATCGCTTGTGGAAGAAGACTTGTACCAGACGCAGACTGAGCTACAAAATGTCCTGACAGCCAGTTATCCTAGATACAGTCCTGTTGCTGTCACGCATGACTCTGTGACTGTAAGTGACTAACGCACACATACCTCAGCTCCATGTGACAGGCCAGTGTACACATCCATTCCAATGAATGCTGACGCCCTCACATACATGCCGGCTGCTCATCAGGCGCCACACGCTCATGAGGTGTACTCTACTCATCAGGCGTCACACACTCATCAGGTACCGTCTGCTCACCAGGCATCCCGGACTTACCAGGTGTCTTCTACCCATCCCACTTGTCAGCGCCACAGCAAGTGTCTCTTTATTCGTACAGGGATATGCACTCTCAGGTTAGTGCATCATGCCACCCAGAGCACACACATTCGTTGAACTACGAACCTGACACAATCCGTGTCAGGCTGGCAGATATTATACTAGAGAGCCAGAGCCACCTTCCGCCAATGCAGCCAGACACATTCGATGGCGCTGACCTCCTCAAATACACTGAGTGGTGATCTCATTTGAGACACTTATTGAAGGCAAAATAAAGTCAGTAGCGCAGAGGTAACACTATCTCGGAATGTACACTTCAGGAGCGGCAAAGGAGTCTATTAAGGGATTTTCCTACTGAAGGACACTGACATGAACTTTGTGTACAGACAGGCGAGAGCAGTCCTCGACAAGCCAGCCAAGTCACCCAGCGTGCCACATAAATTCCAAGCTAGGTGCAGCCTGTGCAAGGAAACTCATGTGATCAGTAAATAAAGTCACTCTATCATGGGGTGGAACCTCTGTTATTGTTTACGGGCCGCTGGACGAGCAATCTGACGCATGTTTCGTGACTGATCTGGTGCTCGATCAACTTGGTGCTACTTCATCACACATTGAACTCAAACTGTTAACTGTACTGGGTGAGGAGCTAGTGACAAGTAGGAAAGTGTCTGATCTTGTCATCAAAGGTGTGAATGAGAGTGTGGAGATACAGCTACCCCCGTGCTATTCCCGATCGGATATTCCGCTGAAGCCAGTGCAGTTAGCGCGACCCGAATAAGTGGAAAAGTGGCCGCACCTCAAGATGGTTGCACAGAATATCATGCCATATGATGAAGATATACCGCTAGGCCTACTTATTGGAATAAACTGGGTACGTGCTATCAGGCCACGACAGGTGATACCAGGCAACGACGATTAGCCCTACGCCATCCTGACATGATATAGTGTACGTTTTTGGGAAATGTTTTGGTCCCGTACTTGCCCCGTAGAGCCTGTGTCCGAAAGCTGAACATGCACTACTTTCAGTTGAGATAATTCTCTGTGTGGCGTTACTTAGTTCAATGAAGGTACGATTTAGCACACACGCCATCGTCTTATCACTATATCCAATTCATACGATCGTCGATTGTGTCATTCTAAAACTGAATAAATTATTCATCTGGGTATATGTTAAATAAAACCCTATATGTTTTCAGCCAGCAACAGCCCAAAAACTTTTGTTGTATGTTTCCAAGGGTGGACGTTGAATACAAGCGTAAAACTTTCTTCAAAAAACCTACATTAACAATTTTTCTTTAGTATGTTCAATAACAGCTTACACTATTCTCTAAGCATGTTTAGTGTACTGTAGTCAGTCTGTTGCTTATGCACGGCCATCACATACATGGAATAATTGCCCCATTAGGTCTAACTGGTTCATACATATATATGTAATTTCTATCCTATGAGACTAGATTTTAGGTTAAATAGTGTGCCTATAGGCCAAGGTGTCTACACCAAATATGACTATCTCACAGAGCCCTAAGCCTTTCTTGGTCTTGAGGGTGGCTTTACAACTGTACGAATATATTTAGCCCTTGGATCTCCTATATGGTGTTCGCGTTTTGCCTGCTGGATAGACGGACTTTTTTCGCACTCCTTTTAGATCACTTTCTGATAGCACAGTTTTGTCCCCATTGTATTTATTTTCTACTGGGGCACTACTTCAACAGTGCTCCTTTCACAAGCTCGCATGCAATTGCTAATAAGCTCCTGTAGGCGTTCCACTCGCTCCATAAGATCGTCGTTTTTTTACTTCCAGATCTCTCACCATGTCCTTTAGTTCCACCAGGTCATCGTAATTAGTCTTCATATCAACCACAACATCACTCAGTTCCAGATCTATTATATCGTCTTTCATATAATGTAACTTCAACTCTTTTACACAACCTTCAAGTTCAGTAATAAGTTTTTTGGTGTTAATTTTTATACCTTATACCCTCGTTTATGCAATAGATCGTTATATACAGTGCGTAAATGTCCGCGCAATTAAAATTATTCTATGTATTGAAGCGGGTCAATATCATTCACAGTATGCTCAATGGTAAAGAAGCACCGAATTTTGTCATCAATTGAAACACTTTTGCTGATCTAGCCTTAACTTCGCCCTTTATTTGGGTATATTTTGTGACCTCAGCTTAAACGAGTTTAAACTCATGATCCGAGATATTACAATCGTCAAGTGCTATTGATACAATGTCACCAATGGTATTCAATTTGCTCTGCGCTAGAATGCGAATCTGATCATGTTTTTTCACCTTGTTTGTCAGTCGCCGACTGACGAATTTTCCAGCGATTCCAAGTAGTCCACAAACGGCTCTAGTAACACGCAACACCCTGGCAATAGGAATGGCAACTGCTGTAGACCTACCTACACCACCTGCGCCAAGGCACAAACCATAGCACAATTTTTTTTCAATTTCTTTCTCAAGGTATCGCTTCTTGAAATTTATCTCATTCAACCGATAGGAGTGCCCTGGATTCTCATCAGGCAGCTCCGGATATAATGGTGCCGTCGGAATGGTTGGTTGTTGTTTCATAATGCTGTTGTATACATAAGTCTATATTTAAAGTTAAATAAGGAGTGCTTCTACTGACTTTGATGCCTGGAAAGCACTGCCACGTGTTCTGAAACTGATTTGGTCATCTGCAGCCAACTCGAGAGGTTTGGTAAACACTCAGACGCCTACATGATCGTTCCTTTGTTTGGTTTTATAATAACTTCCTTCTAGGACACGATTAACAACAATATCTGAACCCATAAGGTCAGACTGTCCCCTAAGACTAGTAGATAGCCTCTTACGCAAAACTCGACTTGACACCAGCATAGGATATCCATGGTCATCACCCCTGGCAGCATCACCAGTATTAATCAACCGACCTCTATCTTCCACCCAAATAGTAATGAGGTGTTTCGGCTTTGGTGAGGGCTGGTTGCTAAGTACATCAACATGGGAGGGTGGCAAGCTACATACTGATTAGAGCAGCCATGATACGATGGAGCCAATGATCCCTTGAAGGCTAGCTGCTGCCTTTCCGGTTAGCCCCTCCACCCGTAAAAGCAAGTACTAGGGTCGAGATTGCACATCCAAATCCAATTTCTCTGCGGCTTCAGCCGCAGCTTGGTCTATACCTGGAAGGGCTTTTGCTGCCATTTTTGACACAGCTTGATGGGACCATTCAGTGAACCCCAAATCATCACGGATGGCCGCAGGTCCCCCTCTATTTTTACCTGTTGTATCAAGAAAAAGTGTTTTTTTTTGGTACGAGAATTTGTAATACTTAAGTCAGTGTAACTCTCCTCCAACAAGTTCAAACTTTGCATATTCGCGGACGAGGGGTGGTGGGTGACCTTTTCCAGCTAATGTATCGTAATAATCTTTGACAATGCCTATAACGAGTGGACCTTTCTGTGGTATCGACTTATCCATCTGAATGTTCCCTCCAATAGCACCCCGAGTTGGAAGAGGGGCCTCTGAGAGAGGGGCCACTGGGAGTACCTCATCCTCTCTTCCAGTGTCCTCCACTATGTCATCTTCAAACGCTGGGTTTTCAAACTCTTCCATGTGATTATGTTAAAGATATGCTCGCTATTATTTAACATGACGTGTACTTACAGACGCAAACTAAATCCATACCACCGTGTACGTGAGCCCCTTTGGGGTAAAGGGCGTCTGAGGGTCTCACCATTCAGTTCACAAAAAAAGCTGAGACGGCCTGCACATTGAATGTCTTTATGTATATTGTTATGGACGCACAGCTTAACATTAAAGATGGCAGGTTCGTCAGTGCAGGCTACTAAGTTCACATTTCAAGATGGTCCCTGTTCGGCTATTGTTTATGGACAGACAGCGAAAACCTTATTCATCCTTATACTACTTGAAGGGCCCTTCTTCGGTTCCTTTAAGTTAAATGTAATCCTCTGCCCTACCATACGCTTCAACAAGGCCTATCAGTCGCGGTTATGGGTGTGGGATGATTCACATGTGTACATGGTTGATCCAGGAGAGCGGCTCCAGGAACCATTTCAGGGCTTTTTACCATTGTTATAAGGCAAAGCTACCCTTTACATTCTGATGAAGAGATCACAAATCTGTATATGAAATACGAGGCTCGGCTAGGTGCTAGCACGACGCACACTACAGGTAAGGTAGTGCTAGAGCTATACTCAGGTATTGCTTGCATGTTTCTCTCAATCCAACCAGAACACCAGCCAAAGCTAATTAAAGACCTCAAGACCGACCCTTTTGTTGGGCACGCAGTGAGCTCTACCACAGTGAGCTATAACACCGCTATGAAATGTTCTTAGCTATACTTACCATAGCTTTAAAAACACTTAAGCATCTTCAATTTTGAAAAAAAGCACATAGCTTGCTTAGATGGCTCTGGTTGGGGCTCTTGAATTCTTGCTACGCAATCTGGCTATGGCTGTTTCCGATGGATCACTAGCATTGGTCACAAAGGATGTGCTGATTAAACAAGGGATGTTAGCAAGTGATATACTTACTTATGTAATGGCCTCAATTGCGCTACTTGGTGGAAGTGCCCTTGTCAACGCCCTTGCATTCTCTGTGAACAACTTCTTATTCTTTAATGGACGTGGAACGTAAACGTCATAATATGGCAATGGAACAGCTACAATCTGCTCAGGCAGCATGGGCTGAAAAGCCAATTGAGCAACTACACTTCTACAATGAGCAGCTCTACTGCCACGGACATGCCAATCATACTTACAGGGATGTGACGAGGCTATGGGTGAGTTCTCCCTGATTACAGGTCATTCTGTTGAACAACTGGACTCTGAACCTCAGCTTTCAGACTTTTACGTGCCCTTAGATGATCAAAAGAAACGTTCATTAGCTTGGGTATGGCTACGACTAGACAGGTGGTGTACAGGCTTGCTTAATAGTTTGCATAAAGCCAAACTCTTTTTTACTTGACATTTAGAAACTCATTAGTATATAACAATGCAAAACATCTACTATAGTCCTAAGGCCTACTGAAAAGGCATTACAGCTATCATGAAGCTTGAAAAAGAAGCGAGGGTGTCTGAGGAAGTTCCAGGGGTGGCTAACAAAGAAAACTACATAGAAAATATATCTGCTAATGCCAAAACACATTCCCAGACCAAAATGTGATGCGTCTGGCCCTGATGAGGTTCACCAAACCGATCTCTTATTTCTTCCTCATGACGTTGTTAAACGACAGACTTATAAGTATGCACTTACAGTGGTGGACGTGGCCTCACGCTGAGTCATTGACTACAACAGAGGCTAAAGAGGTCGCAGGGGCACTCAGACGAATAAACAAGTGAGGAAACCTGCTTTGGCCTAAACTACTTCAGGTCATCCCCGGACAGGAGTTTATGGGAGCAGTGAATCGCTGCTAGCAACACACGAAGCATCAGTCAAGCATGGCAGTGTGAATATCCATCAAGAGGAGCTACTTGTTGTGCAATCAAATATCCATTTGCCACCAGACAGTATTCACAATTAGACAAATAGATATTTAGACTATACACATAATAATGGCAGTATTCAAAAACAAATGCCCGTGGAAATTGTCTGAACGAAAGACCCCTGTAACAGGCCCTGTAGATAAGAATTGCGTTTCAACATCCTGACACTGGTTCACCTACCGGCAAAACTGGCGCTAAAAAAGAACAGGGATTTCTGGCTGTATAAAAATTGAAATCCAGTAGAACTCTGTGCTAACAGCAAGGTCAAAGTCCGCTTGCTGTCTAGTCGTTTTTTTTGTAACATAAAACTTTCATTTGGAGATATGGATATATATACTAAACATGACTCACAATACGAGGGCGCTTGAAAAGCTTAATGAATTTGACCGCGTTTACAACAAGAAAATTGCTAGATTGAATGCTGGGGTCCGGCGCAACATAAAACAGCCTAAGTTCCCCCGCCACGCAAAGCAGCCCCAGTCCCCTCAACACATAAAAGCAGCCCCAGTCCCCTGTGCCACGCAAAGCAGCCCCAGTCCACAAACCACGTCTTAAGCTCAAGAAGACTAGGTGGGCTGTTAAAAACTATTTGCGCGGATGCGTCAGCAGATGCCTTAAGTTTTAACTAATGAGCTAAAAGAGCTAAACGGAATCAAGTGTCATTTGCCCTTAATGTGCGACTTAATGGTAGCACCTATGTATGTAGAGCCTGTATTGATTAATAAGCAGCAGGTGGCTCTCTTCTCAGAAGATATTAACGATGCGCTGGACAACAGTAATGCTAATATCCAAGAGTGGTTGGGAAAGTGGACCAATGAAGGTTCTGGTTGGGAATTTGAGGCAGTCACAAAACTGTGGATTGATATTGCCAACTACCAGCCATTAAAAGGTGGCTTCTACTTACTGCTACTGAGCAAGCTGGCAGCTTAGAAGTCGTTCATAAACATAAAAAAACCAAACGATTACAGCATTCTATGTTCCATTGAATCGGCTTTGCACCATGTTGCAAAGGATCCACAGTGGCTGTTAACGCAGTTTGAAGGTAAAGGCGTAGAATATTAAACACCAGTATCGCATATTGAGAAGGAAGAAAAACATGGTAAAGTAGGCTCGAACGTCTTGGCTGGGATGGGAAGGCCACTATCATACACCACCTTGTGCTAAATGAAGAGGATGGTATATTTCATTACACGCAAATCAAAAATCTGAACCGTTTGCTGTATGAACAGAGCAAACATAATGAGCGTAAGTTCTTCTTTGAGAGATGCCTACATGGTTATACCACTGCTAAACTAATTCTAAACCCAAACCTGAGTGTATGGGGATAGGGCAAACAGCTGTGCGAGTGGATATGCCTTAGGAAGGGAAGAACATATTATCCCTCCAGAACTGGCAGAAGTAACAGGCTGCCGCTTATGTTATCTACGCAGACTTTGAGGCACTATGTAGTTGTCCGGTAAGGGTTCAGACCGAAGCCCTTTAGTGTATAGAGGAATTCTTGCAAGCCCTGCAACAGGAAATGATGAAGATCAAAGTTGTCAAACCCTGTTCCAATGCGTATGAGCCGAAATATATAAGAGTGCATAAGGCAGCAACCTATTGTCATATGCGTAAGAAAGAACTGGGCAAAAACTCAGTCCGCGACCATTGTCATATAACAGGTAAGTACAGGAGGGCAGCCCACAGTAAATACAACCTAAAGCTGTGGTTGAGTCCTAAGACGACGGACGTGCCTGTAGTATTCCATAACCTACGGTGTTATGACTCCCACCTCTTGATGCAGGCCATAAGCAAGGTGGAAGGGAAGATCCACTGTATCCCAAACAGTTTGGAGAAGTATATATCCCTATCGATTGACCAGTTACGCTTTACTGACAGTCCACAGTTCCTCCTGGCCTCACTTGACAACCTGGTGTCTGCAAATAAACCAGACGCCTTTGCAGAGACGGCTAAGTATGAGCCTGATGAAACAAAACGCCGGCTGCTACTGTGCAAGGGAGTGTATCCCTATGAGTTTATGGATGGCTGGGAAAAGTTTGATGCCTTGGTGCCGTCTATCCAGGAGTTCTACTGCAAGCTCTCTGAGCAAGGTATTTCTGCTGCAGACTTTGAATATGCACAAAAGGTCTTGAACGTGTTCGGCTGTAAAAACATGGGCGACTATTATGACCTTTACCTGCACAGATGGTCTGGAACGTGTTCGGGTGTAAAAACATGGGCAATTATCATGAACTATACCTGCGAACATATGTACTATTTTTGGCTGATGTATTTGAGATATTCCGCAAAAACTGTCTTAACCAGTATGGCTTAGATTCAGCTCATTACTATACCAGTCCTGGCCTTTCATGGAATGCGCTTCTTAAGAGCACAGGGGTGCAACTCAGCTTCTTGCCGACTATGACCAACACCTATTCATTGAGACGGGCGCGGTGGTGGCATAAGCATTGTACCACGTCGCCACGCTAAAGCTAATAGCCTGTACGTAGAGGGCTTTGAGCAGGATAAGCCAGCGAGTTATATCCAGCATCTTGACGCTAACAACCTGTATGGGTGGGCGATGAGTCAACCTTTGCCTACTGCGGATATTGAGTGGGTGGATCAGCCAGCCAATACAGATACAAGGCTATCCTGACAATGCCGAATCCGGATATATACTCAATGTTGATCTGGAATACCCTGCAGAGTTACATGCTGATCACAATGATTATCCACTAACCAGAGCGAATGTCTGTGCAGAATGAATGGTTGACAGACTATCAGAAGGTTCTCCTAGGTGATTTGGTGAGCAATAAAGAGAAGTATGTGGTTCATTGTAGGAATCTCAAGCTTTACCTATCTCTGGGAATGAGGCTTATCAAGATACACCGTGCGCTTGTATTCAATCAGAGCCCTAGGATGGAGCCTTACATTCGCATTAACACAGACGTGCGTAAGGTTGCAACCAGCGACTCTGAGAAGGACCTGTACTAGCTGATGAACAACTCTGTGTTTGGTAAAACCACGGAGAATCTTAGAAGGCGAGTCGACGTCAAAAATACGCAGGCTTGTGGCCAGTCCTGCCTTTGCTCGACATAGTGTATTCGATGATGACCTGGCCGCCCTACATATGCACAAGATCTGCTTAGTGTTAAATCGTCCGTTATATGTAGATATGTGCATGCTCGACCTCTCCAACCACCTGATGTACGACTTCTATTATAACATAATGAAGTCCAGATATGTTATCGACCTTGGCCTGCTATACACGGACTCGCAGCTTCTGGAGATCCGCACATCTGACGTGTATGCAGACATGAAAGAAGATTGCTACCTTGTTTTCACCAGCAATTATGATCCTTCTCATTCCTTGTTCAGTAACCTAAACAAGAAGGTGCTAGAAATGGATGAAAGATGAGTGTTTCAGTGAGCCCATCAAGGAGTATGTTGGTCTGCGCCTAAAGATTTACTCGATCCTGATGTCTGACGAGGGTGAGATTAAACGGGCTAAGGTTGTGGTTAAGTAACACCTACGCCGCGCACAGTACGCGGAGTCAATATTCACAAAAAAGCAGTTCCGTCATGGAATGAACATGCTACGTAGTGATGGTCGTAAGTATATGGTCTCTACGTCAACAAGGGGTCACTCCCTCCCTTCGATTCAAAGAGGTGGATAGCCGCGACTGTGTAGACACCTTGGCCTATGTGAACACTAGTTTACCTACAAACTAGAAGGGCCCTGGGTTCCGTTGTGGGCAGGGGGTGAGGCGCCTTAACTTAGGGTGAGCAAAATATCTTGTATTACCTGTCAAAGAGGGAATAGCATGGATAGCAGGGGTGCGCAAAAACCTCCAGTTTATATACTACTAAACTCCACACCAAAAACGAATCGAAAAAACCTTCAATCAAGCAAAATAAATATAACATTGGAAGCGTAGAGACCCATAGAAACATTTAAAACTGACCACTTGAAATATAGCATAAACAATTATTTATATACTTCCAGAATATATGTAGGACTTTATTCGATTCATCAGACGATAGATAGTCAGCTGATAAGACAAGTTACATTTCCACCGTCAGTGCTTAACAAGAGACGTGTTAATGTTGTCCATACGTCATATGCCCTGGTAGAAATGATTAAAAACGTTGGTTCCATCAAATGATCAATTATGCGTTTTCAAAGAAGGCGCATTAACTCAGTACTTGTTAAGCAAACCCTGTCACCGAAACAAATAAGTGACTGCCTAACCATTTTATATCCTGCTTGCAAAGGTTTTGCGCGCGTAGCGGTCTTTAAATGGTAACTCTTTAACCGCAGACTGGCTTCGTCGCAAGTTACTGCTTTTTTCAAACACTTGTAGAGCCAAAAAACGCATGAATGCGGCGCGTGGTAGCTCACAAAGCGACACACTGGGGCAATAACAACTTCAACGAAGCAAGGTAAACAGAAATGTCTTTCTATCCTAACGAGCCAAATGAACTCACATGAACTCATGGGCGTACACATGTGCACACAGTAGTTGCGTAGTTGACCTTTTACAAAAAATTCCATCAAAAATAACAATTCTGCAGTTGATTAACTTAACTGGCAGATTCACAGCCATCTTTGGGGAGAGATTTCCGTTAATTCAAGTCGAGAGTTTGTGTGATAATGCGCATGTTTAACAGCCCTCTAAATTAACAGCCGCCCGCCCGCACATGACGGTGGAAATAGGAGGTGGGCGGGTTGAGCATACTCAACCTGCCAACGGGCTGTCGGGTAGTTATTTATCCGCGCAAACACCACGCGACTAGTTCAATACATGCAACAGCAGCGGGGCTCACGTGATTTAAAACACCACTTGAACTATAAACCCGACAAACACATGAGATATGAAAGCTTCCTGGCTGTTTACTATCATGTCGTACACAATTTATTGACCCACAGTATATAAACTGAATGAAAACATAAACGGATGGCATAGATAGGGTCACATAAAACGTTACAAAGCCAACGTACCTCGATTGTGGGTTAAGACGTACTAATACATAGACCAGACATCACTTGTCCGCCGTCACTGTTCAATTTGGGGCTCGCCATGGAATCTGGCATGGGGAAGACAAGAACAGGGACTCTTTATTTGTCTCTTAGCTGCATACAACTTAAAGCTTACTAGTTGTTTCAATTTCTGCTGCGACCACTTGAAAATTTGCAAGATTCAGCACTTTTGTACATTGCCGTAAAGCCCTTTTTGTCTATTCGTTCCACAAGTTAAACAACAGCCCACCCCACTCCCTCCCAAGCCAATTAATGGCAGCCTCATATATTTAAATACAACATGCACCAACTGACCTGAACAGGTTGAACGGTTGCTTGGCAATAACAACGACTCCCCATTTCTTGCCTGTTTGCAAATATTATGTTACCGCTTTTCCATCGCGTAAAAGCGTTTTTATTTGAATTCACCAATTCGATTTACCATGTATCACATGTGAGTGGTATTATTAAGAACTGAAATAAAGGCTAGGTTATGCATTGCGTGGGCTCATACGCAATACATAACGGGATTTACGCATACAATGACATTTGCAGTGATGATGTATAACCATAATAACCACAACGAAACAAACTTCATGCTGAAGTGAAAGTAGGCCAGTCAACTGTTCTCGTGCTAGTAATATGTTAAGTGACACGACAGAAAGACGAAACATTACCAATACGGGAAGGCGATGTTTTCTACCACGTCTTCTTTGTGATTGCTGTGCATTCTTATCATATTCCACGATAAGCCCACTAACAGTTTTACGACTTACGTAACGCGTTCGCAGCATGTGTTCATTTTGCGTTCCCTGTGAGTTGACTTCCACCCCGTCTGTAAGCAAGCCTATATAATGACATGCGATTTTCTGATAGTATGCAATTTCTGCATTCTATGTGACGTTATGTTCACGATACTAAACCTCCGTCGCCGAAGAAACGGTGGTGGCTAGCGTGATGTCAGCAAAGTTCTTCTCTTTTCCGTGATGGTTCAACTGACAGCTCCATTCTGTGACAAGGGAACAGTTTGTAGGGATAGAACCAGTTGGAAAGCCGAATACAGCAAACATTACCAGAGCTGTTATTGATGCAGTCAGGACAAAATGCGTATGAGTGCGTCCGCCGTGCTGTTATCAAGGGGCGAGTGCCATTAGAATGTTAATTATTTGATGTTTACAATACCAAGAAAGACTTGCAGCCATGTCATGTTCGTACGAAATAAAAATATCAGGAAATCGTCTCAAAATGTTTTTCCAAATCGTTCATACTGAAAGAAGGTTGTAGAGGCAGCTTTGTAGATATGTAAACATGTTGTGTGTGACAATCCAATTATGCATGATCCTTAGGTCTAAGCATATAGATTAAAAACGAAGACGCTGGTCGCTTTACAACGCGGCCCACTTGAGCGAGACGACTAGAGCAGCGGGACAAGAAAAACGTCTTTCATAGGTGGAGAGCTTTATTCATAACCTCCGTGCTTTGCTGCTTTTATCAGCTGCGGGTTTCTATTCGTCCTCTTCATTCCACTACCAAGATGCTAATGACCCAACAACTCACAACACCCGACGCAGGGCCGCCCATTAATACACAACTTGTTTACATTAAAGCGCATGGGCCACAACCTTTTAACCCCGGGTTGAACGGGTGTGGCTATTGGCGTGGAACCGCTGTATTTTTATTCGTCTTTAAGGCTGTGAACAGTGAGACGTTTTGGGGACTTCCAGCTTGCGTATTGGGTCAGATCAAGCAGTTGGCGGATATTACACTGCGGCCATTTAGAGCTTCCTGGTATGTCTCTGTGCAGATTCTAAGAGCTCATAGGCAAGAATTCCAAATGAATACAGAGGAATATTCGGACATTACTTGGCATATAGGAGTATTACATTTCATAGCGGTGGAACTGTGACCAAGAGAGGATGCGTTCTTCACAAGGCATCTTTATCGTAATTTTCTTATCAGCAATCAGCCTGATATCAGGTAATGTCATCTTCTATTCTGAATCCTCGTCTGGCTAAATCAATGATCAAGTCAGGATATTGATTAAAACGTGCCCAACTGACCAACCAGTTGTGACCTGATTATAGATATCCACATAGTATGCATATAGTTCTTACTAGTTGATAAGTTCTCATCTCATGACCAACTCGTCTTGTATTATGTGCTATGGTTGTGGTGTTTTGCAAATAAATTTGTTTTTCTTCCTAATGCAGCATGTGGCAACTGCATCAGTGATGTCTGTGAGGATAGCCTGGGATGCATGGAGTGTCAAAAGTGGCACACCGGGTGCAATTGCAGTTTGTTCATAAGTAAGGACACTATTCCACTCATTTGGCAACCCAAACGTCGGCATGTGATAATAGTAAAAATCTATATCATCACTTGATCTGACCTCGGTACTAGTGATTTGAAGCCTACACTGCCCCAAGCCAAATGGGGCGGATATGCATTATCTTTCTTTGCCCGACATCGTATCGTTTATGATATCATTGCCTTCGAATCGATGATTGAATATAATTGGCATAGGTTGGTTCATTCAGTTCTTGCATCAATCTTTACTTTTACAGAAGATTCATACTGCGATCATTAATTCGGCAATGAATTTATTCATGAAACGCAGATGCAAATACCTGTCATGTCAAGTCTGTAATTGCTTTCCATCCGAGTGACACGTTGTCCTTAATATCAAGCCGTTTTTCATTCAATAGATATGTTTAAATATATAAATATATATATATATATATATATATATATATATATATATATATATATATATATATATATATATATGTATATATATATATATATATTTATATATTTGAATTGCTTACAACCAACAGATGGCGTGATTTCGCTGTTGCAAGCAATTCGATTCGGGCCCACATCTACTGTATATAGAACTACCAGTTACAATATAACACGATGATTATCTCCGGAAGGAGATTAGCGAAAATGTACTAGTGCCGTCGACTATCGTGTTTTATAATAATTTGGCAATCTGTCAATGGTGTCATTTTGCACTGTGTACTCCAAGATCGATGACGTATTAAATTGGTTGGGCAACTACAGGACCTGAATTCAGCATAGGCTGAATACGTAATATCTGGTTACTGGGCTATATTAATTGTACAGATGCAGTGCCGTCGATCAACCATCTGAGTCCGTTGTTATCTTGTTATTCATCCAATTTATATGATATTAGGATCATATGTTTTTGGATATTTTCTGTGATATTTTGTAGTCCAACGAGACTATAAGAACACGCCTACGGCGATTGCTTCGAACAGCACATCGATTGACGTGCAATGGGAATCAAAAGATGGTTTACCAGACAGTATCCAGTGCTACTACGGCTACGAGGTTCAGTACGAAAGTGACGATAAGACGACCAAAATATATGTACCGCATCAAGCCAACAAGGAATACCATTCCATCACCATTAGTAGACTGGACCCAGCAACCACATATGTCTTCCAGGTGTTTATCTATAGAAAACATAACAACTACACAGAAGTGGGAGCCGGCGGCTCCAATACAGTAACCGCCACCACGCTAGGTACGTGACTCGGTATGACAAGCAGGTAAGGCAGGCTTTGATGTATATAACTGTCATATTTTTGTTATCATTTGTTAACTCACTTAGCCCGACTTACATGATCAGAATGAACATATTCCTTAGAAGGTCTATTTTAATGATTGTATTCGATGTGTGTAGGAAGTGAAACCACATCTATGACCACATCTTCTTCTGAGACAACTCAAGTTGCCACAAAAAAGGCAACAACTACAACGACTACGCCAACAACCACAACAGCAGCGACAACATCCACAACAACTATGCCAGCAACCACTGCTACCACGTCAATAACCACCACGATAACACCAACAAGCACAACAGCTACCACAACTGCTCCTACAAAAACAACCACAATCTCACCAACAACTACTTCCTCACCTTCACCTTCCTCCACCGCACCCCCAGAAACGTCCTCTCCCACAACTTCAGCATCTTCATCCACTCCCAGGACCGCCACCACCGCCAGTAACTCGCCTGTCTCCCAGGATCTCGGTAACCGTAATCCCGTTTTATTTGATACTAAGCTAACAAGCACAATGTGACAAATTACGTGGTGTCATTTGAATCATTACCATTTTTATATTCTGCGTTACGTTGGAGTGTAACACATAATACAAATCCAAACTATCAGAACTTATACAGCTTTATACAAGATTTACAGCATAACAAGTTGGTTAGACTCTGTGTTCTGTTATGTAAAGGGACGACGATAGGCATATCTGCCGGCCTATCGTGCTTAGCCGTGACCATCATCGTCATCATCATAGTAGTCATCTGGATCCGCAGGTAGCTCTTTTATCATATTCTACAGCTTGTTTCTACAGTTAGTGCTAAGCTCAGGTTGTAAGGGGTCAACTAAGCGCACTGCTCTTTTCTTTAAGTGGCTATCAATGCGCATAAAACACTGAAATAAGCTAATTTAAGCACACTTACATTGCATTCATGACAATTCTTAGTAATATGCGAGTCTGCCTTATACTCGACGCAAACTAAACTAGGGACTTTTATACAGAGTCATGTGAACCAAATTCTTCTTCTGTATCATACGCACACCAGATTTAAAAGTCTTACATGTGTGTTATTATCAACAGAAAAGTTTTAAGAGACGAGCTAACAGGGGGAGCGGGTAGACCATCTATAGAAGTATTAAAAGGTGAGATGAAATTTAACTCAACACATCCACCTAAAACTTACATAAAAATCGATCACTTGTTTGAAGAAACATGGCGAAGTGTCGGTCACAAATTGTATCGTCACTGTTACAACAATTTCTCCTGCTGTGATGCTGAAGAGACTGGCGGCCATATGACAACATATCCCCAAGTCCACCCGTCAACACCCTCCGAGCCGCCCGAGCCGCCCGAGCCGCCCGAGCCGCCCGAGCCGCCCGCCCGCCTTGAAGAACCGGACGGCAATACATACATCCCCGTGATGGAACTGGCCACGCACGTCACCGCCCTCCACGCTGCTAAAGACGGCTTCGGCATGGAGTTTGCAGTAGGGTCTATATACCCAGAAGTCAAATTATCATCATCGTCGTCCTCATCATTATCATTGTCCACTGCATTATCATTATTCCTTCATCACAATCGTGACAATACTATCATTATTATCATACGTTAAGTCACCATTATCAACCTAGTTTTATCCTGTTCATAGTCAACAGCAATAACAGAATCATGGAACTTTTCTTAGAAAACGAAATCAATTGAATGCGCGAGCACTCCTTATGGCTATGCAGAATCTGCCTCGGGAAAATTACGCTTCTTTTGAAGTGGGCAACCAAACAGCAAACTATAGCAAGAACCGCTTTGCCAACATCAGGCCATGTTAGTAGTTAATACTTATGATTAACAGGTGGATCTGTAATGTTATCTACCTGATGTTGAATACTGATCAACCGATGTAACAAATTGAATAATTGGTGGTTGACGTTTCTTAACTGCCGTTAAACGATAGTTGTATGTGTGGAATTAATTTATACTAGAGTATATTTGTTACAGACGACAAAACGCGCGTTGCACTGAAAGTGGCTGAAGATGATCATCCACACGCCGACTACATCAACGCCAGCCACATCAAAGTCGCTATCGCACAGAATTTTTTCGTATCGCCATTTACATTGCTTTCATTACAAATATTAGCTACACGAGATTCTGATTCGGTCTCTGGTTTTATTTCAGGTATTTAAGACTGATGAAATGTCTTACATCGCTTCTCAAGGTTCGCAGTTACGATAATCTACTCATTGTCGTCTTTCATGATAGCTAATACCCCCATAATGTCATGCATAGATGACGAAACAATTATCAGCTGTGTTGCTGCGAACATATATTTGTCAATAAGTTTTGGCTCTGTGTGTGAAGGTCCTAAACCAGCAACACTGCCCGACTTCTGGAGATTAGTATGGCAGGAAAACGTCAACAGGATTGTGATGGTGACAGCACTGGTGGAGTCTGCAGTGGTGAGTTGGCTCTGACAGGAGTCGGGGAAAATCGCATGGGGTGGGTTATACGGCTATGGGACTAATAGTCAGTCAAGGGATCCACCTTCACTGAAAGCCCTGAAACATGTTCTCACTTTAACTTTTGACACATTTATTATGAATATACTTGAGAACGATTAATTGCACAAATAGGCGACGAGGTCAAAGTGGAAAAAACAGCAATAGGGAAGAATATAACATAGTAATCTGGTATTTTCACCAATAACTCAATGCATGTGGGAGCAGAAGAAATGTGAACAATACTGGCCAAGCGGCGCGGGGGAATCTAAGACGTACGGCAAAATCACCGTGACCACGGCTGTGGACGACACATACGCAGACTACGCTTACCGTCTCTTCAGAATCCAACACAGGGTATGCTATTAATAATGCATCAACATTATGGTAAACAACAAAAACATTTGAAACTTTACTGGAATCATTACGTTAATACCACAGGAAGCTGGAGAGACGCGCGATGTACATCACCTTCACTTCCTGTCATGGATCGATAAGAATCGACCAGACGACGCATTTACTCTCCTCGACTTCCGCCGACGAATCCGTTCGTTTGACAGCAAGGCAACGGGACCCTTGCTTGTACATTGCAGGTAACAAATGCGATTTCACATCAACCTGAATTTATAAAAAGGTTCCGCAGGATATAATGTGCATTTCTGTCAATCGCGCGATTAACATATACAGCTTATGGTCACATGAAACGTGTAAATGCCTTAAAATATTGATGCTTTTATATCTACTGTAGCGCTGGTGTGGGTCGCACGGGGACGCTTATTGCACTAGACAGGTTACTGGACCAGGCCGCCACAGAATCCCACGTCGACGTCTACAGCTGTGTCCACCAGCTGCGCACGCAACGCATGTGGATGGTCCAAACTTTGGTAAGTAGAGGATATTTGAGTGCAATTATAAGAACTTAATACTACAACACTGCTGCGTAATAAACTGGAATGTGATGTCGATATCCCGATTTATATTTGTTGATGGCCAGTCTTTGTTAAACACATTCCCTTCCTGTACGATACTGATGTCTGTGATAATGATGGGATGGATAGCAGGGGATCGCCGCAGCAAACCAATGATGGAGTTTGGAGGACGATATGCATACGTTTCCAATTAGCCGACTGATATTTAAAAAGAATTCGCCGCATGTGTAGATATTTTAATGTTGATCGTCACTGCACTTAAGACCAGTATATGCCAATCTTTCACAGAGCCAGTACACCTTCCTGTACGAGTGTCTTACGGAAGGAATAGAATGTGGTAACAAGGCAATACCATGTGATCAGTTTAAAGAGAGGTACAAGACCCTGAAAGAGGACGTGGCCGCAGGACCATCGTTGACTCCCCTGGAGGAAGAATTTCAGGTAATCGTACAGTCACAGCAATACCACAACCTCTGCCTTGTGTACTTCCGAAATTAGGTCGTACCATCTTATCATTTGTTATTATGTACCATATATAGTCAACTGCGAACATACATTGATAACTGTCCAAATCAAGGTTCTGGTTCGATTATAGAGTCTAGGATAGTGTTTATAACCACAACTGATCAACCACTACTGATTCCATGATAGAACTAGACTTCTTGATTGATGTACACCTCTTACACTGAGTTACTTTCCTCATATCATAGCTCATTACTCGACTCAAGCTGCAAATGAATGTGAGCGATGACATCAGCGAGGAAGACGCCAATGGTAACAACACTATGGCAGGCACGCTTCCCGAAAATAAAGCAAAGAATAGGAACAGCAAGGTCATTCCAAGTGAGAGTCTAACCGTATTTGGTAACTTGAGCAAACTTACAGAACAAATGCTGCTCAAAAGAATATGGGTAGTCCATATATGAGTGATTGATACGTGAACGAGTTGATTAGAGTGATCTATAAAAAGATTACACTATCGGCTCCCACAAACCTCAACTTGTCTTTGTGTGTGACAGGAGATCTACATAGACCTTGCTTATTAGTCCATCCCAACAGTGAAAGCAGTGATTACATCAACGCTATCATCCTTGATGTGAGTTACCCGGTCTTCTTACCATTAATGGTGGCCAAATGTAACATTTGTTTTCATGCAGCTAATATAACACTGATTTATAGTCATACACAAAGAGGGCAGCCATACTACTGACCCAAATGCCGCTGGAGAACACAGTAGCAGACTTCTGGCGCCTGGTCCACCAACAGAAATGTGACCAGATCGTCATGCTCAACACCACAAATTTTGACGACCCGGTACATTACTCATTTGTTTTGTTCTTGCAATTTTGTGTGTGTTATTTGTTGATGTCAATTCCGATAATCACAGAATGATCACACCAGAGATCTTGAATGTGTGTCAGAGTTGTGTTGCATACTGGCCGGACGGGGAAGAGAGCACCGCTCATTACGAGCAGGTCGAATTGGAGCTGACCGAGACCAACACAACTGACTACCCCAACATCGTCATCAGAAATATCAACGTCGTTCACTGCAAAGATACGGTAGTACTTTTGCAACCATATGATTTACCAAACTGTCAGTTATCAATTAGCATTTATCACGGACGATAATTTACTCCAGAGTTTATTCTTACCACTCGTCACATGTGATATGTTGATGACACGTGATTACAGGAAGATGAGGAGATCTTCAAGGTGAGGCACTACCAGCTTCAGAGCTGGCCTCATCACAACTCCTTGCCTCCACATCCAGCGCATCTGCTCGAACTAATAGAGATACTGAACAAAGGAAGTCACAGCAATAGCAAACTACTTATCCAGTGCACGTGAGTAGGGCAATTTTATGAAACACTCCTTGTGATAGACAGCAATATAATGTTTCCCGAGAATGGCAGCTGACATTTTTGGCATTGCTAGTTGCTTATCTAGAATGGATACTCGCTCATGTATTCCCTATACAGATGGTGCAAATATTAACTTTAACTCGACGTTGTATTGTTCATATAGCTATAATATCATATATAATCATTTGATTATGTCTGGCTTTTGCTTATGCTGTGTGTTTTTGTGCAGGGACGGAGCCGAGCGCAGTGGATTGTTTGCAGCAGCAAAGTATATGGTGGACAAGCTCAAGGTCGACCAGGATGTTGATGTCTTCCTGGCGTGTAGAAACGTGACCTCCAGACGACCTCAGGCCATCAACACCCTGGTAAACTAATACATGTCAAAATCCACAAAGGAAATTAATCGCTAAACACTATACCTGCCATCATATACATAATAGGTTTAACTGTAATATAAATATGTCTATAAGCAAGGTCGAATGTTGATTAGCGGGTTTCGTCTTTATGAAATACTCCGTAGAAAATCCAACATTTAAAAACCATTTCTTGATTTTTCTGGACGCTGTTGTTGTACAATTATGTTTCCCAGGAGCAGTACAAGTTCTTGTATGACCTGGCACAAACGTACACGTATGACTTCGGGCAATACGCGAACTTCACAAAGCAAAAAGGATGATACCTTAACATGATTGCAGGCACTGCATTACATCACGTCAATGGTGTACATTTAATCGCCAAACTAGACACTTCAGAATCATGAATTATGAAATAATACTATAAATATGGCGATTGTTTTTGTGTTAGATATATGTCTGTCTAAATTGATGTGCGATTCTATTGTTTCACTCTCGCAATAATATCACGTTGTAGCATTCGCTCTGCCTCAACTGCCTCTTTTCTAATATGTTGTTTACCAGGGTTTTATAATCAGCTGCTATTGTAACTTGGTGGGCAACGCGCTGATTAATCCGACATAATGACCATTCACTTGCTTTTAGGGCTCTGTTGGGGTGGGGTTAACATTCTCATGTAACAAGTCGGGGTTGTTTACGGCCTTCCGATTTTGTCACTATCGTGTTAAAGATAAAACTGTCGTGCACAGGATACTACGTAAAACTTTTGTATATGTTATACCAGAGCCCCCCCCATGGAGTTGCCCACCCCCCAGGATCCCCCCCACGCGTTGACCACGTGATCATGTGACGTGTTTGGACTTGCGCCAGGTAGTGATGCTATGTGTCCACATGATATGATGTAATGCATTGTTAAGATGAGTTGTTGAGTGTTTAAAGGTATTGAGTGGGGTTCTCTAGGAATAACAATGGGTTTAGTAAATATTGTAGTTGAAGGTATCTATTCAAATGATATACCCACGCCACTTGAGAATGGTGTAATCGTTTGGGATCACAATGAACTTGGGAAGACGTGTTTGATATGTTAGTAAATAGGCAAAGTGGCTATTGATGGTTGAGAATAATAATGGGTGTTGAGTATAGCTTGGGTTAGGATTACAAATTGTAACACTAAAGTTGTAAACTGTAACAGATGCGAATAAGGTTGGATTGAAGAATGTCTGTGAAGTTTGCTATTGATATGTCAAGTAGTGTAAACGACAATTGGGATTAAGAATGTCTGCTAAGTACAACGACAATGAGCCTTTTCCAATGTAATACTTGGGAATAACAATGCGTTGAGAATGTTTTTGAAATTCGCCATGTGTCAGCTGTAACAGATGAATGAAGAAGCTTAACGTGGGAAAGAGGTCGTTTTGTGTGTGGATAGAGTACTTATCAATGGGTTAAAAATGTTAACACAATCAACAGTGCCGGCTGTGAAAGCTGTGGTCAATCTCCCCCATACCTAACATGAGGAAAGCTTTCAACATGGAATTTGAAATCCTACAGGCGACGCCTTCTTAATCCTGAATAATTGTCGCCTATAAATATGGTTCCAATCGTTAGTAGTCACCAAAGCTCATCTCACGAAATAGGAATCACTCCTGTACCACATCATCACATCATAGTCGCAAAGAAAATGGACTCATTCAGAAACCGAAAATACCGTAAGAAAATTAATTGATCATATATATATATATATATATATATATATATATATAGATAGATATATATAGATATATATATATATATATATATATATATATATATATATATATATATATATATATATATATATATATATATATATATATATATATATATATATATATATATATATATATATATATATATATATATATATATATATATATATCTATATATATATATATATATGATATATATATATATATATATATATATATATATTTATACATATATCGTGATATGAATATGATTATTTATCAATTTATTTATTTGTGTCGCAGAGAGCAAATTTGACTGGTTTAAAGCCCCTGTGACAAAGTGGGTGAAATATACATGCAGCTGCGTTCACAGTATATTGAAAACGGGGGATTGACACCTGAAGAGGCTCTTGTGCTCGAACAAATATTAACAGTGGGTTTAGTAAAATTGGAGGAAACAGAATACCCTCCTTTTGACTTATACGCACGAGTATTGGATGTGATTACCAAAGAACTGGTTACCTCCACAGAAGTGATAAACTATATAAAAAACCCAGCATTGGTCCCACGATCGATAGCGTTCGATTTGTTAGGACGCTGTCTACGATGGGGAGTGACAAAATTTGAAACGTCGAGCGGTGTTGGAGTAACTACATTTCGGGGGATGACCTCATACGAAATAATGAAATGAAAATCAATAAAAAAAAATGTACTAACCACACTGGTATTTTCATGCTTTTCTGATGATATTTATATACACTTTAAGCGGCGAAGAGAGATGTGTTCCTAGTTAAGTCGGATTTCGAAATGAGGTTTTTCGTCCCGGAACACGTGGTCGGCCGAATTAAAGCCTTTGCGCACGACCCTTTGCGTAGCTTCACACTTGAATACAGCGTGTGCGAATAAAAGCGTTTGCACACGGTCCGCTGCGTAGTTTCACGGTTGAATGCCGCGTGCTGTAATATAAATGGGGGTGGAAATATAGGAAAAATTCACAATCTGAGTCAGCTATCAGACCCAAGACGATCCAAGATGGAGCCAGCAAGAAAACGCTTTTGTCGTCGTTCGAGTTCATCAGAGTGTAAGCATGAGTTATTCATTTAAATATTATTTATCCTAGTGAATTTAATTCGGAGCGATATCCGATGATAGCTACAACTAAATAAAAATTTATCTCGAAATAACTGTATTCAGACTAACGATTGTTACCATTTGGCTTCAGTACTTTGGGAGGGTCCAAATGATCAGGAATTGATTACATATATGGCGGGATACGAGCGCGATCAAGGTAAAATATCAGTCGAGGTTTTGACATATTTATATATATATATATATATATATATATATATATATATATATATATATATATATATATATATATATATATATATATATATCACTGTCATTAGAAGCAGAATCGTGTTGAATGATATCAAATTCACTATTTATTTTAGTTTTTATTCATTAATCTTTATTTGTGTTAGCTTTGTGGGATAGTGATGTCAATGACTATGAGTTGTCATGTGTCATGGACGAGTATGCGTTGAACGAAGCGCATCGAGCTCTTGACGAATTAGCTGGCTTTCCCGGTGAAATAGGTATGGATACGATTCATGGATTATTAATTGCGTCTGAACGTGAGCTCAACAAGATATATAAAACAACTATCTACCAACATATTACGATGGAATTTCGGCCTAGCACTATTAATTTCTGTTTGACAGTTGAAGCTAACCAAGCAAACGTGGTAATCGACGACGGTCAGCAAGGCGCCGGGGTAATGGAGAATGAAGATGAACCTGGTATGATCTTTACATATTGTTGCTTGTGATAAATTTAGAATCAATGCGGTGATTTGTTTAACTATCTCACTCTCTCTCGCTCTCTTACTTTTCTTTCAGATGCTCTGGCAACCGGAATCGCAGCGCTCGAACTTAGGCACGGCAATGCCATCCGGACTTACGTCCGTATACGACCATTGCAGGATGTCTTTAATTTCGATTTGCGCATTCCGATGCCCATACTGAGAGAGGTCATCTTCGATCAGCAACAAGTGGCCATCAAAATAAATGCCAGCTACGGCTTTATCTTGAGGAATAATGAGAGTGGTGAACTCCGCTACTTTCATTCTTCAATGAATAATGCCCGGCTACTTCCGGCACCGGTCACCGTGAGAAATGCTGATGATTTCGAAGCTTTCGAGAGGAGGCTCGAACAGGGGGATATTCTGACATGGGCCCGCGATCAGCGCCCCAATTCCAAGTGGATGGTTATCAAAGTAACAAACCTGACAGTCTATGTCAGCAAGTTACTAGACCACCCTATTGGTTTTGCCCCTACCAAACTACCTCCTCATATCCGGAACAACAAGGCTATCCTAGGGCTGGTCATGGATATGAATTCGGGGAGACCATACACGGACAGGCTATGTCTGTTTCGTTGTCTGGCCTTGCAGCGTGGGGCCCCGCTTCGAGGATTAGCGAAGTTGACGAAACGGCTTTTTCGAGAGACCTATCCCACGGGGGACATTGAAACGTTCCCCGGTGTTCCATGGGCCGATATCGAAAAAGTGGAGGAGCGTTTCAAAGTTAACATTTTCGTGTACCAATGCACTGAAGAGCAGGTAAGCTGAAATATAAATAATTTAAGTGAAGCTTTACTCAATGAAAGTGTAATTCATAACTGAATATTTTACATGATTGTTTGTTGACAGGTTGCCACACTTGTTAGGCGGTCCCCTACTAACTATGCTGAAGAAATGTACCTCAATTTACACGAGGCGCATTTCAGTTATATTGTGAACCGGGATCGCTATTGCAAGTCTTACGCTTGCACCACATGTGGCAAACTGTGGAAACATGTGGGAATGCTGCATCGGCACCAAACCACATGTATTGCTGAGACAGTGTATCGATATCCAGGTGGGGTCTACCATCCACCACCCACCATTTTCGATGAACTTCGTGACGGTGGGTTTGAAGTGGATGAATCCGCCTATCCCTATCGAGCCACTTATGACTTTGAATGTTATTTTGACAGGTCAGACATACCCACCAACTCGGACAAGGTGATATGGGAGGCTCGTCATGTCCCCTTATCAGTCTCCGTATGTAGTAATGTACCCGGTTTCCAGGAACCGGTTTGCTTTGTTACCGAGGGTGATACGGATGAGTTGGTGTTGCGTATGATGACCCACTTGAAGCAAGTAGCCGACGCTGCTTATATCATCCTACAGGAGAAGCACACCTCCTTACTCCAATGTATGGATGAACAACTACAAGAACAGCTGGTTACCGATCCGGTAACCAAGGGGAAGCATCCACTGGAGCAACTCATAGTTTCAGAGCTATTTGATGGAATTACCCGTTATTGGTTTTAATTCCGGAAAATACGACCTGAACGCCATCAAGGTAGCTATCATGCGGTTCTTCACACAATACGAACCAATTAATTTTGTCGTAAAAAAAAAATAATAATTTTCTTTGCCTAAAGTCCGACAATTTTAAATTTTTGGATATCTGCAACTATTTGGCACCTGGTTGCAATTACGACAAATATTTAAAAGCGTACCATTGTAGTGTAAACAAAGCATGTTTTCCTTATGAATGGGTCACGTTGGATCGGTTGAACCACAGAGAGCTACCTTCTCACGCTGACTTTTATAGTTCGCTTCGTAATGAAAACATTAGCGAAGCGGACTATATAGAATGTCAGCGTGCATGGGAGTCTGAAGGGATGACCTGCTTCAAGGACTATTTGAAGTATTACAATAATATTGATGTAGTCCCATTTCTAGAGGCCTTGGAAAAGCAAAGTCGATTTTACGAGGAGCGTAATATCGACATGTTTAAACAGGGTATTAGTGTTCCAGGTCTGACATTGAACTACATGTTCCAGGATCTTGATTGCTTCTTCTCATTAGTCGATGGTAAAAATGAGGATCTCTATTGGCTCATCAAAAATAACATTGTAGGTGGGCCATCCATCGTTTTCCATCGATACCATGAAAAGAATGTGACTCGGATCCGACAAGTTCAATATCAGGACCAGGCCAAACTATGCCGTGGTATAGTCGGCTATGATGCTAACGCCTTGTATCTTTACGCCTTGGCTCAAGAAATGCCCAGCGGTCACCCAGTCAGAAGAGTTGCTCCAGATTTTGCACCTATCACAACAGATCGCCGCCATGTAGCATTGGAGTGGTTGGATTTTGTGGCTCACACTGACCGCATTCACATCCGTCACCAACGCAATCATTTTGAGAAGCGTTTTGGTGCGCGACGGTTGCCTGTAGACGGTTGGTGTGTCCAAAACCAAACCATTTACCAATTTCACGGTTGTTACTGGCATGGGCATCCCTGCACTGGCAAGACACACAATGTCACCCGAGATAAAGCTATGGCAGACTTGTTGATGGAGACCCGTCAAAACACGGCTTACTTGAGAAAATTGGGTTATACTGTGGTGGAGCAGTGGGAGTGTGAATGGCGAAACCAAAAGCGACAAAGTCCCTTGGTGAAAGCCTTCATTAACACCTTACCAACCCCACCTCTACCTGCAATGACCCAAGAGGAAATTCTCAGCCGTGTCAGAGATGGGTCTTTCTTTGGGATGGTGGAAGTGGATCTTCATGTCCCAGATCATTTGAAAGACCACTTCCAAGAAATGACACCCATTTTCAAAAATATCAACATCTGCCGTGAGGATATCGGACCTGTCATGGGCGCGTATGCAGAACAACATAAAATAATGACGGTAAAACCCTTTCCGTTGCGAATGATGTATTTATTTATTTTTATTCAAAGAAAGTGCTATAATATCTTAAACTGTACTTTCTCATATCTGGTGATTTTACGTCTTGATGTGTCACAGCAACCATGGAGGTCTTTAATCGGTAGTTACCGAGGCGAAAAGCTATTACTGGCCACTCCGCTATTAAAATGGTATCTAAACCATGGTTTGGTAGTCACACGAATCTACCAAACTGTGGAGTATGAACCAAAGGCCTGCTTTCGTCAATTTGCCGACCGTGTGTCAAATGCTAGGTAAGATTTATTTATTTAATCATTTATTTATTTATTTATTTTTAATTTTAATTTATTATTAATTATTTCATGAACATTTATCGGAGTATTATAATTTTTTTTTTATTTATATTATATTTATTTGAGTTTTTTTTTTTTGTAATCTTAATTTATTAATAATTTCATGCATCGGTTTTTTTTATTTATATATTCATCATTTTTTTTTTTTTATATTATCATTAGCTTATAGCGAATTATTATTATTATTTTTATTATGTAGTACCTATCAAACCTTTTATTATTTTTCTTCATTGTGTGTCTTTGTAGGCGCGTACCGGGGATGCCGATCCCAACCAAGCTATAGTAGCAGATACCATGAAACTTCTTGGTAATTCGGGTTATGGACGCACGGTTACAAACCAAACCAAACATCGAAAAGTAAAGTATGTGGATGAGCGTGGTGCAGCCAAACTTATTAACGATAAAACGTTTCGCACCTTAAACGAACTAGATGAATCCACATACGAGGTCGAAATGGCCAAAGCTTCAATATCGTTAAACTTACCGCATCAAATTGGTTTCTTCGTGTACCAATATGCAAAGTTGAGGATGTTGGAGTTTTACTTTGAATTTGTTGCTAAATATGTGGATAGGTGTGATTTCGAGTATTGTGAAATGGATACCGACTCTGCCTATTTTGCCGTTTCCGGTCGATGTTTGGAAGAGGTGGTCAAACCTGACTTGCGAGAGGCCTTTTACCGTGAATGGGATCAATGGATGCCAGCGGTCACTTGTCAGGCTCACCGTGAGGAATGGGTGAATGCCAAGTGTAGTGGTCAAGTTTGGGTAGATCAACCGTGCTGTCTCGAGCGTCAAAAATTTGACAAACGAACACCCGGTTTATTCAAAGAAGAATGGTGTGGTGATGGGATTGTCAGTTTGTGTAGCAAAACATACTATTGTTTTGGTCACACTGACAAAACATCTTGCAAGGGGTTGAACAAAAACCAGAATACCCTCAACAAAGACAAGTACTTAAAAGTGTTGAGAGAGCAACAATCAGGGTCAGGTGTTAATCGGGGGTTCCGATGCATGGACAACCAGATGTTCACCTACGCCCAGTCGCGAGCTTCTCTCTCATACTTTTATCCCAAACGGAAAGTCTTGACTGATGGGGTATCAACGCGCCCCTTGCTGATTTAATTATTTACGATGTTTGTTGTAGTGATAAGTTTATTGTTGTCTCAGTTTGAGTGATGTACTTTTAGAAAATGTAAAAACAAAATTCTTTGTTTCCTGATTCATGTTGAAAATGTATTTTACAATCGTGCCAATAAAATGATTGTGTAAACAAGGCCACTACAACAAGAACAATTCGTTTAGTATATTTTATTAATCAAATCGAATACTATGGTATCATTAGCAACCAATTCCTGCTTAAATATACCCAAGAGTTGTTTCATGGAAACACCTCGACTCCTTAAAAGCAAGTAATCATACAATACAAACCACAGGCACTAGAGTTTAAAGCTTGCACAGTCTGTTGATTAAAGGTCCATGATACACAATGACGCGTGAGAAATCTATGAAACGTAGGCTGGAGAGGTGGTAAACCGAACGAATCAAAATATTCTCCACGACCTTCATGATCGATATAAATAGCCACCCAGTGTTCCCCAGGTTGACTACGGGGTTGGGTGTTACAAATCAGACCACTAGGCTGGACTAGGTTTCGAGGCAATGTATCCAAGGCAAAGACACCTCGAACCATTTGACGAGTATGGGGATCTTGTGCAATCAGGGTCCGCAGTTGATCCGAATCCATGCTTAGGCCGCGTAATCAAATAAAACATTACGAGTTCGATCCACTTGAATCACGTTTTCAAATTCGGCATATACAATTACATTGACGGTATTAGGTAGAGCTTCAGCAAAACGCATTTCCAAGCGGATGTTTCCTTGTTTGATCAAGTTAAAGTGACTACCTCCTTCAGCTAAATCAGGTGTTAGATCAAATGCAAATAAACTATAACCCTTTGGATATTCATGCAACGCAATGTGATTACCCTCGTCTTGATTGGCTTGCCCTGTGCTAATGAATAGATTGGCGTAACTTCGTGTGTATATATGGTTTGCAAAATGGGGTTGTAAGGGTTTGGCAGGGATCTGTTGTCCATCCATATATAATGACAAAAAGTTCATGTTGTAATGCTTGAAATGGAATGGGTTCTTTTGATAGTGACCATTGAAAGCCTCGTTATCTACACACCCCAAAACCAGACGCTTAGGAAGTTGACCCAGAAATAGATTTTCTTGGTTGGCTGTCATATTACCCTGAGGTATAGAAAACACTTTGGTTTCCACACGTCGAATAGGGTATTTGACTGGGTTACGTTCCAAGGCTTTGATATGAGCCAACTGCACTGTTGGATTCAATTTGATTTTGCGTATCAATAGAACCGCAGAGGTCAACACCGTCTTTGGACGAAAGTCGTTCGCAGTCGTTGCCATAAGACTAAAGGGATCGCTGCTTTTCACCAGGCGCACTTTCATATCCACCCCATTCAGCAAATACCGCTCTTGGCAAAACATGTCCAGATGAAGTCGCCCCATCATATCCACCACCCCACTTCCGGCCGCTCGCCTTTGTCGGGTCCCCCACCCTTGATTATCAGCCGTACGGGTGTCCATGTGACCGGCTGTGTCTTTGTGCCATAAAGCTGCCGTCAACTGTGACTCTTTAGCTGCCGGACCGTAACTCAACAAAGTTTCCATGTAGGCCCGATACGGATAAGTGTTGGAGGAGGTAGACACTAGCTTTTCGTTGAGAGTTACATCCACTTGACCAAATAATGAATGTAAATATAGATTAACAGGAGCCACCGGGGCATCCGCCTCTAAATTATCACCATTGGCTTGTACCACCTTGGTCTGGAGGTGTAAATAGGAATTGGCCAGGTCGAGATAATCATCACCCGAACCACTGACGCTAAACTCAACAGGACCCGCACCTAGTGCCGAAACCGGGTGATGTTCCACCCAATGACCATGTGCAATACTACTCTGAGTCGGTGGAATACTAAAGAGATCCAATTCACTTTTGGTACAGGGGCACGATTGTGGGTGGACGAGAGCCATCGTTATCCGAATATATCACCTTTCTGCTGTCGTAGCCTTCCACGCTTGGACGGTCTGCCGCGTTTCTTATTCGATGGTCTACCACGTTTGGGTCTGGTGTGACTGCCTCGCGCATGTCGTTTTATAGCTGGAGCCAAATCATCAACAAATTCACTTCCGGTTTGTATCATTCGTCGTTTAGCGGCCGTTTTCAAAGGTCGACCCTTCAATACATCTCCGACCACTCTGGCTCCTGTTTTCATGATACTTTTCTTGACGATGGGTACAGCTTTCCTGGCCAATGAGGGTAGTGTTTGTTTCACTAAAGGCATCACCATACGTGCCAAACCACTAAAGAGGCTACCCAAACCATGACCACGTTGTCGCCTACTCCCCATGAATACGGGGAAACCATTTCCTGCTTGGTGTGTATAATAAGCTATATATGGATCGGCCATATCAAAACAAAGTTTTTCTCTCTTTCCTAAAATGTAACGTCAGTGTCACTTTACCACGTTCAAATGGTATGGGATGGCCAGTATCATCTCTTATATCGATTTCCACAGTGGAAAATGATTTGGTCATTACAGGAGAATAAAATATATGTTCATAGGTCTGGGTCACCATAAGACCTTTGAAGTCATCTTTAAGGGGTATGATACGTAACAGAGGGGCCATCGTGTCGCCTACCACTTGAGGTTGTACTGCACTGCAGTAGACATATAAACCATACAGACCACTGTTCAGATCGACAATATGCTCGCCTACTTGTTCCAAGGCCGTTTGGGTAGTATGGTCAAAACCCAAGATCTGACTCAATTTCTCAGTCAATACCACTATCACATCATCAGTCAATTGAATAACAGCTTTCTGTATTTGGTGATTGTAACCAAATTGGACTCTAGATTCCCCTAAAACCGTCATTCGGCGATTCAGGGTATCCACCAAGGCTTGTGGACTATTATAATACCCCTTCTTGATATCAGTGTAAGTAGGATGTGCCATTTCACCCCTGTCAGCAAATTGACACATTTCTTCATAATCAGACAAACAAGTAATAACCCCCAAGTCATTAATGTATTCCAGAAATTTTTTATTCACAATAGTCAACCCCACATCGGCACCAATGTTATACCAGCTACGGGGGTACTGTATCTCAGCCAAACCCACTTCCCATTCGCCAACCAAATCGATGGTCTTGGGTAACTGAGTGATATATTTTGTCAGCGTGTTCTCTGGGTGATAGCTCAAGGAGCTATTGCTCGGCAATGTCAAGTTGAATGTCATACTACCGACGTCACTTTATGCTTGAGGGTTGGGTTAGGTAGCATGTATCCTAAACTACTGCTGAGTAAGGCCGTCCATAAATTACTGTCCCCTTTTCGCCGCCGATAAATTGTAAATGCTGACGACTATGACCGTATACAGGATGATGATTTGTGCAAAGAACACGATTTCTGCTTTGGGTATGGATTGACCAAAGACTGTCCACACCCGATCGCTCTGATTGTCACGCTGGCTTTCCATGGTATGATGGTGAATCGACGGCAACATCAGTTTTTATAGACTTCCAGTCGATCGACCCAACTGTTGAAACTGCTTGGATACCCCCACCACTTGACAAAGTATTGCTTGCCGTCTTTACGCCTTCTTTCTTTCAACACCTTCTCCACACGATACACGGTTTTATCACCTACTCGTTGAATTTCCGCTTCGTAAAACGTACCCGCCAATACAGTTTGTGTATCGTCCATGAGAGTATAGACATTGGGTATACCAGAGTGAACCTTATGTATGGTAAACAATTCTTCACTCCAATTGGGCAAATACCCCTTTTTAAACTTGCCCCGTTCCTTACTGATGCGGACTCTTTCCCCCATGCTGAATTTAGGTGATTTAGTATCTTTAGACTCGCCGTAAAGCGTTAACCAAGTCTCTTCTTCATTGGTAAGTTTGACCGACTCAGGGGTGCGTTTAATACTTCGATGGTAGCTCCGATTGTATCCTCGGACTAATTGCTGTAGCACCGATAGATAATCCAATGTGTTGTGTTTGGTTAAATAACGCCACATTTTGCTTTTCAACGTACGATTAAAGCGTTCTGCTATACTTGCTTTGGTTTCCGCATTGTGTGTTGTGAAAAAATGAATGTGGTTGGCTTTCAACCACGTCTGAAATTTGCGATTGACAAATTCTGTGCCTTTGTCCGTCTGCAAGCGTTGTGGTTTTCGGCCTTGTTTCAATATCAGGTCAAAGGCTGTCACTAGGCTAACACCTGTCTTAGTCTTCAAGGGTACTACCCAGGCATATTTGGAAAACACATCGATGCAAGTCAACAGAAAGGTATGACCTCGGTTGTGTTTGGCCAAGCGTGACACATCGACTAGATCAGCTTGCCATTGATGGTCCATACCACCTACCACCACTCGACGTCTAAGAAATTTTTGTCGTATAGGTTTATGTAGTGTGTACGCATCTTGTTGAGATAACCACGATGTCACTGAGGATGGTTTCAACTTGGCAGCTTTTGACAAGGTACGTACACCCCCGAATGCACTGGGTAATTGTGGGTCGTAATACAACTTGTCTAGTTTTCCAACCTCGTCCATGAGTTAGCTGCTACACCTCTGGCTGGTATTTTTCCTCTGGCCACCAAACGTCCAGGTCGAGTTCTTTTATGATCAATCAATCGCTGCACTCGATCTTCCCCATGTTGGATCCACGACCATCGATCTGGATGACCCACCCAATCTTGTGGTACGTTGGTGTCACGCAAGGCTCTACCAAATTCTCGCCAACCATGGGGAGTGAAATTTTTACGACGCCGTAACACATCATTGACTAAATCAGTCATGTTGCTACCATTTACCACCTGCCCTTTAATGACTAATTCTCCGCTGTCATTCCATCCCATTTCAGGGTTTCGTTGGATTCGGTCCATTAACAAGCGTCCTTTAGCCTGGAACTTCCCTGGAATGCTTTTGATAACCTCCACCATCACAGGATCGTTCATCATCTCAGACATCTGCTTAACCACCCCGGGTGGGTCTGCAGCCTCGACTGTTGTTGTGTCATCAGATCTGGATGGACGTGGTGGTGGTGGTGGTGGTGTGGTGGTGGTGGTGGTGGTGGTGGTGGTGGTGGTGGTAGTGGTTGTGGAGATTTATGCTGTTGGTAATAGTTGCGATGCTTTTGCAATATCTGGTTGTACATTATAACTTTATCCTCATCCGACTTATCACGCTGATTCAATACTTGACGCATCTCATCATCCAAATTCAACAAGGTCGAAGTCGTGGGCGCTTGGTCGTATTGTGAAGCACTCAATACACGAGGATCCACAAGTATCATTTTCTTTGCCATTATTTCACGATACCACCTAACAACGTTCCCAATAGTGGACCGATAATAGGTGCTAATAGCGCTGGTAAGAAACCACCTTTTTGTAACACACTTTTCTTTTTCGTAATGGTTGTTTTTCGAGTAGTAAGGGTGCGCAGACCTTGCTTGTGTCGGGTTAATTTACGTTTCTGAGTTGGTGTTAAGGGAACGTTCCCTTTTAAGACATTCAAGGCACATTCACAGAGACAGTTGACCAGATCTTTGTCCGCTGCTTTCAATAAAGCTTTGTTTATGGCTGGTTTTTGCCTTGGCCATTACTCGCAATGTATCAGCGTGTCTTTGTAAGCGACCTGTCATCTTAACCCTTGAGAAATCAAATGACAAGTATGAGTCGATTTGTCAATTTATATAATATATATATATATATATATATATATATATATATATATATATATATATATATATATATATATATATATATATATATATATATATATATATATATATATATATATATATATATATATATATATATATATATATATATATAGATTTTTTCTGTTCGAGATAAACCGTCTGGTGTGATTGTAGCACATTGGTGCGAAGGCGCAAATGTTCTGGTGTGTCTTGCTTCAGATCCACCAATATATAACCATGTGGTTCACGTGTAGCATCCACAAAAGCCTCTTGAACATACTTGACACGACCGGGGTACATTTGTTTAGCCAAGTTGGTAATTTGCGTTCCATCTCGAGGATTTTTGAATACGAGGAGGTACTGGGCATTCAAACTGATAGTGCGATGATCTTTGCCTTTGTCAAATAAATTCTGCACCAGGTACATGACGCTTATGTTGCGATGGTGACTGCCTTTGGTAAAAAGTTTGGTGATGCGCTGGTCCGTTTCATGCATCAAATCATCGATAATCAATAGCGTGGGTCGACTTCCATCGATATCAAACGATAAACCCTCAACAAATTCGACTTGCTTGAACTTGGTATAAAACGTTTGCCATTCACCATAACACCACACGATGCGTTCAGGGATGGGATCCATATGTAGATTTACATCTTTGATGAACTGGCTGACAAAATAGGTTTTTCCACAACCGGTCGGACCAGCCACAACACATGTAAAGGGATGCTTAAATCTCGGATCCATTATTTTATTTTATTATTTTGTTTGTTTGTTACGTGTTGACACCAGGTCGCTTATTTACGAATATGGTTAAAAATCGACAATCAATGTATTTATATAATAATATTTATTTGAAAGAAACCACTATATTTACTACTCTTCATGGTTCAATACCGCCGGGCGCACGTGATATGGGTATGTCTATCACATCCTCATCTGACAGATCATTATCAGGGTCAGGTAGTAGAGTTACCGGTCGAGGCTGACGTAAATAACTTTCCCGATACTCGCGCAAGGCTTCTATTTTTCTGAGGGCTAATGAATCCATATCAATTTTGTTGGTCCGATTCAATTGTTCTCGCAATTCGGCAACCTCATCCATGCCCTGACGACATAAACGTCTCACTTCATCGTAATCTTCTTTACACCACTGTAAAGCAACTTCCAATCGACCACAGTTGCGACATTGTAAGTTTACTTGTGCCTGTGTCATGGTCAATGTTCAGCCAAGTGACTGATCGAATTTGGTAAGGATACCGCATTTATCAAACAAGTTAAAGAATGACGTCATCAGTCACGTGATGAACAGGTCCTAACATGCTCCGGTCATTATTCGATACCTCACTCAGTAAACAAGTTACAGAATGACGTCATCAGTCACGTGACGAACAGGTCCTAACACGATCTGGCCATTATTCGACTTCTTCAGCCTCCAAACGTTTGAATTTCTGCACTTGACGTTCCAATAAAAATCTCTTCTGATATAGGGCATGTCGTGTAGCTTTAGCCCAATCCCCATAAACTTCAAACAAACGTTGTCGTGTTGTTATGATCTGTTGATGCGTTGGGTCTTGTTCAAAGTCATCCATCACTTTTAACATATCAATGTATTTTCTCTCCAATACGGTTTGTAGTTCAGTGACGTTACCATCAGGATAAGAATCCATCACTGTAAACACCATTTCTCGCCATGGGTCGGACGTTTTTCTCTTCATTTTTTTTTTGCTTTACTTCTTCACGATTCGTTCATCTCCCAACCTACTACCCCACTTTTAAGGTTTAGTGAGGTGATGTCCACGCCCACGTGTTCATTCTTTTATCAAAAGCACCAATCAGAGGTCTCCATTAGCTTTAATAAACCATGTAGCGCTGATGTCACCACCAATACTGGTAATCAACCGTTGTATTCGTTATATTACACAACATATCTTACAGAAGCTTTAAGAGAAAACAGAAGGTTTGATATATATATATATATATATATATATAATATTTTATTGAAGCGATTATAATTGGTGAATCACACGACTTTCAATTTCATTCTTTACAGATATCAACCAAGATTGTCTATAATCAGGGCAAAAGAATTGACTGGTTTCCGTCCATGAAGGGGCAGGCACAAACAAACCCAAACACGTCGTCCACATATCCATCAATTCCAGATCGTTCACACGCAGCATTGCCTCAGGTAAATACACCTTCACCTGCTCCTCCCGTTCCATCATCAAACACACATCATGCTGTACTTGACTTGGATGGACCACTTGACAACCGTAACAATTTTCTTTAATCACGAGGTTCACCAAGTTTACCAAATGATCCACGTAGACAGTTTTAAGACACTCCTCCAGTAACTCTTGGCGTTGTTTTTGTAGCTCCAAATCGATCATTCAACTCCTCCCAACTGGCAACCAGCATGCGCCAAGCAAATCTATCTAAACGCAGTTTTACCTGGTCATGTTTTATTATCACCAGCGGGGACGGGTGTTGAACACTAATAGAAACTTCTACTCCCATGGAAACCTCCCGTTCTTGATGAGTCCCCGCTTCTACCGCGTTTAGGGTCTCTGTTATGGCTGATAACTCATAGCCACCGTACAAAAAGTCTCTCAAATCCAAATCTATCTGTAATTTCCGATCCGTGTCTAGAAGTATAACTCTGTCCTTATTCCACAAGGTCAGCGAAAATTGACAGAAGTCGCGAGTGTAGACTGGAATCACCATCGTTTCAGTTGTCTTCGCCATTTTTCTTTTCTTTCACCTTGTGGTCAACCAGTGGGCAGATGCACAAAACTTGTCACCTCACAGTTATATATCCTGTAGCTGTAAAGCCTCACAGATATGGGGCAATACGTCTTCACTCAATAGCTTATTAAACTCTGCCTCTGTGATTAGCCAACCACCAGGTATTCGTTCCTCCCCTCTGAAATGCTGAACGCCAATCAAATGACGACCAGCAAAATAACGCTTGACCAAGTACTGATCGCCCGCTAAATATACTTTGTTTGCATCTTTCAGACGAGGTGCCTCACTTACAAGGCGGCCAAATAACAGGGCGAAAATCGGGATTAAACGCTTTCTACTCACTCGCTCCACCTCCAACCTCACATATGGAGCTCCATTCTTACATTTCAACACGCGAATGGTCACGCGAGAGCTCAGTGGTATTGGTGACTCCATAGTGATTGAAAAACGGTCTGATTTCCAGCTCTTTATAAAGCATTCAGCAACGCCTTACATCATATCACATGGTTCACTTTCAACACCACCACCCCTTTCATCTTTACTAACATGTTCAAACACGTCTTCCCAAGTTCATTGTGATCCCAAACGATTACACCATTCTCAAGTGGCGTGGGTATATCATTTGAATAGATACCTTCAACTACAATATTTACTAAACCCATTGTTATTCCTAGAGAACCCCACTCAATACCTTTAAACACTCAACAACTCATCTTAACAATGCATTACATCATATCATGTGGACACATAGCATCACTACCTGGCGCAAGTCCAAACACGTCACATGATCACGTGGTCAACGCGTGGGGGGATCCTGGGGGGTGGGCAACTCCATGGGGGGGCTCTGGTATAACATATACAAAAGTTTTACGTAGTAGTATTTGCTTATGCAATTTGGCTGCGTTGGTATGTAATATCAGCAATTAGCACCTCTCTCCACTTGTAACTAGTATTATAAACATACATACACTGCTTTGGAGATGCACAGACTGATATCAAGAGTAACCCGAATATGTCGGAGCTGATGATGCTGTCACACCAGCCAGTCATGAATGCAGTCAACACAGCGATGGGTATCGTCTGAAGCCAGTGAAGCGTTGTCTGTAGATTAGATATGTCACTCGTATCAACCAACACGTTAAGAACTAGGTCACTTTAATGCTAAAAATAGCTCTCGCCCTGGTTTTAAGGCACTGCGTCGTATGAGAGAACACAGAAAAGCTTGTAAGCACAGCATGTGGATGCATGGTACGGGCAATATGTATCGTAGTTACCATACCAAAGCTTCAACTAGATTACACATCCAACAATCCATGGTGGCTAATGACCTTCTTTAAATAAAAAAAGTGAGGGCAACAGAACATCCATGTTAGGATCCAATTTCAGGAAGGAACTACATGCCTCCTTGCATAATTTGTGAAATTTAATGACAAAAAGGGGTACTACGCATGCAAGGCAGGACTTTGACGCCACTAGTATCGCAGTGTTAACAGATTTGTATTGGTATTTTGCTGCAAAATATACGAGCGTCTACTTTGCGTGTTGACTGCGTATAGTTGTTCGATTTTGCTGGTTTTAATAAATGATCAATTAAAACATTATATGCTACTGCCATAAATAAAATATACCACACATCCTTCTGGTGCTCGCTTTCTGTATCTGTACGCGTTTTGTTCAAGGGGCATATCGTCCCGAGACGACGGCCCGGCCTAATGCCTTGGCCGCCGAGTCCAAACGCCCTTACAGCACCCTATCCGGGGGCAATGGTGCGATGTATGGTTTCTCTGGACGGTAGACATTATGCTTTAAATTTAATTCATATCAGCAGATATAAATTCATTAATACTGTTCCTTCATTAGTGAAATATGTAGCATTATGTATATTCTTTTCTGTAAAACTAGGGCGTACCTTTCCGGGGGCGTTTCGTCCCTGGGACGGATCATCCTTGAGGCGAACTGACCCGCAATCCCCAAACGAGCAGCATGGGCGGTTGGTTCAAACAGTGACGATTCACTCTGTTGTAAGCGACCAAACATTGTGACAGCTAATGCTTGATCAACTACTCTTATAACTTTTACTGTACCAAGTGAAATAAAGCCGACCTGTTTTTTATACCCATAACGATATTTAATCAAACTTGAAATAAACAGTAAGTCACAATTCAAGGTTACGCAACAATGTTGTGGCACATCATTGACAATAACGTTTTGTCATTAATACCAAAGATGTTTTGTTATGTCCATGGTGGTATTGGTACAGCTGTGATCGCCGTGACGCTACTGTTTGTTGCGATGACCACACTAGGTGTGGTCTGTTTCATAAGGTGAGAGTCCACAATTCATTATCACGTTTTGTTTAGCAGCATCTTGTTAGACACAATCCATCAAGGTAATTTACGCGAGAAATGATGTAAATAACAGGCGACAGAAATGGCGTAGCGATGACATCAGCCAATCACATGCCATGACTGAAGCACACAGACGATGGCAAGTGAGTAACCATACGTGTGTCCCGTTAACTACTTCCACATCCTTCATTATCCTCCTCGCTATCGACATCATCACCGTCTCTATCGTAATCTTAAATATTGTTGTTAACATCATCAATTTTCAGCATTTCATTTCAACATTGCAAGCAGCTTTGTCTGAACAATGCAATAATCATCATCATATCTAACATTTGATGGCATCGATTCGCTGCATTCCATAAAATGTCCCATAACATTTGTTGAAGGCACCGAAAAACCAACCGTAGTCGTCACGCCTGTTCTGCAAGATGATTCACATGTGGTCACCCTGCACCAGCAACACCAAGTAACACCATCGAGAGTAATCAAGAAATTACCTCAGCCACCTTCACTGCCTGGTCCCCCGAATACGCAATGTCTACAACAATTAAAGTAACATCCATCCTCCGAACCATCCTCTATTCCTAACCAGGTCTATGAGGGCATCCCTGAAGGCAAGCTTGAGAAGTGTATCCCTCGCCTTGTTGCCTTTGTTAAGACGGTCATTGTCACGGAAAAGGACGGAGAAAAAGAATGAAATGTTGATGGGTTCAAAGAGGAGTTCGATGTAAGACAATTACAATCGTATGTGTTTATGAGGTCGACCCTACAGCTCATTGCCACTGTACAAATGTAATTTATTGTGTTTTCACCTAGAATCTGCATGGAGACGATTACGCTCATAGTAGGATGGGAAAGCGGCCTGAAAATAAAGACAAAAACAGATTTCAGAACATACAACCATGTGAGTATATATCACATGCTCACCTGAACATTTGATCTCCGTTCTCATCTGTTTCAAATAGTCCGGACGGGCCCCGCGCACACTTACAGGCTCTTTTCAAATAAAAATATGTCAACATGTGTTCATCGATGATGCCCCACGAGTGCAATCAATCGTAATAGTAATCCATGTCATCTAAATCTATCACTCGTGATTATGGCTTCAAATATTCATTACCATCAAAACATGCGATGAAGCCAAATAACTTGCCTGATTTTTCAACGTTCAAAGCATATAATTTGGATTGTGGATATGTGCATTGCGTTGGAATTGAACATCTTGAGAAGTCTATTCAGACGTCCTGCAGGGCTGGAATTTTGCTTGCGTTTTGAGGTCATTTTTGAAACCGAGTTCGGCCACCGCACTGTCAACTCTTCCTCAAACATACAATCCGTGTCTTACTAATGAATTGTAAAAGCCACACAGGAATATCAGTGAAGGTTCTAGACATTCACAACAGAGAAACATACTTTCACTCTTATCAGAGTCTGCAAAAGGATAATAGCCGATGACATTATGGCACTGGCCATTTTGCTATTTTCTGCTCGGAGTTCAGTGGTGAGGCTGTCGCCTAGGATCCAATTCACCTAACTATGGTTGTATTATATTTAGCGTCAAGTCATAGCCGTTACATGACGCAGCAAAAGCGCTCGAGTTGTCAGATACCAACCATTGACATTTGTATGATTGCCGGATCGGGCAAGGGACGTCTTAAGACACGAGTGCCGTTGGTGCTAGATGTGCCACAAATGGCGCAGTCCCCTCGAGCCGCAATAAAGTTTTTCTTGCTTTATTACAAACTCAACCAACTCAATGTAGGTTCTTTCGTTGCTTTATTCATGCGTGGGAACGTTTTACTAATGTCGCAATTTTTCGGCACAACAGCATATGACATAGGCGTCTTAGCCACTTCCTCCTTGTGCCCAACCTCGTTTTTGTTTAGTCACAGCGAGTCATTTAAAGTTATGTGCTTTTTTTAAGAAAGAGATAGTGTGATATTTTGACCCAGTATAAGACCATGTCACAATACGGGTTTTAATGAACTCGTGCGTGAAGCAAAGATTCGCGATCTCTCTGCGCCTGTCACGGCGAAAGACACCAAGTGGCAATAATCGTGATCTTCTACTGGGCGGGGGCACTCTCAAATTTAATTGTGGAAAAAAACAATGTTTTTCAACCAGCTTTTACAAATGTTTGACTGTTAGACTTTGCTGTGTGGGAAATGTTCCAGCCTTGCTCGTTGGATATGGTAGACACACATTTGTCAACAATAATCTGTCCAAACCTATGAGAGTCACTACAAGACTTCCTCAGGGTTCCGACATAAGTAATGTTGTTCCCCCATTACATTAATATACGATGACAGTTGTGCTACATTAATAAACGAAGCAAAAGAAACAATCTGTCGCTACATCCTGGTTAAACCACCAACACAATCCTTCAACCAAGCGACTATCCTGATAAGAATATTGAACAATCTTTTCCTTTAATGGTACAAAAAGATCACGGGACATATACCACTTAATACTAGGGTCCAAAGTCAATGGAAAACTTACATGGAATAACCACATATATGTAACACAACAGCTTAACCTCCAAATCAAATATTAGTCACCGTGAAGTGATCGTGTTCAACTCCGGGTTGAAAGGGTGTGGTTATTGGCGTGGAACCGCGCTATCTTTAATCATGTCTTTAACGCTGTGAACAGTGAGACGTTTTGGGGACTTCCAGCTTGCGTATTGGGTCAGATCAAACAGTTGGCGGATATTACGCTGCGGCCATTTAGAGCTTCCTGGTATGTCTCTGTACAGATTCTAAGGGCTCATAGTCAAGAATACTAAATGAATACAGAGGAATATTCGGACATAATTTGGCACATAGGAGTTTTACATTTAATTGCGATGGAGCTGTGATCTTGAGAGGATGCGTTCTTCACAAGGCATCTTTATCGTACTTATCTTATCCGCAATCAGCCTGATATCAGGTAATGTCATTTTCTATTCTGAATCCTCGTTTGGATAAATCAATTATCAAATCAGGGTATTGATTTAAACGTGCCCAACAGACCAACCGTTTGTGACCTGTTTATAGATATCCACATAGTATGCATATAGTTCTTACTGGTTGATAAGTTCATCTCATGACCAACTCGTCTTGTATGATGTGCTATGGTTGTGGTGTTTTGCAAATAAATTTGTTTTTCCTTCCTAATGCAGCATGTGGCAACTGCATCAGTGATGTCTGTGAGGATAGCCTGGGTTGCATGGAGTGTCAACAGTGGCATACCGGGTGCAATTGCGGCTTGTCGATAAGTAAGGACACTATTCCACTCATTTGACAACCCAAACCTGGACATGTGATAATAGTAAACATCTATATCAGCACCTCATCTGACCTCGGTACTATTAATTTGAAACATACACTGCCCCAAGCCGAATGGGGCAGTTATGCGTTATCTTTCTTTACCCGACATCTCATCGTTAATGATATCATTGCCTCCGAATCGATGATTGAATATAATTGGCATCGGTTGGTTCATTTAGTTTTCGCATCAATCTTTACTTTTACAGAAGATTCATACTGCGATTTATAATTCGACAATGAATATATTCATGTAACGCAGATGCAATTACCTCTCATGTCACTGAGTCTGTAATTGCTTTCCATCCGAGTATCAAGCGGTTTTTCGTTCTACAGGTATATATATATATATATATATATATATATATATATATATATATATATATATATATATATATATATATATATATATATATATATATATATATTTATATATATTTTATATATATATTTATATATATATATTTATCTATTTGAATTGCTTACAACCAATATAGGGCGTGATTTCGCTGTTGCAAGCGATTCGATTCGGGCCCACATCTACTGTATATAGAACTACCAATTACAATATAACACGATGATTATCCCCAGAAGAAGATAAGCGAAAATGTACTAGTGCCTTCGACTATCGAGTTTTATAATAATTTGGCAATCTGTCAATGGC
>CM067350.1:6514982-6574982 GCA_034190875.2 Urechis unicinctus
AAGATTCTTCTAGGCAGCATCTGTTACAGTAAATGGGCCTCAACTTTTAAATAAATCCCTATGGGCTAGTAAGGAAATCGTTTTACTTAATTTTTCTTGCCACATCCATTTTACAACCACGCATTTAAAAATTAATTGCTTAATTTCAGCGAATGATAGTTATGAAGCGCATTCCTGTGTCTTTCGTGTGAAGTATAAATAGAAATTATTTACATTATTTAGCGGACGTGGGTGTGTTTAAATAACTCACAGGTCGTACATAATGATCTGAAAAGAGCGAGGTTTCACTCCTGTTGATAATATCAAGTGGAACCAGGTCCAATATTGCTAACATATTTTGGTTGATAAAATCAATGTTGTTTCTTATGAATAGCATGATAATTAATAAACCATTTAAAATGCTCGAGTTGCTGCATTTATGCAGCACGGCATCGACCAGCTCATCGTCACCTCATGTCATGAATGAATTATATTGTGTGATCCAGCGTTTTCTTTGCATCATAGATTTGTATCAACTTAATTGTTCAAGATCCCACAACGTAGGTTAAGACAAAAATTATTTCCAAACGTCAAAATGTCAACTAGATATACCACCGTACAAATACAATATATCAACGTAACTTAAGTATATGCTGTTCAATGAAGTAAACCATTTATAACTTAATTATATGAGGATTGTCTAGATGTACAATGTTCGTTTCGACTTTGTTTGCCAAGGGAGTTAATCTTTTTTGTTTACGTCGCGTATGAAAGAAATGGTATAAATCCAGTAATATCATTATACTACATAAGCATGTTTTAGAATGCAACACCGGTCTTTACATCGTCCTAGTACAGGCCAAGGCATATTATACCACCGTAGTGCACAAATCGTCGTAATATGCAATTCAAACCTCTTGGTGGTCCAATTTATGCTAAGTTTTGCACTACAATGGGGTTCGTCTTAAAATATTAGTTTTGCTCAAAGCTCAGAAGCTTTCCAAAAGTACCAACTAAAGTTTCATTTGGCTTGCTACAAGTTCTACACATATCAGATAACGACCCCTGTATCAATCTATGGTGGCTGTCGCATTTAATGTTTATTTGTTATTTAGCTGATATATTGGAGTATTTGCATTGCATTAATGTGGAACAATTAGGTTCCTTATTTCCTTAATCTTAGAAATTACAACGTATGTAGTAATTATAACATCACAACGATAATTTTCCACTGATATTTTTCATATTAACATTATTCTCACGACGATCTCGTATTTAATCTAATAGTTAGTATTTAATCTTATATTAGAGGCTACATCAGCACGTTATCCTGTTTTTAAAGGAGTGTGAACAAACACTTGCGTCAACGTCTTGCCGGCAAAAATACATGTGTTAAATGGGTGTATTGTTTGTATAAAGCCAATGCTCTGCTACTACATATGGTTTCCCATCCTTCCCCGTATGCACCTTATATGATGCACACAAGCATTATCGCGCCGTAATCAGCAACGGAAGCCGATAAAGTATTGATCACGGAAACATTAACGCATGTCAATGGAGCGGAAGATAGTTGCGAGTTCGAGACAGTAGGGTTTACAATGTAAAACGAGACCAAATGTGTCTGAGATAATCGACGATGTTTTATTTCATAATGTGTATGTCTTGCGACACCATTCAATAGCAGGAAGCTGACTTCCACGAGTAATGTCGCTGAAGTGCGATATAGCGCGCTCCATGATAGCTCTACACAGAGTATCATTAAGCAAGGATATTTGGACCATACCGGAGATTTGGAAGCATATGATTTTGTAGAATACCGGCAGCTATGGTGATCATGATGTAGTTGTAGTAGTGCATAAAATCGAAATACATATTTTAGGGCAACCGGCAACCCGTTAAACGAATGTTATCGCATTGTAATTTAATCCTGATCGAATCTGAGATCGTATACTGTGATGCCTATATGACTTGTGAATGTAGATTGCCCTCAATAAGTATAAATATCCAGCTATTCGATGCAATTGTCGGCTATCAACAAACAGGTGGCTGGCAGTAAAGCTGCCTCAGAGACTCACAAATATGTAGGGTAGCGCTGTATTGTTATGGAAGAGATAATAAATCCGATAGGTTCAGTATAAACGTCCGGTTACATCGCGTTTGTGGATTTCGTTTCGCCGTTCAAGCACCAAATTATGTAGACTCTCTATCAACATTAATTCACCCACACTGTTATTTGGATTGCCAAATAGGCATGCAGACATCCGTCTGCATAGGAGACGTGTTTGCATTTGCTCGAATGCGGATATAATTTTTACTTACGTAATAACAAAGAGCACGACAAACATGTGTATATATATATATATATATATATATATATATATATATATATATATATATATATAGATATATATATATATATAGATATATATATATATATATATATATATATATATCTATAGATATATATATATATATATATATATATATATATATATATATATATATATATATATATATATATATATATATATATATATATATATATATACATGTGTATACATATATTGCTCGTTTGCATACAAAGCGTTGAAATAGATATCCGATGACCCGGGTCAATTTTCCAGGTGTTATATTATCATAGCTTACTTCTGTGCATGCCTCCAAAATTATTATGCATGAGCACAATATCCACGACATCAAGAGCTTAATAACTGAGTGACTTGCGCTGTATCTCCTTGTTGTCTCTCGGTAAGCGGCGCGTATATATACCGCCAACGGGTGTGTCCTAAGCCTATAAGAGAATGAATGCATATGAAGTCCCACATTAGCGAAGAATTCAGCGGTTCAATGTAATAAACACTGATCAAGGTTCATATCGTGGCGGCAATCACGCGTTCAGTCACCACCGTTTAAAAATTATTAGCTGTCACGACAATGCTACTGCGTTCTTAGCATGCGTCTCATGGCAGATGTATTCCCACCAACCACACTCCCCTCTTTCGGCAATTGTTAGTATTACAAATTCCCTAATCAAAGTTAAACAGAAGACGGCTCGCGTGAATATTTTTCCAATGATTGCCAAATAGATATAACACCATACTTCCAGGTAATGCAAAGAGTGTTTTATTTGTTAAAATGCGAAATTAACGAGCATACATAACGTCACAGACACACAATGCCTTTATCACGTTCGCAAAGCTATTGCCTATATATAATTCGGAACGAACGCTCACTATGCAAGCATATTCACTAGATAGACACTTGGGTAAAAGACGAATGTATGGACTCATCATTGGAGCGGGAATCCGCCCGAAAATACATTGGGGAGTCTTACTAATTTAACGGCCATACGCGTTTACTAAATTTGATACCACGTCTCTTAGTCAACATTCCTATGTATGGACATGGCCTAACTGCTGCAGGTAAAAAGCGTCAACAAGTTAGAATGCTAATCGATCTCTAGACGAAGAATCACACCATAACGCTCTACTAACGAGTACTAAAGTTCGCCAATAGTAAGAAAAGCATATATATTACCTTCCGAAGCATAGTTGACGCTAATCTCATTCTCGCACTCACAAATATTACTCACTGTAGGCGGCTAGTCTCATCGTTGCGATTTTGGAGCACGTTCCGAATTAAATTCGGAAGAACTATACATGGAGTTTTCTGACGCTCACGTTAATTTCAGTGTCCAGTTATACTACACGTCTTATCTTAAATAGCTAATTAAGACACTTGCTATCAAACAGTGCCACGCAGCCTGCAGTACGAAGCATGACTAAACTAGTCACCGCAGCAACAAGATGATACCAGATTGAATAACCGAATATTCATTTTGGCAGTATGATAACGCAATGTTTGCGTGTTCTCCGTCATATAGAGATGTTGCACGGTTGAATGTTGTCGGCAAATGCAAATACTCGGCATAAATGGCATTCGAAAAAACACGCTGTATATACACAAGGAAAGTAGAGCATTATGCAATTTAATCAGTTCCGCTAATCTCATATTTGAAAAGCAAAACCTCTCACATCCGATGGTACACATACGTAAGCTGCCAGCGTCGGGGTTTTATTTAAATGATGATTAAATTCAGTATTCAATATACATTGCTAAGGTGTAACGTTTCAAACTAAGTTTAAAGCATTCAAGTAATGGTATCGATGTCCGTAAAGTACCCTTTTGCGTTTCCGGAGTTGCACGGTCGAGGATGAAATCAGCGAAAGATGCATCAAGACAACTGGTGCTGTGTCGGAGGACCGCTCTCCTTCTTATTAAGCCTAACACCAAGATGTATCGATGTTGTAGGTCGACACCGCACATGAAATAAGCAACTGTTAATTTTGATTATTCTCGTTGCCAAGCATTGAAATAACATCATCCAATTTCATTCGAACCACTTTCAATCCCCATTTGCAGTTATTGTTATAGCTGCATAACGCGACACCCCCTGTTGACATTGTAATATAGCACACAATGATATGTCCCTTACATCATCGTCAGAGTATGTGCCTCTCCGGCTTTAGAATTGGTGATTTATCGACATGACCGAGTTTGGTTGCTTGGCCTCCGTGATGAACAACATTACTGTCAACAAGACTGACTTTTGTAGTAGCTACATTACATAGATAAAACTAATTGAATCATCACTCTTTAGCGTGTAAATGTTTGCCGCTCGTTTTGTGCCAGCAGCTACATACTAGCAAAGCGAACCCGGCATGGATTTTAAGAAGGGAGAATCGCGCTGCAATACCCTTAAACATCTCAATCATTATATTCTTTAACATATGATTGCTACAAACAACCCCTGACATACAGTATGAATGGACAGCACAACACGGCTTTACAATTTCAGCTACATAATACAACAATTGAAATTAGCTTTGACATGTTCAATGATTGAATTCATTTGAACTTAAACTACAAGAGTACACTAGCTTTTATTTGATTATATTAAATTTTATGTAAATTAATGTATGGAATACGTATCGATAGAAATAAATGACGGCATAAACAATACCGAAGTCAATGACGAATGTGAATTTATGGCAAGTTCTAAGCTTAGGTTAATAAAGGTGGTTCTGTAACCGGTCATAACAAGTTCAGCATGTTCATAAATATTCCCAGTGGGGATTATCAAACCGATACATGAAAGTAGAATAAGGTTTACAGAAGGCACCAAACGTGTCGTTAGGATCAGCGATATTTGGTCCGCCGATCGAGCTCAACTCCCGTTCAATTTAATTTACCCCCAGACAACAACAAATGCTTTTATTGTTAGCATTACCGAATATCAGACAAGCCTCAAACAAATCACAGCTATCAGTGGCCACAAATGGACAAACAGTGGAAATTATGTGCCATTTGATGAGCCCGGTTACCTATTCAAACATTAGATTGTTAAAACATAGGAAGCTGCAAGAGACCACAGGTTTGTCCGTTGTTTGACAAAGTTAATAACTGATACTATAATTCGCTTCTGTTGCTGGTAATTGTAATAAGTTAGTTATGTGACAAGCTGCCACATGGTGTTATACAATAATGAATGAAGATGTCAGAATCAAAAGTTTCACTGTTCACATCACCTTTCGGTTATCTCGAACGATATTACAATTGCATCAACACTCACCAACGGATTTTTTGTATCAGTAATTTGGGGAGATTATCTTTATTTGAGGATGGACATTGCCTTAGTTGTTAATGGTTCCATGTGCTATGAATCAATGTAGGATGCATCGAAATTGCATCATCAACTTACAAAGTCAGGGTGGCACCTTCTCTAATACCGTGAGGTTAAAATCCATAGTTCGTTATCATGGACATAGCCGAAATCAATAAGTGAGTGCGCCTGATTCAGAGTACGAAGCGCACCGAGGGCCACGCTAAAATAATAGGAATCAATGTTGTTAACCCATAGAGTGAGATTGAATAAGCTGTTAATATAGCATCATTGGCACTCGTACTTAAATAACCATGCTTAAAGAATATTTGTCTTAAAATTATGGAAAAGGCCTGTTGCTCTTGGTTGGTTAAAAAACAAATCAACTAACTCTCAGTCAGTTCACAAGACGTAAAGTAGCATCGTAGTGTTTGGGCAATCCATTACAGTGACCGATAATCCACGCCTAAAACGTCAATTGGTGTTTACGATTAATGACCGCTAGTGTGCCTTCTCTGGACTACACACAATGCGCTAGTCAGGTAATATTTTTAAGACAATTACCTTCGTACAAACGATTTTTCGTAAAAGCAACGTAATTGCTGATGCGGTTTGATTGTTCAGTATTGGAAGTGAGTATCAAGGAGAGAATAATATGGGTTTTTGAGGTGCCTTTACTCTCCTGTTTGCTTGACGTAGAAATGAAACCGATTTCCATAGTTTGCCATACAATATTGTGTAGTTGGGTGCAATATAGGTACAACAGCCAAATGACGTATATATTTAGTATGATGAAGAGAGTAAAAGTGCGTGTAAATATGAATCCATCTGTGTAACGAGCAAACAATAGGATCTTATCGTCACGTTAGTAGTATAAATATCATGACCAACAATGCACGTCATGCCAATGCTTAGGTAGTAAACAGAACTCAGTCACGCATTCGCCCGCTAATTATCCACATAAGAGGGATCATCATTCGGTCGCATATGAAGGAATGGCGTCTCTAATAAGCGATATTATACTAACGCGTAACACATGCAGAATAATGTGTGAAATGGAGTTCATAGCTGAAAGTACGAGTTATTCCGTTATATGGCTAATCAGTTGTTACTCTTTATATGACCCAGATAGCCACTTCGCGCAATTGTCGGGAATTAAGTGAAAGAGAATCGTTATTGAAGTGCAAATAAATCATAATTTAATTCAACGACTATAATTTATCAAAGCCTCGGGCGGTTTAAAGCGTAAAACAGAGAAGCAAACGTAATCACCGATTCATTAGGTATCATTTAAGCGAATTGTTGAGTTGGTGAGAACTTGTTTATAAGCTGCGCTATCGTTACACGCTGTTTGTAGTCTGTGTAATTCATGATTTTTCTGGTGTAGCCTTTAAACGCCTGAAAATCTACGCTTAGCTTTACCACGACGGATGTCATTTGCAATTCAGCAACATTACAGCTGTGTAGCAGTCTGATGCAACCAGTGCCATCTGAGACGGTTAAACGATCAGAGGCCTGGATATGTACGTCTTTTAAATGCAACGATGAATGGTCAAATAAATCAATTTTAGACAATAACGGTAAAACTTTTATTATTCTAGTTTTGTTGGGACTGTTGGATAAGTTGATCGGCATAGGGCGCTAGGAATGAGGGAACGTGATTTGGTTTAAATGTCGTGCTGACAATTATTTTAAATACTCCAGTGTACATTGCGTTTACATTGGATAGATTTTGATAGAAGCCTAGCGTTGAGAACTGAGATACTTCATCCATATTGAATATATATAGTTCCGAACAGAATTGACAGATTACCCAGGGTTCAATCAAAGATTTAGTTATAATCTTTGCACGATATTGGTTCAATATTTAATGAAGAGGGTGGTTTTGGTGACTTAATTGAACTAATTAGGTATCAATTTCGCGGTATGTGTAACCTTGCAGGGCTATCCAGTAGACTGTAGAGCATTCATGTGACATACACTACCAAGGAGTGTATTTATGGCAAGAGGACACTTTACCAAGACTCTAGTCACTTATGTCAGTTATGATATATTGAACACAGTTAGAAAAGTGGGAACTATTCAATTAGTGATTTTAGTCCTATTTGAATTGGCTTGCAATAGGGTTATCATGTTATGAATATTAACAAGGTCTACCATGGCTCTACATACCGATGATTTATTGACCCCAAATAGAAAAGTGAGAATTATTCAATCAATAATTACTGTCCTCTTTGAACAAAGAATGGGATTGGTTTTGGTTACCTCAGTGCACAAATTAGATATCAATTTCGTGGTATGTGTACCCTTGCAGGGCTATGTTGCAAAGTGATTTCTGTGAAATGCTGATGGGCTATTGATGAAAGTCCTGTTTCCTGCCCATGTAGGTGATCAATCCTGGTAAGAACATGACAAGAGAAGTCTTGAAAATCTAATTTGAAGCATAGTGCCTGCTTAGTATTATAGGGCACTAGTCACCTCTTCATTCAATCATTGTTAAGCTCGCTGCCATGTCGAATATATTACCCAAAGGAACTAACGAAATGCATATTGTTATATGTGAAAATGAGTTCGGCTTTAAACAGAAACACAACAGATATGTGTTTGTATACCTTGAAAGATATTTTAACTTTCTTAACCCAGGCTCAACTGTATTTGTATGTTTTCTATAAGCTTCGAAAGCTTTTGATAGAATTATTCACAAGAAATTATTTCTTGAAATGTCTCATTAGGCTATTGGTATATTGGTATGCTCATCAGAATATTGCTGCTAAATTGGGCGGTACTTTCTAAAAACCTTTTCATGTTAACAATGGTGTCAGACAAGGAGACATACTATCACCCTGTCTAGTCAACTTGTATATGGATGATCTGTCTGTTAAATCAAATGCATGTACAATTGGTTTTATGTTATCAACCACCTAATGTATGCTAGATAGATATCAGACATGTGGAAACGCTGGTGATGGAGTATATTGAACAGTTCATTGGTGTTCTTAAGAACAGATTTGCATGTATTTATAGTGGGCTTAGGGTCTCCCCAGCAAAAGTGTGTCGTGTTGTTGCGTGTTGTGCAATCCTCCATAACATTGCTTCTGATGATAATGACAATTTTTGCCAATTTCATGAGGAATTAAATGGTGTTAATGATGTGATTGATGTAGATGTTAACCACCCACCAGCCATCCAAGCAGTAAGATTGGCCAAAGATCGTATTGCACAACTGAATTTTTAATTTTGCAACCATTGTTTTAATTTTCAATATTTGTATACAAAAGAAAATGACAATCAACTTGTTTCTAGAAGAGTGATTTAAAGAATTGAACTCAAAACACGACACCACAATTCATCCTTTTTCATTTGTAGTTCAAGTGCTTCAATTGCTATCTCATCTTTTATTATCTGCATCTCAAGGGATTTTCTAGGTAGGGAATGTCAGTCGTAAGATTTGTTTTCATCCATTTCAATCTAGGTTGATCAATGTCAAGGGCTGTTACACATCAATAAGCCAAACTGTTGTTATTGAATCTTCATGGTTGTGGTAATTGTTTATGAGTATTCTACATATATGGCTTACACATTGCAGCTTCGGTCTTGGGTGTCTTCTAAGTAAGTTCACAACTTACACAACATTTGATGATATAATGTATTTACATGTTACTTAACTGTTGTATATTGAAAGCAATATTGCTAATGATATTATGACTTATCATTATCATCATATGATGGCAGGATTTGTTTACATATACTATAAGAATATCATAACCCACTTGTAGAAGTGCTTGCTTCTTCTGGTATAGAATTGGCAGCACTGGCACCTAGATCAACAACAGGATGTATGGCTATGAGCAAAATGATGATTATCAGTATGTTTTAACAGTCTGAACATAGGTAGAATTGAATAAAAACATACCATTACCACATCAAATTAACATTGTCATTTATTTACTGTCTATTCCACCAGCAGCTCCATTGAGGGAGAGAGCCCCCTGAAACATTCCGAGGAATACTGCCTCAGCTTCATCAGCCTGTTTTGGCTCCTCCCCTTCTCCAGTTGAAGGATGCTTCCCTGCATCTCTTTTTGCTTTGGCTATTTCAAACATATATGTTGAATACCAATGGAATAGATACTTCCATTCAATTATCACTCTGAATACAACATGATAAAAGAATCAAGAGTTCATTATTGACAACAATACTCTTATAGACTCTGATTAAATTGGACTACCCAGTAGCAGACGACTTATGATTACAAGGAAGTCTGGAGGGGCGGGGCAGTAGTCTGGAGTAGACAGGTAGACGATGAGTCAGATTCCGAAATAAGAGCTAAACTACTCAAAATCTCGTCAGAGCGATCTGAATATCATTTAATACAACAAACAGCTAAAGATAATCTAAAACGTTTAACAATAAAATGAGCTTTGCAAATTAACTTATCTTTAATGATATTGTAGTTTCGGTTTGTTTTCCGTTGATTATCGTCCATCGTCAATCCGAAAAACAAAGTACATCGTCAAACTCGAATAATAATCCTTCATAACCATCCATGCACACAAACGGGATTATGTAAATCTCCTTATCCAAACTGTCGAGTTGTATTAGACATTCAATACCATCATATGTTTACAAACCAGCGCAAAAAAATTATACCACGGCGCACTGCGATAAGCGAGGTTTTGATTCTGGCAGACAGCCACAACGTTGCGCGCGCGGCTCATCTAAGTCCGGACTCAACGGCGTTGGTGAATACCAACTTAGCGACGGCTCAGCTGAGTCATCATAACGGCGACTCAGCGTTGTGTTGTGACTTAAGCTCAGCGTGGTTGGTGAATACGGGCCCTGGAGTATAATTTAATCAAGAGTGTTTGAAGATATGTGAATGTGCGGAATATTAATCTGGCTTTTGACTTGAGCTAATCGTAAATAAGAAGCATTACTGCGAAAACATCGGTTATTATTTCAATTAATCTAGAATAACACATTGCGTATCTTGTATTTACATCACGGCAATATCAATTCATTGTGGGTTGACGAAAGGTGCCAGAAGAAATATTTAACAATATGTTCGTTTAAGTGTCGTGGATTGATTGCTTTTTTACTGTCTGATTATGGTCAAATGTTGCGGTCGTTTAGTCGCTGTAACATGTTGTCAAGAGAAATAAATGCGTCGCAAATGCACCCCTGCGAAACAAATCTCTCTGTTGTTCAATACATATTAACCTATAACTCAAAGACGCAGTATGATTCTCTAATTACCGTCATTCCTGTTCTCGTCTACAAGAAGTGTTATTAATGACAGTTATTATAATGAGTCAGGAAATGGGGCATTTTTGGTACACTGCATTGCATATTTAAGTTTTGTATTCTGTCAGTACCACGTTGTATGGTTTGGACGTAACTCGATAGGTATTGCCCTTGCCATCCCGTTAATATGAGCGTGTACACATGTGGCCAGGAAAGGTTTCATTATAAAACGTTGCGTGAACAATTGTCCACATCCAAAATAATTCATGTTGAATTGTGCGGAAATTTGTAATAAATCACAAGCGCAGTGATTTCATGAATTGATGACGTGTATCATAAGTCCTTGAGAGCTATTAACGCATATAATTGACTAATGTTATTTTTATTAAATCGCTGGGCTTCCCAACTCAGTGCAATGTTAAGAGTACCATCATGTCAACGTCGATGTAACAATCTAGTGGTATATTCATAATCAAGATGATTAATCACGGGTGAATTAGAAAACCGAGTACCTTAAAAAATTAAATAAAATTACTATTTTCTCAGTAGCTTTTCTAACGTACAGACCACCCATTTAATTTTCTGAATTTCATGATGATGGTCTAAAATAGTGACCAATAATGATATTGAATTTCAAAAAGATCTGAAACGTTCACTTTAGTTATCATGCAAAAACCCTCAGGGCGGATGCAAGCAGTATTTAAGTGGTTCGTCACTGTGATTTAGAAAATTGTGTGTAAACAAATAAATCGATGATAAATCAAATATGGTTCTGCAATACTCTGGTCAATCAGTCTCTACAATACCTGGTTATAATATTCAGCATTCTTTAACTGCAATGTAGAATGTGAAAACGTGTATGAAATGCAAGTTATATATGCGACTTTCTACAATCAAATATGGGTGAATAGTAGAAATGTCACGTGCGTGGCCAGTGAATAACTTTGTCTGAATGCCCTAATTACTGCTATCAGCGAAAGCAGCAGCTATAATTGGAGATGGCAAATATTTAAAAGCCACCGGGTCTGCAAACAGTTATATAATTACTCTTGAATAGGACGATTGTCATTGACGATAACATATGGACGTGTTGTGTAGATAAGATATATCCACGTTATTCTTTGTAGGCTTTTTTCAATCAACTATTCAGTTTCATCAATGTAATACACAAACGGGTCGATCGTGCAGAACCTCTTATTGACAGTTTTTTATGACACGTTACAGTGCCATCTTACTGTTAACTATGCACTTCAGTCGTGGAATATTATCAAATGTGCGAATAATCTATTTGTTAATTAATATTTAGCATACATCATATCGTGTTATTTTGGCCAATCAACGAATATGTCGACAATGTTTATGGAAGTAAATTCCGAGCCCTACCACGCAATATGTCGATATTTATAGAGCCGTAGAGTTTCTTCGATAGTTCAATATAAAATAGGTTGTTAATCCATAAGCTAAGACAGTACGTATATATATTATTTAAGGGGGTATACCCTTTGCAGACCTTTTTCAAACTAATAGTTATTTTACGAGCAGGAGGACTGCATATATGTGATTATGTGCGCCAAGTTGAGTCCTCCGAAGAGATTAGGAAACAGAGCATGATATTGCCAATTCCAGTTTATACTCGAGGGGTTTGTGCTGCGTCTGTGAAATCAGGTTACATTTGTAAGTAGGATTTGTGGAGTAGTTTAATTATATCTAAAGCCTATGTTTTTGCCATATTTTCTGGTGAACGTCACTATCAACTCCTGGGTGATAATAAAGCTATTTACTTGTGGATATTATATCTACCACAGTCGATCATTGTCTTTCTAGAGATAATAGGTTGGTCCCTGGACCAACATATTACCATTTGCTTGGGTATTGTAATGCGTATTATTTAGCAAGCTGAGTTGGCATGCATTGCAGTGTAAAATCAACAGACAATTTGCTTAGGTTTTTTTCATGCATGCTTCTAAAATACTCTCCTCTTTAATCCTGCTGTGTATTCACCAATCTGCGGTCCACAATATTTTGGCTGGTAAAATCCATATTGAACGCTTGGCACGAGAGAAGGTGGTCAACACTGGCGACTGCAGAAATGATATCTAGGTATCGTACACAGTCCAAGCAGCGACCACAAATGACGTCTGTCACAACAGAGACTATATATTTGTATAATATGATCATTTTTTAGCAGATATTTTCTCATCAGTGCCACTTATACACAAATCTTGCTACATGCTAACAACTTAACATCCATAGGGGGTTCCATATGTCAAACTGCTTTCGTGTAATATTGAATCGAATATTGTCACGGTTAGCAAGTTAAGTGACAACCAACCAATGTTACTGTATGTACAGTTATTGTATGTTAAAGAACACCCCGATAGTGCTTTTGACTTAATTTAAGTTACCATATGGTATTTAAGGAGAAAGCATAGGTAACCCGTCTAATCACAGGACGGTAAGGGTCTAAAATTAGCCATGTATATTTTGCTGCTGAGGTGATATATCTATTTGGTTGAACAGCTAAGAGTCAGTATCTTGTATGAAATGAGCAAATAGGTCACTAAATTAACAACAGTTCGAATATGGTTAATGCTGCCGTCATAAATGTTGCATCCTCTGCATTCGTTACACTGTTGTTAGGCGAGTTTTGTTCTATCTCGCAACGGATTTGTTCGTAAATACATGTAATATTTTAACTACTGTTGCGTCTTGTAGGGCCCCGTTGATACTCAATTGTCTGTATAGGAATTCCAAAGCCAAGGGGTTGTTGTACAATCGGTGCAATACGCAAGCAAGTAATATGTTTGATAATGTATATGTATATGGCGATCGTAATTACGCCTGCAACTAAGAGCAGTAATGCCCTAATTACCATTAGTCTCATATTGACGAAACTTTGGTCGGAAGCAATATGACTGAGTATGAACTACTTGACATTCTGTTCAACGTTAAGGCGTTATGAACCATGCTGTTCATTTCACAAGTTCATGCTCAACGGTCTTTACACGCCATTATTTTATACCCCCAACTTTTCTGTCGAGACCATAATGTTACATTCGGTGTGTATATTTCTCTTTACATTCATAATAAGCCATTCTGTCATCGACGTTAACTAAGCAAATTCTGGATATGGAGCAAACTAAAATCAATTGTGAAGTACACTGTATTAGTACCATTTTGTTCCTATTATTATAAACGCCGTTACATATATTCAACATGTATCTGCATTCCAAAGCTTACAATCACGTTGCAACGGCAATCAGTAATACGTTCGTAGTTAAGTCCGAATGTGATTTTTGTTGACGTTGTTTCCTAAAACATATAATCTCGATGCGGCTCAACTGCCCAGGCACACATAAACTAGATTTTTGATAGCTTATAATGTAGTTTGAAGCAAAACGTACTTGCCAAAACTGTGTATCATGATTATTTGTTCAGCAGATGAAGCTTTAATTGATACGGTTACTTAGCATAATGAATGATTTCATAATTGCGCATTGGGCTTCCAAACTCGTCAGACATTTCTGTTTTTCATTTATAGACGCGGTTGTTCTCAATTATCTGGATATCCACCAATGATTGTCTCCTATCAATAACTGCGATTATTTATTACTGCTTCATGTTTGTAGTTTTCATTTTCTAATATTCAACTCATGGTAAAACGGGATCGTGTCGTTTTTCTTAGCTAACTATTAGTACCTGCATAACCAGAATACCATGTTGACAGAAAATAATGACTGAATAATAAAACCTTCAAAACCTCCGCTTATACACGTGTTCATCAGTACCGCCGACAGCTATTATTTACATATGAATTCATAAGCTATGCCCCTTGTCTGAGCCTGATTAATGTTGGCCTAGGTATGAACATAAAGGGGTTTAGAGCAGTGAAAAGCATTATAACAGTATCTGTTGGTTTTTTTTGCTGCCAAGGCCCCACGCTCTCATTATGCTCCACAATATCTTTGTCGCTGTCTGTTATTCTTCAAACCCAATCGATTGCTCCCACTTCATATTCTCTAAAGATATTGACAGAAAAGCCTGCAAAAATATGTGTATCATAGCAGAAAATAGCGGCGACTATTGGTGCACTTTGGTATGATCGTATATGAATGCAGTTTAAACTGCGAAAAGCTCGAGGCTCCAATTTATAATTCTTGGGGTTTTGTTTTATTCCACCATAAATAACGCCATCGAAAGGGCCATCATCACCCTACAATGTTGCAGTGTTTTTACAGGCGGAAATAAGATTTTTTTTTATATCCGCTAAATTGCTCATTACCTTTTTATTGCGTAATTGTCGCCATTTACACAGCGTTGCTAACATCCGCTGGAGCTATGTTTCCTAGCGCATAACCAATCAGCCCTGCTGATTGCTCGATATCTTTGTATTTTATGTCGACACAAATAGCGCACACATTGTAGTAGCGTTGTAAAAACCATCACCATATTTACAACAGCATAAATCAACAGTTGTTATAGATGCTTTTTATTGGCACTGCAACAGTCTCATCATGCATACATCATAATATTTAGTGCGCCGGTATTGTTCACAAACTCGATGCAACAATCATTGCAAATATATTCAATGAGTCACATCACACGGGAGACCGTATCGGCTAAGCACCTACAAATCCCGCGTTTTATGCGTTTTTTTCGAAGCAGATGTAGTTGATTAAACCGGAAGCTGACGGCGACACCCATGTGCTGCTTACGGTAATAAGCACCTAACATTAACTTTAAGAGCTAGAGTAAAACAATGCCGAAACAAAGTGTAAAATGACAGCATATGTATTCATTGCACTATGAATAGTATGTTGATAAGATGTTATTGTCAACACGGTTTCCATTTCAAAACATATTGACTATAGTAGTAATTGATTGTCAATTCTAATTTCAGATCAAACGCTATGGGAGCTTATGCTGGCAACAGTAGCTGTCTTGTGGCTATTAAGTGGTGCCTTATTGGACCCAGTGTGTCTTTGCTTATGTTTCTGATTTATGGTTCTGAATCCACTTGTCATAGAAGGATCCGTCTATAAGCGAGCATCCTTAATTGATGCAAACCTCGAACTATCTATCCTTAGCTGGGCTTACGTCGACTGCGTCAACGCTCATGCAGCTGCTAGTGAAGCGAGGGGCATATATATAGTAGAAGATATACTGATACTTACCGTAGCCATTTCGTTTCATTCACAAATTGCTTCGCCAAAAGAAAAGGCCAGTTGATCAGTTGCTACGCGTTCAAACGAATACGTCTCGTTTAACTGAGCTTGAATATATAGATTCAGTCGAATGAACATGTCACAAAGGACATAGGCCGTAGTAGAAACAAAAAACCCATATTGCTCACATACTACAAAGGTACTACAAAAGGTCAGAAATAGAGCAGTTTTGCAGGTACGTACAATAGATCTCAATGATTTATTTTGGTTGACAAACATCGCAAAGCTGGATAGTAGCATTAGAGGAATAAAGCTACGGTATCAAAGCACCTACAAAATATACAGCGCACTCATGTGAATTATCATGGAACATGGAACACATCTGGAAAAACCGAAAGGCGGTTATTTTCAAAAATATTATGCACAACATGTTGCACAACTGGTTGTTTGTACTGGTTGGCTCAACAGAGACATCTTTGTGGTGTCCTCTACTTTGCATTATATGTTATAGGCAAGCAGATGGCAGATGGCAGATGTGAATATCGTATATATATATATACATATATATATATGTTTATATATATATATATATATATATATATATATATATATATATATATATATATGTATACATATCTATATACATATATATACACATATACATATATATATATATATATATATATACGTATATATACACATATACATATATATATATATATATATATATATATATATATATATATATATATATATATATATATATATATATATATATAACAATTATCTTTTGCAATAAACTCTTTGGTATCGATATCAAAAGTAATAATTTGGGAATGATATAGTGGAATTGGTAGGACGAGTTCGTGCCGACGAGAATTTATGTTTTCAGCTTAACTATCGATATCCATATAAATCCATATTCTCTTAATCAACCTAGTTGCACACTTATACCATCTATTCTGCGATTACGCGTGATGCATTTGTAGTCGCAGCGAATGTATAAGTAAAGTGATAAAGTTTCCCACTTCAGCCAGTATTTTTCGTTTACAGCAAACACAAAACCATATATCCGTTACAGGGGTCCGATTATACCATTGCAATATATTGGCGTATGATCCTGCGCATACCGTTTTTCATTTCATACATTATGTTATTGACAATCGGTGACCTAATGTGATCTATATAGCTTGTGTCATAATATGACCGGTTCAACATAGCTTTATCCATCGCGGAACGTGGATCGTTGCAATTTAGCGATGTCACACATCAGACGAGAAGATATGTTGGTAGAGTATGTTAATATCCGATCCAACCGCGAGCAAGTGATTTCAATGCATATCTGTCATGTTGATGAAAAATGATACCATTAACAGATTGAAGGGTATTTACCTCGATCTCATCAATTACAGTTGTTTGACAGCAACAATCACAATATGCTCCTCATTAAGAGATCCGCTACTGACTTTGGTGATACAGAACGTATAGACTGTACGTGACATTCTTCGCAATACCAGCTGTCGCTGAGGAAACGCTTTGCACGATTGGGGTTGAATATAAAATGTAAAATCAGGCATATAGTGTCAATTGTTTTTCTGATATTGAGTGCGCTATGCTTCCCAAGTGTTTGAGTAGTATACACCACACGAATTAGACGATGGATCAACAGCTGTTCAGTAAAATGATTCAATTGTTCGTGCGATTTAACCTCAGATTACGGGATGAGAGATCTTCGCAAAATGCCGGTCGATATGAATGAATTTTAGTAGCTTCTCAGTAATATATGATATTCCAGCCTAATATTGATGCATGGTGTTCAGGAAAATATTGTTGACTAGTTTGAGATGCAACCAGACTACGTCTAAGTATGTAGTCTACATCCGCTGCCTTATCAAGTGACTTTTTAAAGATGTCAAATAGGCGTATTCCCTTGTATGCATAATTTCATATATAATGCAATACAGCGGGTAAGCAAAAATCCGTGGAATTGACGCATGACGGCTCTTGAAATGAGTAAATAGCGGATCAATAATTCAATGAACGTTATTCGTTATTTCCGGTTATCAGATTTAAATATTTTTTGTTTCTAGCAACTTCTTGCCTTCCATGAATTATTGATATCATCAATCCAAACGGCTCAACTGTGCACATTATATGCCAATTTTACTTAGGGAGAGATATACAGTGGTGTGAACCAAGTGTCTTAAGAAAACTGTCGCTGGATAAACGGTTATCTCTATCCGGATTAATTTGCATTATCCAAATCCATCAAGAATATAATCAAACAAAGGAATATGCATCTTCTGTATGATTTCTTTTTGAAGTGATTATAAGAGGGCGGGAATAGCACGTCGCGCAACAGTGCAATACGGGCTGCTTTATGGGGTGACGAATTTGTACTGTTGTCCTGTCATATCGATACTACTTGAGCAAAACAAAACCATCACCTCAATTTATCAAGACCAATAAAACGTTCAACCATAGCTCAAAATGCACTTAGCAAATTATATGGGAGTTTGCCTTCTAGAAGCAGATTTCAAGCGATATCATTCTTTGCTACCCCGTCATTGTTGATGGTATATTTCTTCCAAAGAACAGCTGCTTCGAATATTTAATTGCATATAATACTTCTTCTTTGAGGTTAAGCATGGACCCCTTGGCAATACCGGGCTAAATAATATAACCAGTAACCACATTCAGTACAAACATATTGCTCGTACGAAAACTTCCAATAAATGTATCACTTAAAATTACCTCAAATTATGTATTATGGCTGCTGCAGTACATGCGGTATATCTGTTTGTGGAATACATAAACACAACGCAATATTTTCATGATGGTATATTTCTATGAAGTATGCTGTCAAGATTACAAGCGCTGATTTCCATGTTCCTGGATCCATTCGAGCATGCATGAGTTTGCTATCAAAGCTGGTACATCAATAGCAAATATAAGTATTTTGACAACCATGGTATTGTACTCATTCAACTGCCTGCGTTACAGAAAACAGTACATATTTTATATACCCGTCTCTTAATTTGTCATGGTGAAACATACATTGATGATTCCGACCAATATGACTAATGGCAGCAGTAGTTCTACTGGTCAACGATATACTTCTAAGGTGAATAACCTGTCTATTGTCTATCATCTACATTCATTGTATATCATATTCAGTGACCATGTTCTCCCTAAGCAAGAGATCCAAGAAATAAATATATCGATTGCAAATTTTATATCGTGAAGGGGAAAATCTCAACAACATTGACGGCTGCAGCGAAAGAGATGGTGTTATTGCTACAGGTATCATCACCAAGAATAGCAGCTGTCCGTCGATTTGACTTTTTAGCCGTATGTATAATTATTATTGGGATATCCAGAATATATTTTGTATCTACTCTTAGTGTGCTACAATGACGCAATGTATTTATGACGCTTAGGACTCATTCCATATTGTACGCTGTACACAAAATCCATCAATTATCAGTTCAACTAAAAGTGCATTTTATCATTATTTTAACCATGCATTCGTAAATGTTTATTTGTCCAGTTGCCAGCACAGAGAAGAACAACAATCAACAGAACTATGTAGCGTCAATAAACCGTTGTATTAGGTACCGTCGCATGTGTATATCTACACATCGCAGTCATCTTACGAAGTAATGTGCGCTTAAATATACTTCCTTTCTGTAACAAATAAGTCAATTCAAGTCAATCTAACCGGCTTATGGCTTCCGTTGGTATGTCTACACTGAATGTTATTGATAACTATCGATTATTTGGTCGTTTGAGTTCTCCAATTAGCGTAAAGAAGTAATGTTTAGTGGTCTCGAAATATTCATTAACTGTACGCCTAGCCATACCAAAGGCATATGCAATTAAACGACGCTGATCGGGAAAGAAGTAGATTACAGAGTGCTTGTGTAAGTCGTTTAGATACAATGGATAAGAATCAATGTCCAATTATTGCCAAACAAAAAGGTACCACTGAGAAGTTACATTAAAAGTAGTGTCGAATCCGGCTGGAAATAACTTCCGTTGTTGTACGTGTTTTACTACAATAGAGTCATCTTTTATTCATTACTCTTACCTTATATATGTTTGTTTTTAATCACAACCCAAAGACTAGCTATGCAATCGTCAGAGTCTTGGGAACTGTTAAGAAGCTTGTTAGTTTTCATAACGGGTAAGCTGTACCATGTGGCAACAACTCGATACATGTAAACATTTCATGCTGTTATTGGGCTTACCCTGGATTATTTATAGTGTATGAATGTCTCACGGGTAGTGATGTCATTGATAGAATGACATTCGATATCATATTCTTCCTATGTAGGTTCGCATATATTATGGTCATGTTTGACATTTGCTGGGTTCAGGTGGCATCCATGGACATAATCTAGCTCTTCAAGTAAAACCCTGCACTGTATGCGCCATTTTCTTGTTCAATATGAACCTAACGCCCTGTTTTTGTTGCCAATTAACCATCAAATGTCACCGAAAAGTCCAAACAAAACGAACATAGACCATTACAACACGACTGGCTAAGTCTGAGAGAGTGACGATAAAACATGCATGTCAATATGCCAGCCTCTTGGGAGTGACCTTGCGAGTCGCCAAAGTACAATTTTCTGATGACCGTTGTGTAGAACCAATTAACAATGTGCCCTATTTCTGGCTACATTTATTTAAAACGTGGCCACTTCCTGCACAGTTGCTGTTATAGTGTGTGGTGCTACACTGCAGTCGTCGGATTGCCCATATATACATATCGGATTGCCCATATATATATATATATATAATATATATATATAAATATATATATATATATAATATATATAGATATATATATATATATATATATATATATATATATATATATATATATATATATATATATATATATATATATATATATATATATATATATGTAAACATATCTATATATATGTGTATGTGTGTATGTGTGGGTTTGTTTGTTGGCATATATATATATATATATATATATATATATATATATATATATATATATATATATATATATATATATATATATATATATATATATATATATATATATATATATTCGACCGTCACAGACAACCCCTCCCTAAATAGAAAGCTCTGTATATTACCGATACAAGCAACGGTCATGTATGCGAGACAAGAAACATTCACCCTTAATACTTCACATATCTGCTGAGCAATGAACTTCGCAACCAACTAATGATTTATGTGGTTGAGAAACCAATGTAGAGTATGCTATATGCAATTTACGTCAATCGTCACAAAGCGTTCTCAATAACAGCGCCAAGGATCTGAACAATCGCGTCAATGCTCTATTCTGGGAAATATGTTTTATTCTAGATGACCATGTCATCTCCATAAAACAAGTTATGATCCGTGACGCAGTCAATGCTGATGATCTCCTGGGAAAGGAATATGTTGTATTCGGTATTATGTTCCGGGAATGGATTAATAATGTATATCTCCTCAGTTCTCTCTCTCTCTCTCTCTTCTCTCATCTGACAAAAATGTCATCTCTCTAACAGCGTCAACGATGGAATGAATGATCGCGTGAACGCAGTCCCCCCCCTCGATGATCTCCGCTGGGAAATGCTGATTGTATATTTGTATTCTGATATGGTCAGAAAGAGTGTATTGTATGCGGACATGGAAATTCATACTTATATGCACAATCTGCTGTCTCCATGAACTTCGCAACCAGGTAATATTTATGTGGTTTCAAACGAAGAGAGTATGCTATAAGCAATTTACGTCGGATCGTCACTTGCGTTCTCAATCAGAGTGCTTTGGATGGTTCGCGTGTACGCAGAATGCTCATGTTATACTGGGTCTTGTTTTGTATTTCTTTTATGTACCAAACAGTTATATCGACAGTGTGTATTGTGCCCTAAATGTCAGACATTTGACTTATTTGTCGTGACATAACAGACAACCAGTAGTAGCAATTTGCACTGAACGAGTCAATGCCTGATGATCTCCAGTTGATCGTGACATTGATGCCGATCCCACGCAGCAAGTGTAGCATTGCGGGGAATGTTTATGGACTTTTCGACAAGCCTATTGAATGTCAGTACCACAACAGTTTATTGCTTCAAGAGCATCGATTTTGATTCAAAAAACATTTTAGTGATGATTATTCCGCCTATCTCTATCTTCCTATGTAACCGATTACTCGTTGGGAAATGGTCTTCATTGAAACCTAATCGCGTATTTGCACCTACATAAGCGATATTGATTAGCATCAACTTTAAGTATACCCTCGGACTTTGATGCTTTCCCACGGAACTATCAGAGCAATGGATATTAATGTAAACGATTTTAGCAAGCCTCTGGATTTATAGTGAGTACAGTTTCGATTGATCGTAGGAATTAATGGTCGAAAGGAACCAATTAGTTCAACCAGAACGGGTCCTACTTAAATATCGTCATATACATGAGCAGTCCTTCATCGCAACAAACTTAAGTGTAACCACAGAGCTCATCGGGGAATAATTTTTATGCTAACAGTATCATTTAACAGTTACAATCTAGGAAATTGTTAATTGTAATTCCACTCCATTAATTCATGCAACTTCATTGAATGCTGGATAAACGCAATGGCACGACAAAAGCAAATTGATGGTAGTTCATTGACTGTTTAACTAAGAGAAAGAGTGTAAGCAGTATTTCCTGATCAAATTGCATTGTATTGAATGGTTGAAGCTTTCATTACGCTAAAAATACAAGATATTAATCTATCTTTGAAGAACAGTGCATTGGTTGCAGCAATCGTTTCATCAAATGCGTACACAACTGTCATCAATTTTCTTGAACGAACTATCTGGTGCGCGTGAAGTACCCTATGCGTCGCGTGGGGGACTTTCTAAAGTTTTCAGTTTGTTTTAGATATTCCCATATTCCCAGCATATAGTTAAACGATAATTATCAGGACTGTTTTGCTTGTTAGCGCGATTAAGAGCATTGTTTAACAATACATCTCAAACACAATTCACCATTCTTCAAGGTCAATCAACCAAGTAACGGTTATTTTGATATCTCTAATGTTACGTCGAATGACGACCATGCCTGACTGTATTTCGTTATATTATAATTCTTATTCATTGAGAACCAACGTGTTGTCGCTCCTTGTGGAAATGATTATGATAGTCTATCACCCAAACGACTTCTCTTCTGACTCTATGTGGCACATCTGGAGTCCTATTTCCGCTTGTATCGAAAACTCTATGCAGTATCCTTTGAGAATTGTGCGCCCAAAACATATGTTTAGCAGCATTGTTATATGATCTGGTAAAGCTGTAGGTTGTTAGGCATAGAAAATGTACAGTACTTCGACATTTGCAAACAAATCCACCTGATATCAAATACAAGCAATGCACGACGGGTACCACCCGCCAATACGCTGAGTGATGAGTAAACATGGTGATAATTACTACCAAAAACATTTCCATTATACCGTAACTGGACAATGGAGGAGCACTACAACCAGTCGACAAAGCGTAACCTTGCTTGCTTAATGCGATTCACGCTGGCTACACAACTGTTAAGGCAGTTGCTTAAGAGAGTAACATCTACAATATCAGTTCAAAATGGTCGTACGCCGGTCATGTAAAATCCCGCCGCAGAAAACTTCCAAACATCACCGTCGGATCAAAGTGATAGAGGCGAGGTCGAAGTTCATTGAATTTTGTGCACAGTGCTACCATGATTCTATTACCTGCGTTCTAGAATTACATTGAAGCTACTGAGAATCAAGTGGTTAAATTGCATTAACACAAACACTGACTTTACTTTCGACCAACAACGGAATATCATTTGAATTCGAACGATACTACATTACACCGGATTAGGTATAAATAGTTTAATGAGCATAATCATGATTCGAGTGATGAATCATATGTCATTGCAACTTTTCTCGCAAACGCACACAAGTGAAAAATTAATAGTTCACCATCTTGATATCAATCAAACCTTAATAAGGAACCCGAACGGAATCTAAGAGGCCAACATGGCTTGCTACAAATTGTGTGTGAGGATTATTTTACACTTGTTTGCCATACAAAACAAACGAAGGGTCGCAATGATTTCTGGTTATATTGTATTGGTAAGTCACGTTTAGGATAGTGGGGTTGGTTGAATAGATCTACACGATTAACATTATTTCGTGGTGCCATGTCAGCCGCTAGAAATAGCGATTTCGAGAATATGCACGTCATATCGAGTGCATCCAGGCTATCATTTGGGGTGTCATACTTTCCTCTCCGCAGTCGGCCTAACTCTGAACAATTTTCATATATAGGGTTCAGTCGGGACCAACAGGATGCACCTGTCCATAACTTAACGGACAGAAATTCATGTACTGGATTCGGGCTCGTAAGTCTGGATTTTGGAAGGTTATTTTATCGTTTCCCTAGATATGTTCTCAATGCACGCTTGATGCAAAAACAAATATCACATAATTGACCAGATATTAGTACCAAGGTCTGTTATATCATGGCCAGATAAGCTTCTTAACAATTCCACAGCCTAAAGTATTTAATATAATTATTTTGTTAAATTTGTACACTGCGTTACATTTTGCCATAGCATTCGTTGTGAGGGCACAGGAAAGGCTGCTTTCCTCTTAATGACATGGCCTCTGATATATTGAACCCCTTTGGTCGTTATCATCCCCAGGTAAGATTAATTGCCGCGATAAGTAAATTCCACCAGCCTATTTAATGAATACTGCGACTCCTTGAATAATTTCATTAACCTCAAATTGCTACGCTGCCTGCAACATAGCCAGGATTATTTAGTTGTTTACTAGCTTTGACCAGCAAACCACGCTATAGTCTATGACGGTGATAGTATCCCGCGATCAGTATTTACCAAGTTTATGGATAGCGCACCAAAATGTAGATTTGATATTTACTAAATTTATTTCTGATTCAAACACAATTACTAAGATAAATTCGTCAATGTAGTTTTTTTTTGCGCCAGTGTGATTAATCGGAAAGCAAGACGCAATTGCTGTCGATCATCAACATACATTAGACAATATGCAGCATTTAATTTCTATGGATATCAGTATGCAAAGAACAGCAGCCATCGACTAATTAAGAGTCTAATTGTGAGCTGACATCGGTGGAGTGATAGGAAAGGATATTAAAGGATTTGGTAGCATAGGGATTTATACAAAATAATTCTGCGTGATCAATCAGTATCTTCTAGAAGGCTCACCATTAAGCGCCAAAATATTGCGTAACTGAGAATTGCAAAGGCTGTGGAATTAGTGGATGCTGAAAAACAAATCTTATTTCCTGTTCATTTTAGTGACATAAGGTCATACAAGGTCACGAGAGACCTGTGTCTATAATGTAAGTACTAAAGTAACACGAAAAATACTTAAATGGCTGACAAACTAGTCTACAAATACATGCCCGTCACTTATTAATTGTGCGTGTTTAACGTTTGTATTCCTCGCCGGTGAATTAGGTTAAAAGCTGAGCCCGATTTATTCTGAGTTAGTGGAGGAGGTGGGGAAAGAGGGTGCGTAGAGTAACCTCCAGGCTCCAACATGTCATAAAGGCGACTATTCTTAGCTTTCTTATTATAAGGTTGACATGCCACGGACTTCTCTCGTGTTTATTGGTGTTTCGATAACCAAAAACATGCGAACGGAGCGTGCCTTGTTTCAGCTGCGTGCTTGGCTGTTCCCCCCCCCCTTTCCATAAGACAAATTTGTGTTCTGATAACTGCCTGCCACATTGGCTTAGATCACCAACCGTGAAAAGCGGTTACTAATACTAGGAAAAGATCACTACATTGGCCGTTTGTTTTAGTTCCTGTTTGTAGCTATATGTTGTAATATAGTTGCTGTGTAAATTGTGACTGATGAGATTAGGTTCGCCTCTGTTATATTGAAACAATACTCAGTATGGTATTGTCAATATGTGCCACATATGCTCACAACAGGCTCAGAAACAGCAATCTTGAATATTCAGGATAAGGGTTACATTTCGTTGCATTATTGTACGATGAATATGCGCGAAATTTGGCAGCGTTTGATGCGTTTATTTAGTAATTCAGATGTATTTCATGATGTTTCACAAATTTGTAATGCAACGAACAAAAGTAGTTGCCATATAAAACCATTTGAAAGCCATAAAATGGACACGAAGCATAGAAAGCAATACTGCTTGACCTCGTATAAACATCGAGCTCATCTGCATTACACTTTATGGGCAGGGAATACGATACAGAAACATAACATACCTGGTAACTATTCATCGCATTGGTCTATTATTTAGCAAATTTTATCTCAATTGTTCAGCGGCATGCCTCATTGCGCAAGGTGACCGATGCTTAAACAGTCCTTTCATAACAACGGCTTTAGACCTCCATTACTTGTAAGATTGATCACGCTTCATAAACTGCACAACTCACTATAATAGTGTATGTACTGATGTCATGCTTTTCGGATCGGGTGGGTTAAGTTATAGACTTCCAATGTTTACTTTTACATATTAGAGAAGGAATTATTCAATGTTGCAAAACAATCCGGCATCACAGGATACACAACAGTCAACTAAAATGTGACGGTATTCAAGGAATAAATGTATACATGTTACCCTTCATTTCCAACTATAAACCCAGAGAAACCTATTACGAATTCAATTTTCGGATTGAATCGGAGAGGATTCATCAACTCACAGCTCAAGCACCATTTAGCTTAAAGCCATAACCAAACATCGCCAAGTCTCAATGATTCTACAGTACATTACCACGTGAGCCCTATCCCAAAAGACGAGACATAAGTTTATAAGTGACACTTGACACAAGAGCTCACTGTTTACCCGACATTTGCAAACAAATCAGCCTGATATCAAATACGAGATATGCATGACTGGTACCACCCGCCAACGTGCTTAGTAGTGATGATAACGACCACATTTATCTCCATAGAAACCCTAGTATCGTCACAGGACACAGGAGAAGCACGACAACATGTAAACAAAGAGTTACCTGGGATACCTTGTACGACATACGCTGGTGAAACTATGATCCCGATAGCTTCAGCTGCCTCCTAAAAGGTCAGTCAAGTGTCATGCCACAAGAAAGCTTATCCGTGAGAGTCAAGCTGCCCAATTTCAGATTGGCTGCTACCTCCTACGACGATATTAGTGCCTCTTTTCGTCACTTTGATGGATGTATCCATGGGGCATCCATAAGAGACAAATGGTTCAAACGTACGGCTGTAGCTTAAAGGAATAATAACTCAAATATCAGTTGCTCGGAATATCCAAACATCACAGTTGCATCAAAGGTATGTTGGTGCAGGCGTCGAAGTTTACCAAGTATTCGCTGTGTATTCCTATGCTTTTTCTTTTGCCGCTTTATAAAAGATGCGAGGTTGAAGTACACTGCTGTTTGTGTTGCATGCTTCAACTGTTCTATTTCGATTTCCAGCGTTAATCTGCTGCTAATGAGAAGCAAGTTGTTGAATTGCATCTACAAACAACATTGACGAACTTCGGAATATCCTTTGAATTGGAAAATGGAGCATATATAACTTCCGACCAATAGTATGATGTATCCATTGACTGGTGATTTGGCTTTGACATTGCATGGAAAACCTCACTTGCATGAACTTCAAGAAGTCGCTTGTGGTCTGAGTGATTCAATAACTATTTTCACGATAAGAATGATGGAAGGTGATCAATCTGTAATTGCAACCTTTTCGCGTAAATACACGCAAATGAAAATGATTAGCTCACCACCTTAATAGGGGATGACGTTATAGATATTTATTGATGTTAAACATGTTGTCCAGAATTGATAACGAATCTATCCAAACATAGGATATGCTCGTCTGTATTAATTAATAGGTGACGCCGTGTGAATGCAGCAACCAAGGATTAAAGTCATCCGGTAAATATAGTTTGATTATTAAACAATTCTGTCACCTTGAACGATACCTCTGGACGTATTTTTGCATTCGTGATCATAGTGTTACCTTTGCACAAGCGATCATCACTTTGTTGTGTGCTACAACCACTAATTGACAGACACAAATTTTATTCATGTCGGAATGTAGCAGGTTTCGTACGACTATATTGCTGTGTTGTGTAGTGGATATGTGCAATGTATTGTTGTTGTTGCGCTTGTATAATCCATAGTAAAGCATGCAAGCTACATCATATGCTCTTAATCAACAATTGATTTGTTGGCACACCTAATGCACACATTGTAATATGTGAGTTTCATGTTTTATAATAAGTCGGTCAGCGGACGGTCATACTAATATTTCTCAGCAAAGGCGATTTTATAAGTAGGTATGTATGGGATTCATATGCGAAGTAAAGAAGTCAAATTACACTCATGTTCAGCTTTGTCCTACCACAAACACCCCAGAGGAATTGTGCAATAAAGTTAACATATGAACTCCAATACCCTGCACACCAGAGCTCTTGCTATTCGTTTCGATGTTGTCTGACATACGTTTAACTGCTTGTCTTTGTGAATACTAAATACCGCCAAATAACTAACGACGTCAACAATGTTAAATGTAGCAATGTGATTGATTGAATAGCACTTCCTGAATAGCACTTTGTTTGTATACAAAATTATGGACAGACATGACCACTTTACGTGGCGCATTTAAACAATAGATTCGCTACTGCATGACTATAGCTACTAACAATGGCTCCATAATCATATAAATGGATGTATATCGTTTTACGGCAAGTAATCGCCGTATCGTGGGTTCCCTGATTGAGGAATAAGAAACCAAAATATTACAGGCGTAACATCACTGATGCTTTCCTTCCATGTAATACTCAAGCGTTGTTTAATATTGGTCTTTTAAATTCAAAAAGCATTTATTCAAGAATGCTATGCGAGGCTTCCATTGAAGTGAGAGTTCCTTGACGCATTAACCAACTCAATTAGCCCGTATTGTAAATATGTGGTAAATGGACGCTGCCCGTGTTATTTGATCCATGAATGCCTCCCAAAGAATTTCTTCTCCTGTCTCATTCCATTAGTCCCATTTAGAGTCTCTTCATGGTCTACATTACCATAGGTCGAGCAGCACACACTATTCTATCACGCGGCCAGTGAATGCACATTTAAGTGGAATAGGATAATTATTAAGGAAATATATGAATGTCTCTTCCATTGTATATACATATCCCATCAAGGACTTTCGTCTCTGGACAAAATCATTATTTCTATCAGGGTATACAAGCCATGATATCGTATTACATCTGCATTACACTCGAAAATCATCAGAAGCTATTAAGTGCACAAATATTGGCTGTTGCAACAAATAGGTCGTACTCTGTCTCATATCACCTGCTGCTTAGATGACTGCTTATTGGTAAGCATATGGGATATCAATTGCTTTCCACATCCGCTTGTAGATTAATGTGAGCAAATCTCAACCTGCACTAGCCAATTATAAACATGATACATAGATTTATAGAGGAATTATTTATATGGGTCTAGACTAACAATGACTGATACAAAGAGGAATATTGTCGTCACAGAGATAAAAGGTTGGTTACTGAACGAACTTATTACCATATGCTTGGGTACTGTAATAGGTATATATCAGCAAGCTGAGTCGGTATGCTTTGAAGTGTAAAATCAACAGACAGTTTGCTATGGCTTTTTATGAATGCTTCTAAAAAAGCTCACCTCATTTAGTCTGTTATGTATTCTTTTAAGAGCCAATCAGTCCACAATATTTTGGCTGGTGAATTCCACTATTGAACGATCATTACGAGAGATGGTGGTTAATGCTAGCGACTGCAAAAATGTTGTTTAGTTATCGTCCACAGTCTAGTCAGCACAGCGGAAGCCTGACACAATAGAAACAATATATTTGAATAATATGAATGACTTAGTGGCAGATATTGACTTCTCATCAATTTTACTTATACAAAAATCATACTGCATTACAAAACATTGTTTGCCACAATGAAACATCAAACAGCTCTATCACTTACATTCACTGTAGCAATACCTCTAGAACGCAGTTGACAACAAAAAGTGATATTACTCCGGTAATAACGGCTACTCTGCACACAACACAATTTAGTTGCAGCTTGACGAATAGTGTTCTTGTATTAAGTGAAAAGATATTTCACTACCTTAACTACAATTCCAATATAGTCTTTACTGCATCCTCTTCATGCATTACGCTGTTGTTGAGCGATGGTTACTCTCTCGCAACGGATATGTCAGTGAATACATGTTATAATTCAGCTACTGTTGTGACTTCTAAGATCGCATTGATACTCAGTTGTCAGTCTAGGGAATCCATAGCCAAGGGGTCGTTGTACAATATGCACAATATGCAAGCACAACATGTGTTTGTTAATGTACATGACGATTGCAATTACCTTAACTATTGATATTTGTATGTCGGTAATAGTGCTCAATGCATCGCCAACGACTCCCGTTGAATGCGAAACACATAAACGCCATATTATCCCGGCATTTCTGTTGAAACAAGGATGTTACATTCGGTGTGTAAATTCATCTCCAGCAGGCAAATGAAAAGAAAATAAGATATACATTCAAAACCATTCAGCAACTGATTACTAAGATGTCTGAATGAAGCATATTAGCACATAATCTACATTTGGCGTGATTATACTTAGCTGTAAACATGAACCACAAATCCGAAAGAGAACCTGGCAATTTGGAGATCAGTCATATAATCATTATAACCCTGCATAAGCTAGTTTAACCGTGCGTCAGGTGCCATTTTTAAACAGTCAATGCATGCAATAACTTCCCAAAGCGACGTAGTTAAGTCAGAGCGATAACCAATTGCTAAACAAAATACATCAAATTCTCTAAATGCATCGCATGTACCAAGCTACTAGCCAACGTTATTTGATCTCATTTGTGCTTAGTCGGTTGTTTGAGGGTGGTGAGGGCTGTATAACATCAATCAGCTTTAGTCCGCCTCTGATATATGTGTTCATCAGCACTGCAGCAAACTGTGGTTTGAGTTTCCAGTCACATGATATGTGACGGGATTAATGTATGCCACATTATGAGCATAACGTGTTTAAGAGCTATGAAAAACATTATTACGGCGTCTGATGTTTTTTTGGCAAAATGCCTTTGTGCACCCATAAATTCTCCGCAACGTTCTTGTCGCGGTCGGCCATTTTTAAAACCATAGCTGGGTTGTGTTGCAGCCATGCTAAGATAACCGATCAATGGCGGATGTTTAATTTTATCTAAAAATAAAGGCAGAAGTGTCTATGGAGATCGTTGTGCCGAAAGAAAAAAATTGCGACGCCTATTGAAGCATATGTTTAATGAGCTTTCTGCATGCTGTTCGGTTCTCATTCTGCAGCATAATGTTCCAAACTTTTATTGTGACTTTAGTTGTACTTGGCAGTTATATAATGTCGATTTATCGTGTGACGGGTGTAAGGGCGACCCTTAGGGTTCAACTGTCCTCTTGCGTATATTTATTTATATTTTTAATGTTTTGCTAGCAATCATATATTGGGTCTAATGAGTTGGATGTAGCTATAACGAAATATTGCGATTGTTTTTATATAACATAATGCTGCAATACATTTGATTGACATTCACCACTCGCGTTCGGGCATTTAGTTGTCAACTTTGGAATTATCTGCTAATATCTTAGTGCTCTAATATATCATTCTTTGTCATTTAATGTTATTCCACCAGCTATAGCGCTGTCCAAATGGCTATTGTCGCCCTTCAATATTGCCGTTTTCTTTACAGGCGGAAATTGAAAGGATGTTTTTTGTCCGCGAAATAGCTCATTACCTTGTTTTTGCGTAATTGCCGCCACTCACACAGCGTTGCTAGCATCCGTTGGAGCTGAATGTCTGAAAGTTTTTATTTTTTTTCGACACAACAAGCGCACTCATTGAAGTAGTATTGTTGCAACCAGCACCAAGCATATTTGCAATGGTTGCCGGATAACGGCGGTCTAAAGCATATCTCAACAGTCGTAGTCGATGCCTTTCACATCCCACGGGATGTGGTATTGGTGGTTTAATTAACAGGATACGAGCGTAGCGTGCACGATTAACAAAAATGAGTTGCATACAATATTTGTCAGCGTTTAATGCAATCTCTATTCATTGTAGGTGTAGTTTATTAAACCACAAACTGTCGTTAACACACACAGTAACAAACTCATAATATTAACTGTATGAGCTAGAGAAAAAACAATGCCGGGACAAAGCGAATACTAATTATAGTTTAAAATGACAGAAGGTGTAATCGTTACACTATTACTTGCACAACATGAGCAGCATGTTGATAATTAGTTGATATCGATATAATATATGAATATATATATATATATATATATATATATACATTTACATACATAGATACATATATATATATATATATATATATATATATATATATATATATATATATATATATATACCACATCGATATCAATTACTATATATATATTTATATTTATATGTATATATATATATTTATATATATGCATATATATATATATATATATATATATATATATATATATATATATATATTGATAATGTATATTCATATATGTATATATGTATACATATGAATATATAAATTTATCTATGTATAAGAGTGTATACATATGTGTATATATATATATATATTTATAAATATGTATATATATATATTTATATAAACATATATATATATCTATATATATATATATATATATATATATATATATATATATATATATATATATATATGTGTGTGTGTGTGTGTGTGTGTGTGTGTGTGTGTGTGTGTGTGTGTGTGTGTGTGTGTGTGTGTGTGTGTGTGTGTGTGTGTGTGTGTGTGTGTGTGTGTGCGTGTGTGTGTGTGTGTGTGTGTGTGGAAAGATACACATAAACGAAATGATTTTGTTAAATCGATTGCGAGCTTAAACGTCAGGTCTTGATGCGGCGTATTGTTGAATCAGTGAAAACACGACCTGCCAGGTTACACACTACGCATAACAAATCTAATGCGGTCGCACCGCTATATAAGCAGTTGGCACTTATATATATATATAAAGGATATACACTCGTATTTTGTTCAGCGTAACGGGTAGCCAGATCAGTCGTATATGAATAGTGTAAAATTAGAATGGGATCGGTCGGTCGACAAATCAAATGTGTCTCGTGAGTGCATAAGCGAATATATCTGTGAATGCATTACTGGTTCATGTTTGAAATCAGTGAGCGAGCGAATGAATAAGGGATAGTATACAGCTTCGGTAAATACAAAATGCGCCCAGTTGTGCCACATCAGTCCCAAGATGAATTAAACAGCGATTAATAACATTATTTACAACAGATATTCTACGTCGTTTCGTTTTTAATAGTATTGCCTTTGCAATCATTGATGATGTACAACTCAACATAGAAGAGGTGGATCTAGTTAGTTTGTTCCCATCATATCACGACTACTGCCCTCGGATTATCCTTAGCTATGCTTAGTCGACTGCGTCAATGCTCGTTCAACGGCTGAGGAAGCAAGGGGCATGTGTACAGACGAAGATGTACCGATACTAGCCCGGAGTCTGGAGAAAGGAATTCACTCAATATCGCGCCATTTTGTGCTTTGCCAGAGGGAAAGGCATGTTGATGAATGAGTACCATCGCTTTAAAACAAGGCACCTCTGAAGGCAACCGTACATCAGAATAGATGTGATTAAATACTAAAAATCGGTCCGTTATTATTTCTCGTACTGAGCACCAATTTCTTATTTAGTATAATGGTGACATTCATCGAATCACCATCGCTTAAATATATTCAGGACACTGCAGGAAACAGACTACACACATCATCGCCAGTAACATTTGGAGTAATAAAGGCTAGCAGATATGCAGCCATTACTGCATGCCACGCGAGTATATGAAATGGGGCTTCTTTGTCGTGTTGGACAGTTGTATGCTGCTCCGCCAAATCGCCCATATCACCTTAACTAATTAAGCCTTCCTAAATGCATGACCATGATCAATATTTATTTAGTAATTTTATATCGTCGCCATTATATACATAACCGAGCGCCATAGTGAGCGAAAACATGTCCCACCACTTGGAGCATGGGGAAGGGTGTTATCGCATAATCTGATTCTACGAGTACCTTTTTCACAGTTAGGTTAAGACTTGGAACAAAGACATTATCAATGTTTATTACGTCTATTGATATATATTTGATGGCCATGCGTGTAATCGCCAGGAGCTAAGCGATGAACAATATCCCTGTGATAGTGGATTACTACATCAACCGTTATATTTGCCCTACTGTATCTGCAATACTTCCCATTATTTCCCTGTGGGACCGATGGAGCATTTAACCACATCACACACCTGAAAACGAGTATATATTAGTGAAAAGAGCGGAAATCTTTCGACATTTTGAAAAAAAATATGTCGTAGACACAATAACTAAAGATATTACCATTTGTTATTTTATGACATGTTTGAATGTCTTTCCTTTTCATGTGGAGGCAATTTGTTAAACTTTAACAAGTGAGCTGCGTTAATGTCTGAATAAGAACAAAACCGACACTCCTAACGACATTCATGCCAATTAAGACATCATTGCCATCGCTGAACACTAGTGATCAAGGAACATTACATGTGGATACTATCTCCGTCACAAAATAACTCTTGTCCTCTGCATCGTTATTTTGATGAAATGAATCATGTTTTTTCTCTTGCACGTCGATTCAGGTACTTATATTTTCGATATTACGTATTACGATAAAAGGATTAGATGTATCGATATCATTTGGTTATTCGGTAGTTCAGTTTGACAAAACAAATTTATAATTATATATTATCAAGCTTCCAAATGGAAGCTCAATGCGTTTGACAAGTTGATTCACAGGCTTTCTAGTGTCCCATTATAAAATCTCCGGATTCATAAGGATTTTCAAGAATATCTCATGCATCTATTGCAGCTAGTCCGAATAATGCAATCAGCAAGTACCGATTACATCAACAACAACGACATTTAATGGGGTCGTAAAAGCTTTCCTAATCTGGTATTGGAAATAAACTCAAGTTTAGCCATAAAATATGTATTAACGTTGGTTAGGAACACTTATAGTGCTTGCTCATTTGGTAGCAGGTAAAGATGTTGTTACATTTGGTGTTTGAAGTAATCAATTTAGTCGAGTAAACATGTGCACAATAGGTATAGGTCGAAGTATATCCAACAAGACCTTAATGCTAACTTATAACAAATATACCCCAAAAACAGGAAAAGAGCAGTTTAACATTTGACTACGTACAATAAATCTCAATAAGTTATTAAAGTTGGGAACATTTTACCAACGCTCAATAATAACATTCGAGGAATGAGGCGACGGTGTTAAAGCCCAAAAAGAAAAACGGCACACGAATGAGAAGGACATGGAACAGGGAACGAATCTGAAAACAAAGAAAGGCATTAATATTAAAACATGATATGCACAACAAGTTGCACGATTGCTTTTGTTGGCTCAATAGACATATCTTTGTAGCTTCCTCAACCTAGCATTATATGTAGCAGAACTAGATGGTGTTTGTGAATAAGGATTTCATTCTAGCTGGATTTGAGCCTTGTATTGTTATATTGACAACGAGATATCTACAATAAATATTACGTTCGGAGAAAATGTTAATTCCAGCAGATGTCCGAAGCATGTAGATATATTTGCACACACATATAGATATAAATATATTATATATATATATATATATATATATATATATATATATATATATATATATATATATTTATATATATACATAAATATATATATTTATATATATATATGCAAACATATAACTATATATACATATATATATATAAACATATATATATTTATATAAACTATATATATATATATATATTTATATATACATATACACATATATATACTTATATATATAATTATATATATATTTATACAAAACATATATATATATATATATATATATATATATATATATATATATATATATATATATATATATATATATATATAATCTATCTATCTATCACATGTAGATATATTTGCATATTTGTATATATATCTGGGTATGGCAGAGGTAAGGATGGAATCATGACGCCGAATAATATGGGGTCACAGCCGGGATCGGTTTCGAGTCATGGCCTTGTTGTTAGGTTTGGTCACTGTTGAGATTAGAATGGGTCACAGATAAGAGTGTTTTGAGGGCACGATGGATAATGATTGGTTATTGGACGTGATTAAGGTAGTTAGGGATTAGAGGATAACCTACTTAACCGCCTTGCCACTTCGAGTGACCTTACCGAACATACCAACAATACCGAAATTAAAGGTCATGCATTGCTACTTGTCCGTCTGGTGCAGCATCCATGCTTGCTAATGATGCGTCCATCAAACGTATTGGATCATAATTAGTGGCGTACACTTCAAACAAAGTCTGACAAATGTGCTGCAACCACTACACCGGCTCATGTGACTCGGAGATGATATCGTCGGTATAAAATCAACATGAATATCATCGCTTGGATTTTATCCAGCCATTAACAGCGGGTTTGTCTTGCTACAAATAGGAAGACTGACACGATGCTATGCAACACCGCCCAGATAATAAGCCTAATGAAATGCACTTACACCGCAGTATCGTTGTTATTCCTACAGGACCTTCAACCGCTAACTGACGCCTTCATTATTTTTTCACACTGGACGGACAACGGCTGCCACACAAGTTAAAAATCTGAAGTCTAGTTAGAGGAGCCAACATTTACTATACTGCAAGATATTTTAGCAGTACCCTGCAATAACCCCAACCGATATTTCGAATATTCGATGCATATAAACTAGAATAATGACATGACCTTACGTGTTACTATTGGTTACATTGACAAATAATAACCCTTGTGCAATACTGGGCACAACGTACATATGTAAGTTGATTACAAGTAATTAACAAGCATATGTAATCCGCAACATATCCAATACCGTGTGGGATTATTGGTACATTAGCTCATCTAAAATAAAACTTAATTGATAAATGCTTCCAATCACAGTTGCTTTATGCAACGCCAGCCGTAATAAATCGCTGACGACTCGTCATCATGGTGTGATGCAGTATCATGGTTAATATTTGGTGGCGATATGATATACACGCTGCAGTAAGGATATCGAAGCATTAACATTGTAATTGTACAAAAGTGTTTTCAATGGAGCGTCCCCTGAACATTATATTGATTTTTAAGACCCATGTATGCAATACGATTCCTGTCACGTCCAAACAGAACTTATTACATCAGTATAATTGTCAGAACCAACCGCCCGTAATCATTCGACCTTTGTTATGCACTGGTTCGGTTAACATGAAATAGCTACTGAGAAAAAATATAAACCCACATGATGTACGAAGTAAATTGACTCCATCAATGGTTCCGCGAACCAGTGACTAAGTCACAACATTTGTTTGCACTAAAGAGATAAAGAATATATCCGTCGATTTGGCTATGCATCGTGTAAGGTACGCCGTTTCAAGCAAGCAAGCAATATGTTTCTTATCATTATTAATTGTGTTTTGTTGTTTTTGACAAAACAGTTTTTGTCATATCTATTACGAACATGAATCATTGTGCGAATTAACCAAGACCTATGAGGTTGAGCCAATATGACTCATCAGATGTCTTCAGACGAGATTTCCACGCATAATACACAGAATGCTCTCAGACCCAAATCCCACCCACTCACTCTACAACTGATAGCATTCAACGTTAGTATTCTTAGTGTGTCTTGGCTATAGTGTCCTCCTTTCATTTGTGGCCTTGCCACTGCACATAATGTTTCTGAGCAAACAGCATGTTTATCTGGTTACTACCTCTTGAAGCTCCAGTAATCATCCCTTTTCCTTTTTCCATGGGCGAATATTTTTAACAAAAGTTATTTCGAAATATCGATGGTTTTTCTTAAGTCCGATACATTGCATTTCTTCAGAACAAAAAACAGTAGGAATAATAAAATAGTGGTTGAATGACAGGATATTCAGTCTTTGATATCACCTCCAAATAAAAAAAAGGGAAACTTCAATATGTGAAGCTCAATGTAAATGATTTGTGGAATTGCCATTGATCGAATCATCAGTGTCAGCTACCTAACAGTTATCGCATATCCTAAATGTAAGTCAAAAGTAGCATTAAATAACGCAACGCGGATTAATGCAATTATTTTGATGTGGCAATATACACGCTTCAGCAATAACATTATACCATAGAAGCATTTAAGTAACCTACATTCGTCCTCTTTATGGGGCACCCTTGCGAGCGGTAAATGTCAAAGGCGTATAGTTGCTGTTTGATTATCCGTCACATCATAGAACTCGCGACCAATCATTTTGGCCTACCGATCAAAAGCCATAATAGGGCTCTAAGGTTAGCTTTGCAAGAATAAATATCGGTTCTGCAAGCCAAATCAATTCCCTGGCGATTTGTACGCACTGATTAGAATATGCATTGCGATAGTGTCAATTGTCATTATCATCTGTTGAGAATTCAGGAGTGACACAATGAAACAAAATACTGCTTTACATCAATAAGATGCCGTTGGCTGTTACAAAATATGCTATGTACCCAGTACAACTGACAATATTGACTCGTTTAACGCTGCTAAAATAACAACCCCCATCCTTACTCAATTAAAATCTCCTCTACAACTCAATCGTTTCCCGCATTGCGCATCAGCCCTAAATGATTTCAAGCTGTTCACTTTAAACCCAATAATCCCCTTGATTTTAATGCGCCAATTTAATCAACCTTTACACCACACGACCCATAGGCGTGACCCAATCCCAATTGTTTACAACCGGACTGCGCAGGCGAAAGTATGCAGCTTTTGTTTGCCATCTATCCACGTACTTTCAAATCTACGGTTCACAATGTCGATGTGAAATTGTTTTCCCTAATTACATACATATATTATTGCAAATCATTTGCATTTTGCAGGATTTATTTTGGGGCGCCGATTGATAACAGATTGTGTTTAAGGCACACTGTATGTGGCGATGGTTATCTGGACTCGTTTGATTGGCTTAGTCGTGAAAGTCTTGTAATATGTAATACACGTAAGGCTAAGCCTATTGCCATCAGCTACATAGCATTACGTGAGGCCTTGCCAAGTGAATTAGAAAGAGATAAACTCGGTGAGCACTTAAATATTTGTATATAATTCTCCCATATGGAAGGTTTAACGGATTTGCCGGATCATCTGATATGACTTATTGCTATGAACTGTCTTAAGCAGCGCTGTATTCGTGTCTAACAGCAAGGCATATATCGCTATATATGTAACATGTATGTAATGGTCATCTCGACGTTACTCTCGGATATGACCAACAATGGAATGACAACAGGCTCTGATGCAACATAATTAATTCTTCTCAATTCATGATTATTAATGCATTTTTTCATTAAATAAACAATGAACATTGTATAAACTGGTGAGAGTATTGGCGGCCCAAGTAAAGTAGTTATCAGCAACGCCTTTACAAATAAAACGTAATAACAGAGTTTCGGGTTATTGATAAGACACGCATAGTAAATGTATGTATAACTCTTTATTTGACATTACAAATTGCAACGGTACACCAAACGTCCACCGAACTTGGATTTTATCTGCATACATATCATAGCGAATCATCCATAGCTTATTTTATACGTACGTAGCGGCTAGCGCATATCATAGCATTGTGCGTTTTCCTACGCGAAATTCTGAATATGGTATTAGCAGTAATCCTTTGTGGAGGACAAAGGGTGCTAATTATCTCTACGACATTCACCTTTTGCCGTTCGATCGGTATATTTGTATGATGATGAAGGTCCTTGTCAAAGTTTGGAAATACATATGACTCAAAATCAATGAATATGCGAAAGGATTAAGCATATGTATACAACGCGTGCGAACCCCGCCAAGAGATCGCGAGAGATTTATGTTTAGCATGAAAACCACACATTCGGGGATAAATCAGTATGAGCCGTCCATGATATGGTTTCTTTATCTTGAGTCGGAATAAATTTCGTGATCGCTGCAGCTTTTGCGTACAGCCCACTGATTCATTTCGGTGATAAACAATTGGTAAAATTCCTGGGGTGCACCACCAATTATGGGATGCGTTGTGTTCCCGAATTCATCCATGTAGGTTAAAGACCAGGATGTTCCAGTAACATGTTTCCGACAAGACGAAGTTTAAATCATGTGGTTAGCCCATGTGTTGGGCTTAATCGATATTGCCCCTTGCTTTGATTGCACCAACAGCTTTAAACGAGGTAATGTGACCAATTTTGAATTAAATCAACACGTGATGAATTTATTTTTAAGCACCAATCACTGATGCTTTATCTAAACGATCAATGTCAACACCGCATGTGGTTTTGTTCGAATGTGTTGATTAAAGTCGGTCAGAGAGAACGTCACAACTGGATGACATGACCTGCCGTTCAGCGCATTTGAATTATGTATACCCTGTGCAAGGGCAATCGTTGTTTTGTTCTGATCATGGTTTGTTTTCCAACAGCAAAGGCAGCCTCATATATCAAATACTGAGGGATAGCTTTATTATGCAGAACAAACATTCGCTAGGTGGTGTACGTAACGTGTATACCATATTTGTCATATATAAGTCAACGTTTCTTTTATGAGACGAACCTTTAATCCCACTGGTTTGATGCTGTCCTTAACTTAGGCAAAATAAGATATGAGGCAGTTAAATCCGGGGTATATGCTGCACAATCCATCCGCATTATTTGCCCTAGTATGACATATACCATAGCGCAGACCGAAAACATATTGCGCTAGCTGTCGCAGTCTTTTCACAATGCACTGTGATTTATTTAGCCTGCAGTTACTACGCGCAGTTACTACGCATTTTGCCGTTGGAGCTTGCAAGCAATACAAATCGGTGGGGGAATGATGTAATGAAGTCAATTGCTATGCATATACTACATAAACGCATAACTGACCGACCCACGGATATTGCGTGGCTGAATTTTCAAATGATGTCGACTGAGCTGTATGTGGATTCAATGAGCGACATAAGGTTGTGATTACAAAGCCTGATTTGCACTGAGCCGCGTTTGTACACGTGTGTTATATGGTACATATTTAATTGCAACGAATCATTAACAACACAGGTAATGTCATATTTTACACCAATTATGACTCTTCCTCGAGACAACATTGGTTGATACCAGAAGGCGGAGCATATCAATATGCGCATAACTATAACTAAAGATTAAATATTCGCGAGGGTACAGAAGAGAATAAGGTGCAACGTGTTACCATGGTTTACTTGTCCTATATAACTTAATTGCAAAATGAGCCACAATGGTACATATATCCGACTCAGTTAACTCACTAATGGTACTCCTGGTACAATCATGGTCGCCAACTATATACACAAACATGCGATTACAGTCACTGTAAGATGGCATATTTAGCGTCATAGAGAGATCGTATGCACGTACACAAGATTAAAAATATGATAACACGCGTAATGTTGTATGCGTTGGCAATCACGCATTATGAAGTCCATGCTACCAACTAAGTTGCCATTATCGACGATGAATGCATCAAGGATGTCATCGTCTATGACCACTTGCGAGTTTATCATAGATAAACTCAGCTGATGGTATCAAAGTATGTTTCTAATCAATACATAAATATATTGGAATACATGTGAAGCTGGAATATGTAACAGGTGCAGTTGTAACTATTATAAATCCACTCGCCTTTTATGGTTCAGAAAGCGAGTAACCATGCATGCAAGCATGCATAATAATTTATCAGGAAACAATGTGATGTGGACATAATACCGGAATTACCGCCATTTCATACCACACATGGCTTGTTCCTTAGTAATATCAATTTAACTAGTATGTTTATTTAAGCATAACATTTAGATAAACGCTAACCCAATATATTTTTTCCGAAGAGTGTCTGGCAGCGGGCTGCAGTTCAGCACAGTAAATATAGTGCGGCAGATATATGAACAATTATGGAATTGTGCCTTTGATGATGCAAGCCTCATAAAATGTTTTGGTGACAGGTCCATAGCTTCATTGTCCTTTGGCACTTTTATCCCAATGTGCCGCCATATATTGCGCTTCTTTCAATGGCTCAGATTCTAGACCGCTTGGAGAAATAAATCCGGAGGAGAATCCAACACCTGCAAGGACAGGGGAATACTGCGCATGTATATCCATTGTGCTGGAAAACCTAATATGGTCATGCGTTGTGCTTAGATATCATTTTGTGTATTTAACTATTTACACAATGGTATCCTTGTACAAATGACTTACACCAGGTAACATCCACTAACAACAACCAATTTGCATGAAGTCGAAGACCTTAACGGGCTCTTCTACATGACTGTGGTGATACCTGACATGCTTCTCTGGTGATTTGAGCTAATGGTTGAGTAATGGTGTCAGAGCCCATATTGCTTTTAAGTAGCAAGGTGATTAACCAAAGCTCAGAGCATTGCAGCGTTTAACGAGATCAGTTGCCTGCTAAGCAAACAAATACTGTCACCATGAGGGTTATTGTTTCAAGCCAGCTTTTTTCGCCTCAAAAGGCTAAATGGCACCCTTTAGTACAGTGAAACGCATTTGAACTGAGCAGAGGAGCATACCTCAGTAAGGTGATTAACTTCTAGTGAGCTTGTGGATTTCTAAGTAGTGCACATGAACAGTACGCAACAGAGCTATGCGGTTTTTGGTGGCAAATATACAGTAGCAAAAGGCTTTCGTAGTACACTAACATTTAAACTGAATTTGTTGCTGTCAGCGTGCCCCTGCCTTATAGTAAGCCCTAACACTAGAAACAGCCAAGACCGGGAGAAACAATACCTTTGCCTCAACCATGCTTTCGGCGCCAACATTCCATTGCAATATATTATCACGTGTAATATTTGCGGGAAAACGTGTATAACTCCTATGGAATACGTGGTTAGTTTTACGAATGTTTGGTTCTTTGAATGCCAGGTATATGCAGTTTGATAAGTGCTAGCGCAGTGTGTAGAGTTTTACTACATCCCCATATTTGTAAATGTAGAATTACCCAACGGAATATTTATACTGATTGACAAAGATGCCGAGAAACATGGCATGTGGCAGCCATTTGGGTAACGGTTGTTGTTGCCACAGGACAAACCTACGATTTCTCTTTGGCAAAATATTTGACAATAATCAGCTAGAAGTAGATGGTGCTATTTTCGAGTACCTACATTACTGAGCAAAGATAGGGAACAAATTGCATGTGTGTTAGATATGAAGACCGCTTCTTGATGTAAAGCCCTTTGAAATTCAAAAAAACCCATGTATTTCAACGGTTCAGATAAGCTTTGATTACTCGCTCAATTAATTTGGACTAGTTTATTCGCAACTATTGTTTTATTCAAAGTAATTCAAAAGTATTTTACGATTTTTCATGCACTGCAAAATTCAAACCACAAATCGATATTATTGGCTTCGTGCCCAAAATATGATCCGAATCGGCGTCATTACTGTCAAATTGTATTTTCAGCAATGCATCATTTTTATCAGTTATAGACGAGCGCACGTTTACTTCTTCACCTCTCAACTAACACCAAAAGCAACCGTCGTACCTGTCCTTCCGCAACGTATTATGTGGAATGTTTTAATAGGATGTTGCTCATTGCTTACGATAGTGATCTTGATCAACGAAATAAATCACACGAGTTCATTACGGCTGCATAATAATGCAGCAGGCCTAGCAGCGTCAATATAATTAATGCAATGTCTGCATGGCGATAATAAAGCATAAAACGATGAGCAGCTCATTGATGAGAATTTCATGGAACATGGAACAATATCAACTCTCGCTGCCAGCTCTTTATATTGAATGGCATTTCGCTCTGTAGTCTTTGGTCATGGTGGACACATTAGGCACATTTTCTGGTAAATCGCCATAAATACCATAGTCAATCTGATATATTATACATTGTATAACCATGCAGAAGTTTAATGGCTGCCCCCAATATCACCACAACATTATTGTATGTGCTGAAATTTAAGTGCTTCAAATAATATCCGAAGCAAGACTAAAATAAAACCGCGTTCGAATATATCTGACAAAAGGAAACAAATTTTGTATTATTCAAGGTATTTGTACACCCAAAGATATTTATGCGCATACTTTCGGCTTAATGCAACGATGAGGTAAACTGCGTGACATCTCGCGCATGCAGCATATATATCATACTTCCCCGTTTATTACAAATCTGTTCATCGTTAAACAAGCTTGGTGTATCTGGCAATCCACAACGAGAAGTATTTCGCGAGTGATTCCCCGAATGTTACTATTCTACGATATTGCCCGTTATTTGAAAGCGTTTGTTTTGTAGCATAGTGTCAATGACATCCAGTTATAATCAGACTGTAGATATTTACGCCCACGTACTCTCGCAGTATTATAATCATTATTGTGATAAGTTGCACATGGAAATTGCATATATACTATAGTGGTAAAATAGAAGGGCTGTAGGCAAAGAGATGTGAATGGGGCATTCAATTTACATATAGTCTCTGTCTATCGAATCGCGTCATTCTGCAGCCGTCCACATTCAACGGTATTCGGTAAACGAGTCAGAGAAGCGCAATGTAAGGGAGGATAAAGAAAACCCGTTTATTGTTAAGCAGCACATAGTGCTTTCGCGTTTAAGAGCCGTTAGATTATTAAATGGGCCATGGGTTTTTTTCTGCATGGATATATTTTCCTTCGAATTGTCGGCATTGTTCTCAATTGTATATGGAATACGGAAGGTAGCCAGTATAGCTCAGTTACTCAAGTCAAATCTCCGCTTTACCTTCTATACCTACATCGATATCGATAATTGTTTCTTATTATTGATAATGATTATGAGAGTTGTTGGCTGCTAATATTATAACTATAACAGTTTATAAATCAGTGGATCACAATGACTATCCGTCAGGCTGAGGTAATATGATACCATTAACAGATTAAAGAGGGCTAACCTCACTTCGGGAAGTCCAATAAACAGCTATAAATGAGACATGAGCTCTAACGGATTGCATGGTGTGGTCTCACGAATAATAGTTCTTCGACAATAACGATCAAAATAGGCTTATTTATAGACTGGCTGCGTACACCCTGTCATTGAATAAACGCTCTGGACGATTGGCGTTTGAATACAGGATGTGAAATCACGCATATGATGTCGATTGTTTTGACATATACTGGTTTGGAGGTTCTCAGCAAGATATGATATTCTAAACAAAATATCAAAAAATGGTGTTCAGGGAAATATTGTCGACATGCTTGAGAAGCAACACAACTTTTGCTAAGCAATGTGGGTTGCCTTCATCCACTGTCTTTTCAAGTTTCTTTATTCAGATTTTTAGAGAGGCGAATGCATAATTTAATTAAGCAAATTATTCGGCATATTAGAGCAAGATTACCCTGAGCTACCAATTAGGATGTGGTAGTCCACTCATGAAAGTACCACACCGTCTCTATAGTGCAATACAGCGAATAAGCAACATCAGTGTGATTGATGCACGACTATTCCTGAAATGATTACGTTATAGATGTATAATCCAACGAAAATTAATCGTTATTTCCGGTTATCATATTGAAGTATCATTTGTTTCCAGCCACGTCATGCCTTCCATGAATTTGGCACGATATATTGATGTCAACAATCCCAACAGCTGAAATGCATATTTTATGTGCTACTTATATTAATGAAGAGGGTAGCAGTGGCTTAAACATTTGTCTTAAGAAAACTGTAGATGGATCCTTCGTCGAGATTAACATGCATTTCCCAAATCCATATAAAATATTATCACATTAGAAGGAATTTGCATCTTCCGTATGAACTCGTTTTGAAGTGAATGTGGGATGCAATGCATAGCGCGACACAAAATAGTGCAATAATAGCTATTTTATAGAGTGAAGAGATTTTTCTGTTTTACTGGTTTATTGATACTACTTAAGCAAAATATCAATGATGAATTCCATCAACTCAATTTCTCAAGAACCATATCAAATCAATCCATGGCTCTAATCCACTTAGCAATGTGAAGGGCAGTTTGCCTTCCAGAAGCAGACATCGCGCGATGCCATTCTTTGTGACCCCGTCTATGTTTAGGGTACATTGCTTCCACGGAAAAGCTGCTTCTAATAATGAGATGCATATATAACATAATATCTGTGCGGTTATGCATACAAGCAGCTCAAAATACGTAGTACGGCTGCAGCAGTACACAAGGTATGTCTAATTGCTTTAATCCGCGAGTAAACATAACGTAACGTTTATGCAGTAGCTACACTGTTATTGTTTTATACATCAACACAACGCATTATTTCTATGATAATATATTTTAATATAAATATGCAATCAAGATTTTATGCGCTGACTTTCATGCTAATGGATACATGAATGGGTTTACTATCAATGCTGGTATATCGATTGCAAAACTATACTAAATAATCCTGCTATTTAAATCATTAGACTGATTCCGATTGGTAGCTACACATTTGCGCCTTACTCATAAAGTAATCAGTACAATACAACATGTAGACACATATTTAAAGCTTTAAAGCTAGCAATTAGGTTATATGTACGTTATGCATCGACCAATGATTACTTTTTGAGCACATCTATTGAATCGTTCGCATACCGTGTTATGATAAACATAAATGTATGGTTTTGCAAATAGAAATATATGCATATGATGCATGCTATGCGATTGGATAATTTGTTATCGGTGTAAAAATATAACAGCTTATTGTGCAAAATTTGAAATCAAGGTTTCTATAACAGAGCCCACATATACCTTCACGTACACCCTCAACGACTATTACAAATGTAACAAAAATGACACCTGGTGCAAGACCTTTACAAAGATGTTCGCTGAATGTTTCTTCGACGCCGCACGCCGAAGCAGACTCAACCGAAAAAGCCGTTTTAGTAGTTAGTATATATGTATAGATATACATATATCGCATGTTTATTTAGTACGAATTGTAGATTCTTAGAATACAACAATGCAGAATTGCCCTACTATCACCATGTAGAGTATAAATGTTGCATAGTGTAGTGTCACACGTATTAATAATGACGGTGTTTAGACAAACTCTAATAGGCTTTTCACCAAATCATCAGCATAACACTTTAAAATGAATGGTTAGTGTTATTTAATGTGCTGGATGACGTTATCACACAGAAATTATCTGGTTACGTCTTTAGTGGTCCGTAAAGATATGCAGCAGTTGTTGCTTGACGAAAATATGTCTATAATAAATGTCCAAATGATAACCAAAATAAATTGATCTAGTAGAACTTATCGTTACCGCAAATGGACACGGTTAAGATTGAATGACAGGTGAACCCATGCATGATCAGTTTATCAAGTGGCCTACCGCGTAATGACTAATATCGTGTACTGTCGGCAAACCCATTACCCTTATTCCATCCAAGCATATTGCCTATCTATTCCAAATGACCATATTTCATAAAAAAAAATAGCTAACGAATACTTAAATGTATGGTAATTGGATAAGTCGAACTTAACGGTGTGAAGTTGATATTTTAAGTACACAGCGCGAGTATTTACGGACATATGTAACAAATGTCAGCATTAGTCATATTGGTAAACCAGATACTTCTAAAGGGAAAACTTGTCTATTTTCTATCATCTACTGGCATTGTTTATCACAGTCATTGAGCATATTCTCCATAAGCAAACGCTGAGCGAAATGCGAAGTGGTGATCGTGAAGGGGATAAACCACAACATTGACGGCTGCAGCGAGAGAAATGGTGATATCGCTACTAGTGTATTCACCAAGAATAGCATATTGAGTTTTTGTAAACACGGTTTGGAGTACCATTATACTGATAATACATCAGCAGCTTGAATTTTATGCTATCGCTTACCACATTCATTCCATGTTACACAGCTGCGAGTATATGTGCGGTAGTGTGTCAGCATTTCAACGATTTTATCAATGTTGTTCAATAATGTGCGCTTAATTTTAAGCAGTTTAAAAATAATATTACAAATATGCCCAATCGAAGTTCTCAACGAAAGAGATATGGTATAAAAAGTGCGGATACGGAGCCACAATGATGCAATATTCAGCTGTTTAGCCACATTGAGCACATGTCCACAGGTTACAGAACATCAAATACCCAGAGGCTCCTTAACCCTACCCGACATAAACAGTCAAACAACAGGAGTAAGTATGCTGGGGAATAGCATGTGTCCAACTTATTGCTTTATTTTCATGTATCTTACTACTATATTCCTAGTGCTACGAAGAACTGTAAGCTGGTAGCGGCGTAAACCTGCATGGTATTGCTGGTAATCAAGCACAGCCTACCGAACCACCAATGATGCATAACAAAGTTAGCAATTACCCTGCATTGCTTCTTGTCATGTGCGATTATCATTCAGAAAAATACAATGGGCAGAATATTGTGAGCTTGCTGCTGCGTCGCACTCAACTAACTAATATTACTTTCCAATTTATATTCTGAACGCATTATTCATCATTTCGAACACATGTACGTGAAACAGTAAGCAAGTTGTGTAATACCAGTGAATAAGCTGGTGTGGGATATGGTGCATGTGGGTTAGGAGGAAAGCGAACATATCAGCAAGTGTTATGCTAGTCAGCTTGTTATATATCCTTGTTGACTTTAATCAATGAATTAACCGACCAAGTGATTGGTTTGATGTTGCATAAGGCATTGGACGACCAATACGGCTTTTTATGAATAAATTATAATTGCACAATACAAATCGAATAACATTTGTGCAGTGGTCATTTATCCTCTATTAAATATTTGAGTACCTGTCAGTCCGATCAATGCAAATGACGAACTCTATTCCGCCAACCATATCTAATGCTGATGCAGGGCGAAGAGCTTAGAGAAGTTATTATGCTTTGACCATTAACTTACGTCATCTTGGCATTTATCATCAGCAAAATGCTCGGCTTATGTTATCCACAAAATAAAGTAGATAATTGTTCTATTGTATTTATTCTTGCTCGGTCGAAGATATTAAATTATTCATTGAATGTTACACATTACAAGCTCATGTCTAGCTTAAATTAAGGATCTAATGGTGGCTGTATGTTTACCAAACATGGTATTTACAGCGCAATATCAAACGTACTTATCATATACCGACACTATTTTCCGATTGCAGAAGCAGCAGCTATTCTCGATAATCTATATAGCAACGACCATTATGTGTTGCAACAAACAAAAATGTTGTTATATGGTTGCGGTGGTAGATGATAGGACGTTCTTGTTTGTTCATCACTAGATCCTAAGTGTCTTATTGCATTCATACCATGAGCATGTAACACATTCCTGAATGTAATATGCGTACAGTGTTATGCTAAAGTGTACGTTAGTGGTGTCGTGGAAAGGTTCGGTAAACACAGTATCGATAGCGTTCGGGAACAGTGTACTTTTCCATAAGATTCTTCAACTGGACGAAAAGTGCCTTTTACATTTAATACAATATATGTGTCTCCGTCATCAATGAAACAGGCTTGTTAAAAAAAATACAATGTGTGCCCAGATACAAGAGATTGTTTACTAGAAAATAGCAATATTTGATATAGAATTTACCTCTCTACATATTATCAATTACACTTATTATTCAATTTGGAGCACCACCCAGCACATCTAAAATTCTTCTCTCAATGAATTTGATAGAAGCGCCTTGAACCTTTGCCAATAATGTGACACTAGTTGATAGAATAAGCAATTACGGTAACCTTTTATGATATGTATGGAAGGATTGTTTCAACGAATTGTCCCTACAGTAGGTTACATTTATTTAATAGCCAATCTTCAGTTGATAGAAAAACGGAATCAAACTCGTACCTGCCACAGTTGGCAGCCAACTTCCCGCCTCATAAGACTGGTTTCACATAATTCTAGTTGCAAATTCTATTACAATAATGGACCATAGATTTACAAATTTGCAATAAGACTTTACTGAAACTTTTCATGGACGCTAGTTTGAAAAACGGCGTTAAAATAGCATTGTCAGGGCGATACATTTATTCAACAAGAAAACAAAGAAAGGTTTTCCTTCGTTTTGTTGATTGCTGATGCAACTGCAAGACTAGTTAAGCGTCAACTTATGTCCCTTTTATTGCCGTTAACAAACTTCAATAAACGCATTGATTCTAAATATGCGTATCCGCTACGTTGCACCACAGGTTTCAGATAGAGGTAGATGAACACATAATTAAACGACATTTGCAGTGAAAATACGGCCTCTAAACATATGTAATTCAAGTAAATGCGTGTTGTTATAGTAAAAGCAAATATTTTGATACCGAACAAAATTATACCATCTTCAAATATTATGACGGGTTGACAAATTAATAATGTTATTGTTACCAAGCCTTGAAATAGCACTGACTTTCAAAAGCAGCAATATTCTCCGAGATCAATCTCTCGATATCTAGCCGCTATTTACACAAGACAACTGGATATCCAATTTGCAAAGTCAGTCGAATGCGACAGTTTTGTAATCAGACAAGATGTGATAAATGTGTTATTAATATCATCAATGTTCCCGGAGACCGAAAATAGATATATCAAAGGGAAAGGCGGCGACCTTATCGATTATTTGGAGTTAATGTCGGAAACATATTCCTTCGTTTAACATTCGTAACATAGGATTGCTTTTAATCGATTTACTTCTTTCTCTTTAAAGATAATTGTCGTTTTTTTATCCGTTTTTTGGTGCCCCGTGCTAACACATAGAGACATTGAGAGATGGTGCGTGGATTGTGATGTTTAAGAGGCTGGAGAGTAGTCCATATCCCTCTTACTTTGTGAATCAATCATTTTCTCTGCATTCCAATTGTGTAGCAAAGCCGGATGCGTCACTTTCTGTCTATTGATTTACGAGTGATTGTGCCTTCGGGAGGCGGCAGTAAATCCTGTAACAATTTGTGTTTGCAGTATGTGCGCTATCACTAAATCCTTGCATTAGATTCTAGCTAGTAAGGCTGATGGCTAGGAGGCTACTTTTAAGTAACATACTTATACGTGGCTTTCAAAACAGCGACGTTTCTGTAACTGGAGTCTGATCTCTTTAATACTCCTCCATCACTTACCACAAAGATATATTGAACAATTGCTTCAATTAAAAAAGATACAAAATTATCTGTAAGTATGAACTGAGAGTGTTTGATAAAGTCGTTTACGGGCGATTAGGCTCCCAATACCTGAGCATTAGGATAGCCTATTCTGTTAAACTTGATATTAAATGTTTTCCGATACCTTCTATTTGGTATTAATCCCATGCCTGGTTGATTCATACAGTTAGAGAGAAATATGATTTGCAACACGATTGAGAAGCTTCCTGAAATACAATTGGCAATATCTAGAAATTTCAAATTTAGACGTGGGCGGTGTGGATCGCCAACTAGCGATATTTAGAGGTCTGTTCAGCAGTATCAGCTTTTTGTAATGTCCACAAAAGGTAGTTGATATATCACTTGTTAGATTTGGTTGCGTGATATATTTAAAGTTTCGATAAGAATTCTTTAACTAGTGACGCATTGGTTGCTATTCGTTCAATTTGTATGAAATAAACTAGCATCGGTTTACTACCTTAAGTACTTCGAAATCCAAACCATGCCGACGACGGGCCAAATTTTGCAAACAAAGTTGGTTGTTGAGAGATTCGGGAGTCTGGTATATGAATGTGGTAGATGTGTTTAGATCATCTCATTCGGACGTCGATTGATGCTATTATATACATACAAAGGGTAATTGAGGTGTATGCCAAGAAAGCTGAAGTAGGCATTATTCTGATGCATTTGAGGATATAAGAGTTCATAACGTACCGAATAAGGACCAGCAGTATATTAGTCATATTTTCTTTTTAATATGCCGCGAATGTACATGATGCTGCCTGGAATAGGTTTCCCATAGTTTAGTGGTATTTGTGATAGAACACTGACTATTAAGATCAATGCAGATCAATTACACTCTCCATGCTAAGCCAAACAATAATGCTTTATTTGATGAATTCTGGTCCAATATAAGAAGAAAAAAGTTGGCTTATTGTTTGCTCTTCGATTTACAATACAACTGCGCTACTGCGTCTACCATAATAAACATGCGAGCCTAACGAAGAGAAACGTAATGAGAATAATATTTAACATAACATGAATGTGTACAAGTCAATGTTTGATCCACCTGCGTACTTTGTACATTGTTAGCATAAGCTGCTATTGGAAAAGGGCTTAACATGTCTACATGGAGGCTGACTTTGTCAGCAACTCGCATCATTACTAAAGTATGTAGAACGGGGTATTTTACTGATATCAGATACTTTCTTTTTTGTTACTCTACTCTGACATAATTTCAGCAGCACTAAGTAATAATTTCGTGCAATTATTTGTGTCAAGTGAATGTGTCAAATTGTTGATTAACTAGTCTAAAATCTAACGATCATCCAGACCGACAATTCTTAATTTTATTCACCAAATACAAACTAATCAGCATGTGAACTAGTAAATGAATGTAATTTTACTGATTATTGTCAATCCTGATTGCAAATTGACGGAGCGAACAGTATGACATTCTGCAGCATTTCGCCTCTGCGCTTCCACCGAAACCTAATAATTATTAGTTTATTTTTAGGTTATTAAGGGGGAACCTGCTCTCCTATTAACGAACACAGCACTTTGACATTATCATGAAATAGGCAACTGCTAGGGCAGCAAATGTAACACCTCATAGTACAATATACCGAATATGCATTCGTTTACACTATACATAGACAATCTTGCTAATGTAACCTCACACTGAAGGTCATAGTCTGCATCAATGTTTACATCAGCAAAATTGTGAAAATAAAGGAGAGTTGCAGACTTGTAACTCTATCGGCCGAATTTGTCGCATTTGTAGCATGTATATTGTCCCATTGACGACACCAACCACTTGGCGGGCCATCAGGTGTCGGGTTTGCCGAATGGATAACGACGTAATTGTTGATGGCGCGGCATTTTGCTATCATCCAAACGAATACTGGTGCAAATCTGTTGATTCTACCGATTATATGGTCGTCAATTCGATCGTCACATTTAGTATGATACGAATTTGATTCATGATTTTAAAGGCAAAAACAACACCAATTACAATGTATGGTCTTCTAGCTACATTAGTGTAGAAGCACCGGAGTCAACCGGATACTTATTTTCACATACTGCACTACTGAGCCATATTATCAAAAAAGGCTATTTATACTTACAGAGTACTTCACCGAATGCTCATTATGCGGCAAGAAAGCTTATTTACTACCGCCTTACTGTTTTGCAGCGAATTAAACAATTTACTTTATCTTGCTGACAAGGGCTGCCATTATGGTTCCACTGCTATGTGCTATGTTACCCTGAGTGATCAAAATATATGCGATTTATCTACAAACACGCTCATATTCTAGCAGTGTTAATTTCAGCATACAAAAATACGCTGAACGCCAACCGATAAAATAACTATATGTTTAACACTAATATGCAAGACAGTGACGCTCACCAGTTTTCAATATACCCATGCGGAGAAATCAGCAGGTAATGGTTGGTTATAAAAATGGGTTTTCTGTTATCCAGTTCATGAAAAGGACTGCGTTATGACCCGTTTATCGTGGGCTCGGAATATTAAACTGACTGCCAATCCCCCCGTCGATATTTCAAGGGATAAATCACAAAGCAGTTGTGTGTTACCAATCGCAAACCTCTTTTATCCACTGAAGCATAACAGCGTAGTGATTGGATGTTTCTGATTAATTTTTCGCCTGGTTGCACTTACAGCCTGCGGAGGAAATTGGCAGTTAGTTGTGTGAAATAGTCATTGCAGGTAACAACAAAACAATGCCTCCTTTGTGTAATGTGCTAGTTTGTCGTTGGGAAGACATATATAGAGCGATATTTCGTGTCTCTGTCATATTAAGTATCCGGTCTTCTTGACCATATCATGACGACCTATACACAAATTATAAAAAACTGACACTTTCTGGGGTGTTAACGTAAGTATCAAGTGCTACATAGAAAATTGTATTAAACCAAGAGTTCAGGTTTACATTTATTTGTCACGGAAATCAATCAATCCCAGTATTAGCCACACAAAAAAAAAGAATTATGTTTGGCTATTGTAGCCTGAGTATATCGTTTAGCGATGTGCTGTTGTGTTACCTGATTTAGCTGGTTTAGGCACATTGCTGCAACATGTATTTGCCAGGGCAGTGATAGCGGTTGAAGATATGCCAATGCAGTTATGTATCAAATATCACTCAATCTAATGTGGTATATTTCGGGAATAGTAAATGCAACTGTGACGACTTTCACGGGCATTAGCACCACTACGCAGTGTTATACTGAGCTCCTGAACCACCCGGCATCATGTGTATACATTAACAGAACCGACATACTTTTACACGGTTCCTTTCGCCTTCGAACACAAACCTTAAGCAAATGCGTACGAATGATATTTTATATGGTTTATTCAAAAGTTAATGCATAATGAGGCTGTGGTCAACGATATTCATCATTGAGATTGCATAATCTGTCGCTAACAGTGTCTACATATAACGCGAAAAATGTTGCCAATACAGCCCATCATTCATTCACGCGGACATCAAGTTGTTCATATGTCTATACCAGTGGCAAGTTGTTGAATTGTTTTTGTAGAATCACTGCACAATTTAGACACTGTAACATTCTCAATAATCCGACGCAAGCATTGACTTTTTAGTCTATCTGCTCGTCACAAACACAATCATACACACACACACAAACAAAAACATATATATATATATATATATATATATATATATATATATATATATATATATATATATATATATATATATATATATATATATATATATATATATATTGTATATATATATATATATTCATATATATATATATATATTTCTATTCACACCCAGATGCCCGGTGTTCTATATCCTGTAAGAGCCCAACAGTCAAGACAAACGATTGTATGTGGTTAATGCGACCAACCGGTTGAAAGCAGTGACGATCTATCCAAAGCATTTGATATTAACACAGCTTTCGTGTATGTTTTTGTTATATACCGATACGCCGCATCATCATTCCCCACGACGCAGTTTTAATTTACAGGATATTGTTATTCAAACGCTAACTAGCTGAAAAATGTTTTGCTTTTTTTTATTTAACACTTTTTTTAAGGAAATCATTGTTTATTGTAACGTCAAATGGTTGAAGAACCGCTTTAACCAACTGCATCGTTATACCTGGTCTGCTGTTGATGACCCTTGACCACACACCTATGGTCCACGAGGTCCTTTTGTCTTGGCCACCCATCTCCATATAGTCGCCTTTCTTAGTCTTTGTAAATCCAATAAAGCTGCCTCGTCGAAACATATAAGACATTGACGGCAAACTATAAACTAATCTAATACGTACAGCAGTATATGGCTTTCGATTTTGATACATCCATTCTGTAAAGGTTACTTGTGGTCTTTGATTACGAGGCCATTACCACCAACGTCATGGGATGTTTATTACTAGTGTTCAATAATCACACAGATTAAAAATTTTACCACGATGGACAGTTTCCGATGAATAAGTGGGTGAACAAAATGTGCTCTTGCTGGCGAGCCATAAATTCTGTGTTCTTTAGTAGTTCAGAATCAAAAGTCATTAAGCTGCTACGCCGATTTATTTATGTGCGCCATATTTTTACACGGATTCGGGGAGTGACACTTGCTGTGGATTTAGTTGGATAGATGGCGCTTTTATGAGACTTCATTGACCTTAAATATCAACCGTTACAATCACTCGCCAAACCCCGGTTTGTCGTGGGATGCACTTCTTAAGAGCACAGGGGTGGAACTCGAGCTTCTCACCGATTATGACAAGCACCTCTGTATTGAGAAGGGGCTGCGCGGTGGGATAAGCATGGTGTTGCACCGCCATGCTAAAGCAAACAACCCATACCTGGAGAGGGCTTTTAGCAGGATAAGCCAGCGAGCTATATCCAGTACCACGATGCTAACAACCTGTATGGATGGGCAATGAGCCAAGCCCTACCTACTTCAGGTATTGAGTGGGTGGAATGGCGTGAGAACTCAGAGATACAGGACCATCCCGATGATGCTGAAACGGGGTATATACTTGAGGTTGACTTCGAATATCCTGCTGCGCTTCTTGATAAACACAACGATTACCCCCTAGCGCCGGAGCGGCTTCTTGTGCAAAACGAGTGGTTGTCAGACTACCAGAAGGATCTCCTAGGTGTATTGGGGAGCACCGGAAATGGCGTTGAAAAGCTGGTGCCCAATCTGCGGAATAAGGAGAAGTATGTGGTGCACTACAGGAACCTCAAGCTGTATCTGTCTTTGGGAATGAGACTTACCAAGATTCATCGTGCGCTTGTCTTTGACCAGAGTCCCTGGGTGGAGCCTTACATTAGGATGAATACAGATCTGCGTAAGGTGGCCACCAGCGACTTTGAGAAGGACCTGTATAAGCGGATGAATAACTCTGTGTTCAGCAAGACCATGGAGAACCTCCGCAGGCGCTCATCAGAAAAAGAGAAAATACGGAGGCTTGTGGCCAGCCCGGCCTATGCTCGACAAAAAGTGTTTGACGAGGATCTGGCTGCCCTGCATATGCACAAGACCCGTTTAGTCTTAAACCGCCCGGTGTATGTGGGTATGTGCATTCTAGATCTTTCAAAGCACTTGATGTATGACTTTTATTATAATACCGTGAAGCCCAGATACGGCAACAACCTTGGCCTGCTATACACAGACACGGACTCGCTGCTTCTCTAGATCCGTACATCTGACGTATATGCTGATATGAGGGAGGATGGGCAGCTCTTTGACACTAGTTAATTTGATCCTTCTCATGCCCTGCTCAGTGACAAAAACAAAAAGGTTCTGGGTACGATGAAGGATGAGTGCGCTGGCGTGCCCATCAAGAAGTACGTAGGTTTGCGCCCTAAGATGTACTCTATCCTGATGTCTGATAAGGGCGAGATAAAAAGAGCTAAGGGTGTGACGAAGGTGGTGGTGAAAAAGCATCTACGCCACGCTCATTACATGGAGTTTATCTTCACAAAGAAACAGTTCCGCCATGGGATGAACATGCTTCGTAGTGAGGGTCCTAAGCTCAATGGGTTGCACGTCAACAAGGTGTGTCTCTCCCCTTTGACTCAAAGCGGTAGATAGCTGCGAACGGCGTAGATACCCTATAGATATGGGCACACTAGTTTACCAACAAACTAGCCCCTCGGCCCCGTGTGGTCAGGGCCGAGGCGTCCTTAGGGTAAATATCTTCAGTACGATCTTGGCGACGCAGTTTAGCGCTCCGTCCTTCATTTGTATTAGCGCAGCGAGGTCAGGGTGAGCAAAAATCGTGTATAATAAGCCAGGGGCGTAGCCAGCGATACGCACTTCCGCACGTGCGTAACATCTATTAGAAAAGTGAAAAAATAAATATGGCCAAAAGTGGCATCAAAGTCAAAATCTAAGGGGATTAGACTTTACTTTCTGGACCTGTAGATTTCTCCCCCGTCTGCGCGTAACATTCCTTCAAGCCTGGCTACGCCCCTGTAAGCTGCCAAGGGGAGAATTAGTCATATAAGAGAGACTGTCCCAGAACTGCTAGAATATATAATACTGGTGGTGTGATCTGCCTTATCATACACACGCATTTTGGAATAAAGATTGACAAAATCTAAACTTTCTACAATATACGTGTTGCTAAGCGTCGACAGCTCCAGTGGTCTGTCTTGCCAATTGTGCATATTCATAAGTCTCAGTTGTCGCATTAGCTTTTGGCAATGTACAAAACGTGTGGCCATTTTATCACTCGGTCCCGATCTCCTATTCATATTCCTAACTGAGCTTGCTGAACGTGAGCGAATTATTAATTATGACGAGCACAAGTATGTGATATGGTAAGCTGATTGCGTAATAATACTAGTAGATAAACTAGCAAATATTTGAGATGTGGTGAATGTGTGAATGAAAGAACGCAAACATATTAGCCAGGGTAATGCTAGTTAGCTTGTCATATCTCCTTGTTCAAATTGATTCAGTGAATCACAGGCGCTTAAGTTACACATATGTTGTGTTAATGGCAAGAGTGATGCAACATTTAACGGTTGGAGTGATTTGTTTGATGTTGGATAAGGCATTTAATGACAAGGACGGCTTTTCATGAATGAATTATTGCTGCACAATATAAGTCAGGTAACATTAGTGCAGTGATCGGTTGGCTACCGTATTTAAATGTCCCATATCGTCTATCAGTTTGTGACCAAAGTACCTGCCAGACCAAATAATATAAATAGCGAACACTATTCTGCAAACATTATTTGATGTTAATGTAGAGCGTGGAGCTTGAAGAAGTTATATTGTCCAGACATTAATCATCAGCACCCTGCCTTGCTTGTCCGACGTTAATCACCAGCAAACTGACCTGCTTTTTGAATACACAAAATAAATTAGATAATTAATTTATTGTTGCTATTTTGGCTTGCTCGATGATATTGAATCATTCATCTGCCACGACAAGATATGATGGTACGACATATTGACCAAACATGGAATCTGCAACGCAACGGGAAATGTACTTTCATACACAGACATGCTATATACTGAAAACCGATTACTTCCTAAGGCTTTTCTGAACGCAGACGAAGCCGATTTTCCCGACACTTGCATACCAAGAATTTAATACACATCTCTCAATGTAAAATGTGTACAATGGCATGCCCAACTGATACAAGTTGTGTCGTGGTAAGCTTCGGGGAACTATATCTATTTTAAATAGATGTAAGTGCGTTAGATAAGGGACATTGCCCAATTGATTCTAGACGCAATACACCATTACTAAATGATCACACAAGGTCTTGAATACATCGTAGCATAAATGGCTACGTTCAATGAAGGTATTCAATCAGCTAATAATTTAATGAAAAGAGAATAAATGATCCTGTGCCCGATGGCTTAAGCTGTAAAAGGTATCCGAACCTATGCATGAATGACAATATTTCAATTGCTACACTCTTCATAAACATTGCTGCGAGATCAGGACTCAACGTGACAAATGTTCACAATTAATCGCGATTTAGGCAATACTCAATTACACAGTTAATGTAAATGTGTAATGCACCGACTTCACTTCCCTCCCGATGGTATTTTTGATTGCATCAGTTGACGCTATGTCGACAGGTGCGTAGCTAATACCAGGGACTGTTTACGAAAGTAAAATGATCATGTTGTGAGAACTCCGAATCGAATTATACATATTGTATATGAAACTTCTGTACGTTGTCCATTGTCCACTGGCAACTCACCGACCTCAGTTGATGACGTGAAGGCGATTGCCCAGCTAATGTTATGCAGCTAACGATTATATGTGTAGGTGCCGCTTTCTCACTATCTAGTAGTTCCAAATGTCTTTCTGTCGAGATATTGCTGCTATCAGAAATTGAAACTCGATAAGACAGTATCCTTCTACGTAGAAGAATTTAAATCAAATATGCGGACAAGAAGCACTAGGCAAACGCTAGTGCGAAAAGATATACTTATGGAATATGTTGGGGTGGATTCTCTCTCCGGCGCGTATTATGAGTCTGACAATTGATGACGGATAATAACTGTATGTATATTGTGTTGCTGGAGCAACCTTTGCTGCTGTAAATGCTTAGCCACATAACTCTAAGGAGGCGAGACCCACGAAGGTCTATAGTTTATGAACTAATACTATGTGACGTAAATTGCATCACCAGCTATAAACATTGAGTCTGTGAATAACCAGCTCCTCATTACGATTTAAAAC
>CM067350.1:6579982-6703855 GCA_034190875.2 Urechis unicinctus
TCTCTCTCTCTCTCTCTCTCTCTCTCTCTCTCTCTCTCTCTCTCTCTCTCTCTCTCTCTCTCTCTCTCTCTCTCTCTCTCTCTCTCTCTCTCTCTCTCTCTCTCTCTCTCTCTCTCTCTCTCTCTCTCTCTCTCTCTCTCTCTCTCTCTCTCTCTCTCTCTCTCTCTCTCTCTCTCTCTCTCTCTCTCTCTCTCTCTCTCTCTCTCTCTCTCTCTCTCTCTCTCTCTCTCTCTCTCTCTCTCTCTCTCTCTCTCTCTCTCTCTCTCTCTCTCTCTCTCTCTCTCTCTCTCTCTCTCTCTCTCTCTCTCTCTCTCTCTCTCTCTCTCTATATATATATATATATATATATATATATATATATATATATATATATATATATATATATATATATATATATATATATATATATATATATATATATATATATATGTATATATATATATATATATATATATATATATATATATATATATATATATATATATATATATATATATATATATATATATATATATATATATATATATATATATATATATATATATATATATATATATATATATATATATATATATATATATATATATATATATATATATATATATATATATATATATATATATATATATATATATATATATATATATATATATATATATATATATATATATATATATATATATATATATATATATATATATATATATATATATATATATATATATATATATATATATATATATATATATATATATATATATATATATATATATATATATATATATATATATATATATATATATATATATATATATATATATATATATATATATATATATATATATATATATATATATATATATATATATATATATATATATATATATATATATATATATATATATATATATATATATATATATATATATATATATATATATATATATATATATATATATATATATATATATATATATATATATATATATATATATATATATATATATATATATATATATATATATATATATATATATATATATATATATATATATATATATATATATATATATATATATATATATATATATATATATATATATATATATATATATATATATATATATATATATATATATATATATATATATATATATATATATATATATATATATATATATATATATATATATATATATATATATATATATATATATATATATATATATATATATATATATATATATATATATATATATATATATATATATATATATATATATATATATATATATATATATATATATATATATATATATATATATATATATATATATATATATATATATATATATATATATATATATATATATATATATATATATATATATATATATATATATATATATATATATATATATATATATATATATATATATATATATATATATATATATATATATATATATATATATATATATATATATATATATATATATATATATATATATATATATATATATATATATATATATATATATATATATATATATATATATATATATATATATATATATATATATATATATATATATATATATATATATATATATATATATATATATATATATATATATATATATATATATATATATATATATATATATATATATATATATATATATATATATATATATATATATATATATATATATATATATATATATATATATATATATATATATATATATATATATATATATATATATATATATATATATATATATATATATATATATATATATATATATATATATATATATATATATATATATATATATATATATATATATATATATATATATATATATATATATATATATATATATATATATATATATATATATATATATATATATATATATATATATATATATATATATATATATATATATATATATATATATATATATATATATATATATATATATATATATATATATATATATATATATATATATATATATATATATATATATATATATATATATATATATATATATATATATATATATATATATATATATATATATATATATATATATATATATATATATATATATATATATATATATATATATATATATATATATATATATATATATATATATATATATATATATATATATATATATATATATATATATATATATATATATATATATATATATATATATATATATATATATATATATATATATATATATATATATATATATATATATATATATATATATATATATATATATATATATATATATATATATATATATATATATATATATATATATATATATATATATATATATATATATATATATATATATATATATATATATATATATATATATATATATATATATATATATATATATATATATATATATATATATATATATATATATATATATATATATATATATATATATATATATATATATATATATATATATATATATATATATATATATATATATATATATATATATATATATATATATATATATATATATATATATATATATATATATATATATATATATATATATATATATATATATATATATATATATATATATATATATATATATATATATATATATATATATATATATATATATATATATATATATATATATATATATATATATATATATATATATATATATATATATATATATATATATATATATATATATATATATATATATATATATATATATATATATACTTCTCAATGAATAGGTGTTCGTCATAGTCGGTGAGAAGCTCGAGCTCCACCCCTGTACTCTTAAGAAGCGCATCAAAAAAAGCCAGAGCTGGTATAGTAGTGAGCTGGTTCCAGACCATACAGTTTGCAGTAGATCCCAACCACATCATCGAAGAGTAGTACATCTGTGCGCAGGTACAGGTCATGATAATCGCCCATGTTTTTACAACTTAACACGTTCCAGACCTTCTGTACATGTTCATAGCCTGCAGCAGATATGCCTTGCTCTGAGAGCTAGCTATATAACTCCTGGATTGCCGACAGAGAGGCATCAAACTTATCCCAGCTATCCATAAACTCAAAGGGATACACTCACTTGCGCAATAGCCGCCGTTTTGTTTATCAGGCTCATCTTTGTAGTCGCTGCAAAGGCGTCTGGGTTGTTTGAAGACACCAGCTTGTCATGCAAGGCTAGGAGGAACTGTGCACTGTCAATAAAGCGTAACTGTCTAATTGATAGGGATATATATTTCTCCATATTGTTTTGGATACAGTTGATCTTCCCATCCACCTTGCTTACGGCCTGCATCAACAGGTGGGAGCTATAGCCCAGTAGGTTATGGAATGTACGCCCCTCTGTACTTACCTGTTATATGGCAGTGGTCGCCGATGGGGTGCGCCTCAAAGTCGGCGTAGATAACATTAGAAGCAGCTGCTTCTACCAGTTCTGGAAGGATAATTTATTCTTCCCTTCTTCATGCGTATCCACCCGCACAGCAGTTTGCCCTATGTTCGTGTTTATTCTGATCATACAGCAAGCGGTTCAGATCGTTGATTTGTGTCAAATGAAACTTGCCATCCTCCTCAATCAGCATGAGGATTTTACATGGAGCAGACTGTTTACTGATGTGGTGTATGTTAGTGCCCCCCCCCCCCCCCCATCCCAGCCAAAGACGTTGAAAGCTAGGATAGCATATCTTTCTACCATCTCAAAATGCGACAATGGTGTTGGATATTCTATGCCTTCACTTTATAGCAGGATAAACCGCCATTGCATGGTATTTTTAGATGGCGGCTGTAGGTCCTTGACAGCCGGTCGCAGAACCGGCTCAATAGACCATAGAAAGCAGTAGTCGTCTGTGTCTCCGATGTTTATGATCGACTTCTTAGCTAACAGCTCACTCAGTAGCGACAAGAAGGAACCATCTGTAAATGGCTGGTAGCAAGCAATATTGATCTACAGAGTTGCGACTGCCTCAAATCCCAGCAAACTCCTTTATTTGTCCACTTCTACAACAGCTCCTGAATATTAGCATTACTCTGGTGCAGCGCATTGTTGATATCTTCTGAGGAGAGAACTTCCTGCTGCTTATTACGTAATACAGACTCAACGTACTTAGTGCTGCCATCATCGGTGTGCATCATAAGTCTTACTTTAAGGGCAAACTGACACTTAATTCCGTTTAGCTCTTTCAGCTCACCAGTCAAAAGTTTACGCATCTGCCGACGCACGCCTATTAAGAACAGCATAACTTTTGTGAAGCAATCTTTTCTCTTGGTCAGTGTCGCCGGCTGCAGGCTGTTGTGAAGCATTTTTTTTCTTTTGGAAAGGAAGCCTGTGTTGGACATTATCATATTCAAAATCCATGCACAATCATAGTGTTTTTTTAACCCTTCTGAGACACCGTACATAGACGAAAAACGACACCATGTTTTAATTTATATCTGCGTAATCCACAAAACTCTTGCGTACAGGGCCTGTTATAAGGGTCTTTCTTTCCGACCAATAATCACGGGCACTTGTTTGCAAATACTACCATTATTGCATACATAGTCTACATGTCTAATATCTAATTGAGAATAGTGTCTGGGGGCAACTGGGTATCGGATGGCACCTCAAGTAGCTCCTCCTTTACAAAGCCACGAAGTGGTCAATCTAACAAATAGTATAGTACAATTTCAACAGGGATAGTGACAGAGCGTCTAATCTGGTACACATTGAGTGACCACACGGGGTCAGTGGCACGACGGGGGTGGTCTTGCTCCAGCTCTCCAAGCTGGTAGAAGTAGCGAACGCCAACACCAGAATGACGCTTGTGCTCTTTGACCCCAAGTGGGGGCATTGGTATGATGGTAGAGGGCTTTTACACAACTCGTTATGCCTTCATAGCATCTTTCGGTTTTTCTCAGTAAAGTGGGTCACCTCATTGTTTATCGCAGAGACTACAGTTTGCAGTCGAGAAACCCAGTAAGTCAATGGTTTCCTAGAAGCCCTTAACTCCACGACATACTGGTTTCCAGAGAATCGTTTAGCAAGTGTGCGGTTAAAGCATTCCACTATAGCCTGGTCTCGATGGGCACTTACACAGCCACGCCTTACCAAGGTTCCATGTTTTGCTAGCAGTTGAATCATTGCTCCAATGTAGTCAATGGCTCTGCTGCTTCGTAGCGTGAGGCGAATTCCACCACTTTGAGGGATACTTATAAGTCCGCCATTTCATGACGTCATGAAGAAACTAAGAATCGCATTAGTACCAGACATCAAATATTGGTGTGGGAGTGTGGTTTTGTCATAGGCAGGTAGATTCGCTATATAGCTTGCTTTGTTAGCCACCCCCTGGCCACTTCGTGATAGCTGTATTACCTTTCCAGTAGCTCTTAAGACTATAGTAGATGTTTGCATTCAATCCTTGATTATATGCATGTATACTAAGTACAATAGAGTTTGTATGCAAACTACTAGTCGTAGCCGTACCCATGATAGTGAACGTCACCTCACATCCATTTTGGTCATCGTATAAGTCTAAAAGCTGAGGCTCAGAGTGTAGTGGGTTAACGGATTTACCTGTAATCAGGTATTACTCGTGCACAGCCTCGTCAACATCCATGTATATATGATTGGCATGTCCCTAGTGGCAGAGCTGCTCTATTGCCATATCATGGCGTTTACATTCGACGTCCACTAGGCTGACTTTTAACTATGAAAATAAGAACTTGCTCACAGAGAGTGCAAGGGCGTTGACAAAGGCACCTCCAACAACCAGCGCAATCGAGGGCATTACTTAAGTTTATCACCTGGTATATTCCTTTATTTCATTAGCATGTCCTTTGTGGCCATGGCTAGTGCTACATCGGCAACAGCCATAGCCAGGTTATGTGAAGTGAAGTCATGACGCTTTCAGCCTCGTCACCGCCTGGCCCAGCTGGCACCTCGGCGTTTGATGGTCTAAATTAACAAAGCTTAACTGTAGTTAAAGCCGTGGTTAGTGGAGCTAAGAAAATGTCATAGCAATGATATAACTCACATGTAGCAGTGTATAGTGCGTGCCCAACAAACGGGTCGACCTCGAGGTCTGAAATTTGCTCTGGCTGGTGTTCTAGTGGGAATGGTAGAAAGATAAAAATAATATCTGAGTATAGCTGTAGCACTGTCTAACATAGAGTGCGCGTCGTGCTAGTGCCTAGCCGAGTCTCGTATCTCACATGCAGCTTTGTGATCTCTTTGTCAGTCATTAATTCAACAGGGTCAATTGCAAGGCGCTGCTCACAAACGTACTGACGGGCCTGACCCCGAGCTATGACAGCAACGAGCCTATCTCTCTTATAAGACATGTCCCCTCCGGGTTCCGCTAGCTCAGACTAATTGGCTACTGGGCTAGCCGCGTCCTGTACAAATAGTTGATTAATGATGGTTTCAGGATCCATAAATATACGTATACACTTTAAACGTCTTATGTAATGCTGAACCCAGCGTCTGTAGGACACTACTACCCAGATAACTATACCTTAACTGGTAACCGAAGCAGCGGCTACTGTCAGGGCCAACATCGCTTGTATCAGCCTTCAGCAGCAGTTTTGCGTGCTTGGTCTTTGCTAGTAGCTAGCGTACTGCGGTGCGTTTTTTACCTTGCTGGGATCACTTTCTCACATAAGGCCTCTTCAAATGAGTCACGGTCCTTGGTGTGAAAGCGTACCACCCAGCGGCTGGAATGATCCCTGATATATCCAAAAAGTCAGCAAAAGCTCTCCAAGACGTTGAACAAGCAGCTGCCAAAGCGGAAGCTGCACTTCAAGAAAAGTTAGAAATGAGCAGCCCTGAAACCGTGACAGAGCATGAAACAGGCTTCATAGAGGGCGTTCATAACGCTATAGAAAACCTAGGCACACAAACAGACGACGAACTGCTGCTCAGAGAGCTTATAGGGCTTGACAAGGCTATGCATACCCAGAAGGGGAAATAGTCAACAACCTATCGCGGCTAAGCGAAATAGATGGGGAGTTAAAACAGCGGGAAGCTACAATGGCAAGCCTGGAGGAGGATAGGCGGGGGGACAGTCGAGCATGGAAATTTCAAGCAAATGAGCTTGCAGAGCTGCGGGAAGAAAGACAAGTCAGACTAAAAGCTGCCTCGGTAAAACAAAAAATGCTGCGGACCCAAATCAACCTGATCAGGGAAGCTATCAACAGACATCTTAACTAAGACACAACGCTAGCCGAGCATATCTGCACCCTATTCTGGGAGCTTCCTCAAATTTTGAGGAAGCATTCTGGAGCAGGTTTTGATACCTGCTGATGGATGAGGGAATGTCAACTGGTGAGTTGATAGCATCCTCAATATTAGCCTCCAACTGCTTACGGGTGTGAAAGGATGAGCCTGTACTTAGTATTCATGAGCGGGTCTGCGCCAGAGCACCAAAACATAGCCCACACATAGGTTTGAATACTGTCGTTAATCCGTGTGATATCTTGGGCTGTGAACCCCTCAGATTGTTCCAGTATGTGAGGACTCCAGGCAGTGCTTCCACCCGCTTGGTCTTGCTTTATATTATCAGAATGTAACTTGGCGTCCTGATTAACAAAGCCGTCTGTTCATTTGTCAAAGACTTGCCTGACGGACGCGTAAAATGGTGTTTCCATAATGAGTGATTGGCCGAACTTTGTGTGTCTAAGGGTCGGTGAAGTAGACCCCCTGAGGCCCTGGTTTCCATCTTTTATCCTCCAGTCGGTATTCTCGGCAACAACGAACTCATGGCAGAGTTCATGGTAGATTCTCTTGTCAGAGGTATTATCGGTGGCTGACCATGTAGCGTCATCCGGTAGTGCTACTCTCATTTCGTTCAACAGCCTCCAAAATGTGTAGTACACGTGAAACCTATAAAGATATCTTATTGGTGGGACTCAAGAGTTAAGGTGGTCCAATGTAGATACACCGCAACCAGGGGTTGCGCTCCATACAACAAAATTGACCTGGTTCTGTCAGTATTGCATGTGGTTGGTTCTCCAGCTACCTACACGTTTATCGTCGCTAAAGTTTGGCACCAAGTAGTGCTCAAACAGGCTGGAGAGCTCCACCTTAGACGCCTATGTACTGTTCTCCGCTTGCACCTGGACGAAGAGATGCTCAGCTGCTATATGGGGTGGGAACAGCGGACCTCAACAGAAAACGGATCAGGGCGCCGACCTCCCTGAATATGTTAACAAAAACCTATGTTGATGCGCTTCACAGCCAGCCCTTACTGAAACCCCTTATCACTATTAGGGCGGAAGAAAGAGGTCAGTTGGTTAATGGAACGCATGAATGGTGATAGTGTATGAGGTGTTGTCTATGGATATCCTATGATGATGCCGGGTCGGGTTTTGTGTGTGGGGCTATCAACTAGTCTGAGTTGATGGGCTTCCCTTATAGGTATAACTATTGTAGTCAATCGTGCCCAAGAAAGCAGATATTATGTAACCAAACAAAGGAACGATTATGGTGGCGTCCGAGTGTGTACCACACCTCTTGAGTTGGCTGCAGGTGACCAAATCAGTTTCAGAACAAGTGGTAATGCTTCCCAGGTATCACAGATACAGTAGTAGCACTCCTGATTGAACTTGACACATAGACTTACATATAAAACAGCAGTATGAAACATTAACCTACCATTTCTATGGCACCGTTATATGCCGAGCTGCCTGACGAAAATCCAGGCCACTCATATCGGTTGAATGCGATCATTCTCAAGAAGCAATACCTTGAGAAAGAAATTGAAAAATATACAATGTACAAGAAATATAGGCGTGCAGTGAACTCAGTGGACGTAGTAGATACTGCTTAAGTTACTGTTGGTATGTGTCTTGGCGCAAGTGGTGTAGGTATAATGTCAAAAGTTATTGCTATCAAGGTGACTAAACATGATCCGATCCGCATTCTAGCAAAGAGCAAATTGAATACCGTTGCTGACATTGTATCGACAGCACTAGAATATGGTTACATCTCGGTTCATGAGTTTAAACTCGTTTTAGCTGAGGTCACAACATTTACCTAAATTAAGGGCGAAATTAAGGCTAGATCTGTAAAAGCGCGCCAGACTGTTTCAATCGACAAGCAAAAAGCGCTGATCCAACGTGGAAAAGACGAAGCATTGGGAGGTATCAGAAAACATTGGGTGCTTGTTTACCATCCAGCGGACTGAATGATATTTACCCACTTCAATACACAGAATAATGTGTCATTGTGCGGATATTTGCGCACTGTATATACCAATCTATTAAATAAACGAGGGCACAAGGGATAGAAATGATCACCGAAGAGCGTATTACTGAACGTGAAGGTTGTGTAAAAGAGATGAGGTTAGATCAAAATTATCTGTAAGACGATAAAATAGATCTGGAGGACGAACTGAGTGATGTTGTGGGTGATATGGAGACTAAGTGCATTGACCTTGTGGATTTGAAGGATAAAGTGAGAGATCTGGAGTTTAAGAACGATGATCTTATGTAGCGATTGGAACGCCTAGAGGAGCTTGTCAGTGGTGTCACACGAGCTTGTGATGTCTGACGAGGGCGAGATTAAAAGGGCCAAGTGAACGAAGAAGGTTGTGGTCAAGAAGCACCTACCCCACGCACAGTACATTTTGCCTTCCAAAGTATAATGAACATCATAGATGTTATTGATTAACGTAACTGTGCTTGGGATGCTCCCCTGTTGATGCATCACACATTTAACAAAATGTGTGATGTGCGTTATATCTTTCAATCATGAGTTGCTGGGTTTGTCTATGTTACCGTTGTAACTACACATAGGACGGGGGAGACTCATTCCAGTGACACATCTTCTAACACTCCTTTACAGCCTCTTTACATTTTATGCAAAATATCCAAGTCAGATACACCTGTATACTAACTAGGTGCTTATGTTCTGAACACATCTAAGACACATCAGTTGCTAGAAATTCTATTGACATAGCATGAATATCGAAATGTGCTGGTGAAAGCAAAATAACATGTTGCTGGGAATGTCACACTGAACGCAACAATATCGCGTATAACTCATGTATAATACAAATGAACAGAAGTCTCAATCTTAGCACTGAGCCAAGCTAATATACATCTCAAAGAGATCAGCGATTATTAACTTTGATTGAAACGAATTCTTCGATTATGCGTTATCACAGAATATCTGCAACGTTAGTTGGTCGGCGTTGTGTTGAGGCGACTATATTTGCATTTTACCTCCTCGTAATTATTTAAGGTTTCATACGGCTGCTCCTTTTCTGAATGGTCAGCTTCATTCATCGAGCTGATTATTGAGTCATTTTGGCTTGGAATATTCAAATCTGCTCCTACTGCAGACCTGACTTGATCAGATGCAGTGAAGGCATCAGGGGAGGACGACATTGCAAAGTTTTCAGTTCCATCAGACAAATCTTCAGTAGTTGACGTAGTAGCCATTTTACTGCAGAACAATGGCAGAATTGAAGGGTTTTAATACTGCCACAGTTAGGGATTTTTTTTCTTAGCTGTACCATTTTCAAGGAAAAGTTTTTTAATGAATTATTGGAATGGCCAGATATTTGTCTTTTGAGATTATTACAGACAGATAAATAAGATGTTAGGGAATATTTGGTTGCAGAAAGATATCAACCATGAGAAACGGTGTATACTATCTAAATTGGTGATTAAAAGTGAATAAACATTGTACCGTCGTACCTTTGCTGGTTTATGCGTCGTCTCTGTAAGAAATGTACAATCAGAATCACAATGATGACAATCACCAGTAGAACAATGATGACACCCAGGGCAACAATTGTCTTTTGTTGATCATTTTCTGTGGATAATACAATCGCATTTAAGATACCTAAAGTGAAATGTCAACATATTGCATAACTGTACTATTAATGCTCATTTATGCACTGCAAAACCTGTGATCAGTTTGCCATTGCAAACTGATATGTATATAACAGACAGATGGAGAGAATTATGACGTACTTCGTCGCGTCTGACTCTTGAGCTTGCCTACTGATACAGTGGCAATTTATTCTACAGCTTACCTATTTAAAGAAAAAATTTCAGTGAGGGTTTCGTTGATTGGACAATTAAAGCAGGTCGAATTTCTTCACCCAATTTTAGATAATAGGTCAATATATCGTAGGATAAGACCATCAGCAAACTCTAATCATTTCAACTTTGCATCGCAGTCGATGTTAAAGAATGATAAAATAGACGGGAGATAGTTACGTTTGGTGAGCTAGACTGAAGTAGAAAGAAGGGTTTTGTGCACAGAAACCGAGCTTTCGTGATTCAAGCTGACCCAATGCACGCTGCTGTACTAAAGACAACATGACATTCGTCGTATTATTAAATCATAATGATACAAGCGAGAACTGTTAAAAACAAAAGTGCCTAAAAAGAAACTACATTTGCGCACATTCACCTAACCTATCAAAACGTAGAGTTAGTCCGACTTTAGCTCAATCAAAGTTCTACCTATAGCCTCACATTATCTGAAAGTTTGTATATGAATCGTTGTGGTACACTCCATCCTAACGGAGAATTTGCAAAAGGTAATGATTCAAAAGACACTTCGTACTTTGTCACATTGTGGTTGTCAGGTTAGCATCTACATAAAACGGGATTACGGTTATCGGGATCCTGGGAGTCAGGAGAGTTACTGGCGATGGATGCGGTCCGGGGAGCGGATGAGGATGCTGAGGTTGTGGGAGAGGACGTTACTGGGGGTTGCCTGTAGTGGAAGGTGAAGCTGAGGAAGTAGTTGTTGGTGAGATTGTGGTTGTTTTTTGTAGGTGTGGTTGTTGTACCTGTTGTGGTTGTTGGTGTTGTCGTGGTGGTTATTGACGTGGAAGATGTGGTTGCTGACATAGTTGTTGTGAATGTTGTCGCAGTTGTCGTGGTTGTTGGCGTAGTGGTTGTAGTTGTTGGCGTTTCTGTGGGAACTTGAGTTGTCTCAGAAGAAGATGCGGTCGCAGATGTGGTTTCATTTCCTACACACATCGAATACAATCATCAAAATATACCTGATAAGGTTCTAATCATGTTAGTCGGGCTAAGTGAGTTAACAAATGGTAACCAAAATATGACAGTTAAATACAACAAAGTCTGCTCTACCTGCTTGTCATACCGAGTCACGTACCTAGCGTGGTGGCGGTAACTTTATTGGAGCCGGCGGCTCCCACTTCTGTATAGTTGTTCTGTTTTCTATAGATAAACACCTGGAAGATATATGTGGTTGCTGGTTGCAGTCTACTAATGGTGATGGAATGGTATTCCTTGTTGGCTTGATGCGGTACGTATTTTTTGGTCGTCTTATCGTCACTTTCGTACCGGACCTCGTAGCCGTAGTAGCACTGGATACTGTCTGGTCAACCATCTTTAGATTCCCATTGCAAGTCAATCGATGTGCTGCTCGAAGCATTCGCCGTAGGCGTATACTCCTTATCGGCTTGCTGGACTACAAAATAACATAGAAAATATCCAAAAACATATGATCCTAATATCATATAAATTGGATGAATTACACGATAACAGCGGACTCAGATGGTTGATCGACGCCACGGCATCTGCAAAATTAACATAGCCCAGTCACCAGACATAACGTATTCAGCCTATGCTGAATTCAGGTCCTGTAGTTGCCCAAGCAATTTAATACGTCATCGAACTTGGAGTACACAGTGCAAAATGACACTATTGACAGATTGCCAAATTATTATAAAACTCGATAGTCAAAGGCACTAGTACATGTTCGCTTATCTCCTTCTGGAGATAATCATCGTGTTATATTGTAATTTCACGCCATATATTTGTTGTAAGCAATTAAAATATATTATATATATATATATATATATATATATATATATATATATATATGTATATATATATATGTGTGTATATATATATGTGTATATATATATATATGTATATATATATATGAGTGTATACATATATATATATATATACATATTTATATATATATATATCTTATATATATATATATATATATATATATATATATATATATATATATATATATATATATATCTATATATATATATATATATACACCTATTGAATGAAAAACGGCTTGATATTAAGGACAACGGGTCACTCGGATGGAAAGCAAAAACAGACTGTGTGATATGACAGGTATTTGCATCTGCGTTTCATGAATATATTCATTGTCGAATTATAAACTGTAGTATGAGTCTTCTGTAAAAGTAAAGATTGATGCGAAAACTAAATGAACCAACCTATGCCAATTATATTCAATCATCGATTCCAAGGCAATGTATCATAAACGATGCGATTTCGGGGAAAGAAAGATAATGCACATCTGCCCCATTCGGCTTGGGGCAGTGTAGGCTTCAAATCAATAGTACCGAGGTCAGATGAAGTGCTGATATAGATTTTTACTATTATCACATGCCCACGTTTGGGTTGTCAAATGAGTGGAATAGTGTCCTTACTTATGAACAAACTGCAATTGCACCCGGTGTGCCACTCTTGACACTCCATGCATCCCAGGCTATCCTCACAGACATCACTGATGCAGTTGCCACATGCTGCATTAGGAAGAAAAACAAATTTATTTGCAAAACACCACAACCATAGCACATAATACAAGACGAGTTGGTCATGAGATGAGAAGTTATCAACTAGTAAGAACTATATGCATACTATGTGGATATCTATAAACAGGTCACAACTGGTTGGTCAGTGGGGCACGTTTTAATCAATATCCTGACTTGATCATTGATTTAGCCAGACGAGGATTCAGAATTGAAGATGACATTACCTGATATTAGGCTGATTGCTGATAAGGTAAGTACGATAAAGATGCCTTGTGAAGAACGCATCCTCTCCTGGTCACAGTTCCACCGCTATGAAATGTAATACTCCTATATGCCAAGTAATGTCCGAATATTCCTCTGTATTCATTTGGAATTCTTGACTATGAGCTCTTAGAATCTGCACAGAGACAAACCAGGAAGCTCTAAAATGGCCGCAGTGTAATATCTGCCAACTGCTTGATCTGACCCAATACGCAAGGTGGAAGTCCCCAAAACGTCTCACTGTTCACAGCCTTAAAGACATGAATAAAAATACAGCGGTTCCACGCCAATAGCCACACCCTTTCAACCCGGGGTTAAAAGGTTGTGGCCCATGCGCTTTAATGTAAACAAGTTGTGTATTAATGGGCGGCCCTGCGTCGGGTGTTGTGAGTTGTTGGGTTATTAACATCTTAGTAGCGGAATGAAGAGGACGAATAAAAACCCGCAGCTGATAAAAGCAGCAAAGCACGGAGGTTATGAATAAAGCTGTCCACCTATGAAAGACGTTTTTCTTGTCCCGCTGCTCTAGTCGTCTCGCTCAAGTGGGCCGCGTTGTAAAGCGACCAGCGTCTTCGTTTTTAATCTATACGCTTAGACGTAAGGATCATGCATAATTGGATTGTCACACACAACATGTTTACATATCTACAAAGCTGCCCCTACAAACCTTCTTTCAGTAAGAACGATTTGGAAAAACATTTTGAGACGATTTCCTGAAATTTTTATTTCGTACGAACATGACATGGCTGCAAGTCTTTCTTGGTATTGTAAACATCAAATAATTAACATTCTAATGACACCCGCCCCTTGATAGGAGCACGGCGGACGTACTCATAGGCATTTTGTCCTGACTGCACCAATAACAACTGGTTCTATCCCTACAAACTGTTCCCTTGTCACAGAATGGAGCTGTCAGTTGAACCATCACGGAAAAGAGAAGAACTTTTCTGACATCACGCTAGCCACCACCGTTTCTTTGGCGACGGAGGTTTAGTACCGTGAACATAACGTCACATAGAATGCAGAAATTGCATACTATCAGAAAATCGCATGTCGTTATATAGGCTTGCTTACAGACGGGGTGGAAGTCAACTCACAGGGAACGCAAAAAGAACACATGCTGCGAACGCGTTACGTAAGTCGTAAAACTGTTAGTGGGCTTATCGTGGAATATGATAAGAATGCACAGCAATCACAAAGAAGACGTGGTAGAAAACATCGCGCGCCCGTATTGGTAATGTTTCGTCTTTCTGTCGCGTCACTTAACATATTACTAGCACGAGAACAGTTGACTGGCCTACTTTCACTTCAACATGAAGTTTGTTTCGTTGTGGTTATTATGGTTATACATCATCACTGCAAATGTCATTGTATGCGTAAATCCCGCTTTCTGTATTGCGTTTGAGCTCACGCTATGCATAACCAAGCCTTTATTTCAGTTCTTAATAATACCACTCACATGTGATACATGGTAAATCGAATTGGTGAATTCAAATAAAAAAGGCTTTTACGCGATGGAAAAGCGGTAACATAATATTTGCAAGCAGGCAAGAAATGGGGAGTCGTTGTTATTGCCAAGCAACCGTTCAACCTGTTCAGGTCAGTTGGTGCATGTTGTATTTAAATATATGAGGCTGCCATTAATTGGCTTGGGAGGGAGTGGGGTGGGCTGTTGTTTAACTTGTGGAACGAATAGACAAAAAGGGCTTTACGGCAATGTATAAAAGTGCTGAATCTTGCAAATTTTCAAGTGGTCGCAGCAGAAATTGAAACAACTAGTAAGCTTTAAGTTGTATGCAGCGAAGAGACAAATAAAGAGTCCCTGTTCTTGTCTTCCCCATGCCAGATTCCATGGCGAGCCCCAAATTGAACAGTGACTGCAGACAAGTGATGTCTGGTCTATGTATTAGTAAGTCTTAACCCACAATCGAGGTACGTTGGCTTTGTAACGTTTTATGTGACCCTATCTATGCCATCCGTTTATGTTTTCATTCAGTTTATATACTGTGGATCAATAAATTGTGTACGACATGATAGTAAACAGCCGGGAAGCTTTCATATCTCATGTGTTTGTCGGGTTTATAGCTCAAGTGGTGTTTTAAATCACGTGAGCCCCGCTGCTGTTGCATGTATTGAACTAGTCGCGTGGTGTTTGCGCGGAAAAATAACTACCCGACAGCCCGTTGGCAGGTTGAGTATGCTCAACCCGCCCACCTCCTATTTCCACCGTCATTGGCGGGCGGGCGGATGTTAATTTAGAGGGCTGTTAAACATGCGCATTATCACACAAACTCTCGACTTGAATTAACGGAAATCTCTCCCCGAAGTGGCTGTGAATCTGCAGAATTGTTATTTTTGATGGAATTTTTTGTAAAAGGTCAACTACGCAACTACTGTGTGCACATGTGTACGCCCATGAGTTCATGTGAGTTCATATGGCTCGTTAGGATAGAAAGACATTTCTGTTTACCTTGCCTCGTTGAAGTTGTTATTGCCCCAGTGTGTCGCTTTGTGAGCTACCACGCGCCGCATTCATGCGTTTTGGCTCTACAAGTGTTTGAAAAAAAGCAGTAACTTGCGACGAAGCCAGTTTGCGGTTAAAGAGTAACCATTTAAAGACCGCTACGCGCGCAAAACCTTTGCAAGCAGGATATAAAATGGTTAGGCAGTCACTCATTTGTTTCGGTGACAGGGTTTGCTTAACAAGTACTGAGTTAGTAGTAAGACAACATACATCGTCAATGTGCCTTCTTTGAAAACGCATAATTGATCATTTGATGGAACCAACGTTTTTAATTATTTCTACCAGGGCATATGACGTATGGACAACATTAACACGTCTCTTGTTAAGCACTGACGGTGGAAATGTAACTTTTCTTATCAGCTGACTATCTATCGTCTGATGAATCGAATAAAGTCCTACATATATTCTGGAAGTATATAAATAATTGTTTATGCTATATTTCAAGTGGTCAGTTTTAAATGTTTCTATGGGTCTCTACGCTTCCAATGTTATATTTGTTTTGCTTGATTGAAGGTTTTTTCGATTCGTTTATGGTGTGGAGTTTAGTAGTATATAAACTGGGGGTTTTTGCGCACCCCTGCTATCCATGCTATTCCCTCTTTGACAGCTAATACAAGATATTTTGCTCACCCTAAGTTAAGGCGCCTCGCACCCGGCCCTCCCCCTGCCCACAACGGAACCGAGGGCCCTGCTAGTTTGTAGGTAAACTAGTGTTCACATAGGCCAAGGTGTCTACACAGTGGCGGCTATCCACCTCTTTGAATCGAAGGGAGGGAGTGACCCCTTGTTGACGTAGAGACAATATACTTACGACCATCACTACGTAGCATGTTCATTCCATGACGGAAGTGCTTTTTTGTGAATATTGACTCCGCGTACTGTGCGCGGCGTAGGTGTTACTTAACCACAACCTTAGCCCGTTTAATCTCACCCTCGTCAGACATCAGGATCGAGTAAATCTTTAGGCGCAGACCAACATACTCCTTAAAGGGGTCACTGAAACACTCATCTTTCATCCTTTCTAGCACCTTCTTGTTTACGTTACTGAACAAGGAATGAGAAGGATCATAATTGCTGGTGACAACATGGTAGCAATCTTCTTTCATGTCTGCATACACGTCAGCTGTGCGGATCTTCAGAAGCTGCGAGTCCGTGTATAGCAGGCCAAGGTCGATACCATATCTGGGCTTCATTGTGTTATAATAGAAGTCGTACATCAGGTTGTTGGAGAGGTCGAGTATGCACATATCTACATATACCGGACGATTTAACACTAAGCAGGTCTTGTGCATATGCAGGACGGCCATGTCATCATCCAATTCACTATGTCGAGCATCGGCGGGACTGGCCACAAGCCAGAGTATTTTTTCCTCTTCTGCGGAGCGCAACATCTTGACGTCGACTCACCTTCTGAGATTCTCCATGGTTTAACCAAACACAGAGTTGTTTATCAGCTTTTACAGGTCCTTCTAAAAATCGCTGGTTGCAACCTTACGCAGGTCTGTCTTTATGCGAATGTAAGGCTCCATCCTAGGGCTCTGATGAAATACCAGCCCACGGTGTATGTTGATAAGCCTCATTCCATGTGATAGGTAAAGCTTGAGATTCCTACAATGAACCACATACTCCTCTTTATTGTGCAGGTTAGGTACCAGTTTCTCAACTCCGGTGCTCACCAAAGCACATAGGAGAACCTTCGGTAGTCTGACAAACATTCATTCTGCACAGACATTCGCTCTGGCTAGTGGATAATCATTGATCATCATGTAACTCTGCAGGGTATCCCAGATCAACTTTGAGTATATATCCGCTTTCGCCATTGTCAGGATGATGCTGCATCTGTATTGGCAGGCTGATCCACCCACTCATTATCCACAGTAGGCAAAGGTTGACTCATCGCCCACCCATACAGGTTGTTAGCGTCAAGGTGCTGGATATAACCCGCAGGCTTATCTTGCTCAAAGCCCTCTACGTACAGGCTATTAGCTTTAGCCTGGCGACGTGGTACAATGCTTACGCTACCGCCGTGCCCTTCTCAATGAATAGGTGTTGGTCATAGTCGGTGATAAGCTCGAGTTGCACCCCTGTGCTCTTTAGAAGCTCATTCCATGAAAGGCCAAGACTGGTATAGTAATGAGCTGAATCTAAGCCATACTGCTTAAACAGGTTTTGCGGAATATCTCAAATACATCAGCCAAAAGTAGTGCATATGTTCGCAGGTATAGTTCATGATAGTCGCCCATGTTTTTACACCCGAATACGTTCCAGACCATCTGTGCAGGTACAGGTCATGATAGTCGCCCATGTTTTTACACCCGAACACGTTCAAGACCATTTGTGCATGTTCAAATTCTGTAGCAGATATACCTTGCTCAGAGAGATTGCAGTAGAACTCCTGGATAGACGGCTGCGAGGCATCAAACTTATCCTAGCCATCCATAAACTCATAGGGATACACTCCCTTGCGCAGTAGCAGCCGGCGTTTTGTTTCATCAGGCTCACACTAAGCCGTCTCTGCAAAGGCGTCTGGTTTATTTGCAGACACCAGGTTGTCAAGTGAGGAGGAGGAACTGTGGACTGTCAGTAAAGCGTTACTGTCCAATTGATAGGGATATATACTTCTCCAAATTGCTTGGGATACAGTGGATCTTCCCTTCCAACTTGCTTATGGCATGCATCAAGAGGTGGGAGTCATAACTCTGTAGGTAATAGAATACTACAGGCACAGCCGTCGTCTTAACACTCAACCACAGCTTTAGGTTGCATTTAATGTGGGCTGCCCTCATGTATTTACCTGTTATATGGCAATGGTCGCGGAATGAGTTTACGCCCACTTCTTTCTTACGCATATGACAATGGGTTGCTGCCTTATGCACTCTTATATCTTTCGGCTCATTCGCATTGGAACAGGGTTTGACAACCTTGATCTTCATCTCTTCCTGCTCCAGAGGTTGCAAGAACTTCTCAACAGTGTTGTCTCCTCTATACACCACAGGGCTTCGGTCTGACCATCACACCGGACAACTACATTGCGCCTCAGAGTCTGCGTAGATAACATAAGGGGCAGCTTGCTTCTGCCAGTTCTGGAGGGGTAATATGTTCTTCCCTTCCTCAGGCATATCCACTCGCACAGCTGTTTGCCCTATCCCCATACACTCAGGTTTGGGCTTAGAATCAGTTTAGCAGTGGTATAACCATGTAGGCATCTCTCACAGAGGAACTTACGCTCTTTATGTTTACTCCGTTCATACAACAAACGGTTCAGATTTTTCTTTTGCGTGTATTGAAATGTAACATCCTCTTCAATCAGCATGAGGTTTATATGTGGTCCATGCCGTTTACTGATGTGGTGTATGATAGTGGCCTTCCCATCCCAGCCAAAGCCGTTCGAGCCTACTTTACCATGTTTATCTACCTTCTCAATATGCGACACTGGTGTTTAATATTCTATGCCTTTACCTTCAAACTGCGTTAACAGCCACTGTGGATCCTTGGCAACATGGTGCAGAGCCGATTCAATGGAACATAGAATGCAGTATTCGTTTGTGTTTTTATGTTTATGTACGCCTTCTAAGCTGCGAGCTAACTCAGCAGCAGTTAGTAGAAGCCACCTTTTAATTGCTGGTAGTTGGCAATATCAATCCATAGATTTGTGACTGCCTCAAATTCCAAACCAGAACCTTCATTGGTCCACTTTCCCAACCACTCTTGGATATTAGCATTACTGTGGTCCAGCTCATCGTTAATATCTTCTGAGGAGAGAACCACCTGCTGCTTATTAATCAATACAGGCTTTACATACATAGGTGCTACCATCATCGGTGTGCTTCACAAGTCTCACATTAAGGGCAAACTGACACTTGATACCGTTTAGCTCTTTTAGCTCATTAGTTAAAACTTTACGCATCTGCTGACGCATATCTTTTAAGAACATCATAAGGTTTGAGACAAGGGGGTGAGACTCAGGAACGGTCATCGCCCATCCACGCAAATAGTTTTTAACAGCCCACCTAGTCTTCTTGAGCTTAAGACGTGGTTTGGGGACTGGGGTTGCTTTGTGTAGCACAGGGGACTGGGGCTGCTTTTATGTGTTGATTAGTCTGTAGCTGCTTTGCGTGGCGGGGGGACTTTGGCTGTTTTACGTGGCACCGGACCCCAGCATTCAATCTAGCAAGTATCTCATCGTAAACACGGTCAAACTCATTAATCTTTTCAAGCGCCCTCGTATTGTGAGTCATGTTAAGTATATATATCCATATTTCCAAATGGAAGTTTTATGATACCAAAAAAACAACGACTAGACAGCGAGCGGACTTTGACCTTGCTGTTAGCGCCAAGGTTCACTGGATTTCTATTTTTATACAGCAAGAAATTCCTGTTCTTTTTTAGTGTCAGTTTGGCCGGCTGGTGAATCCGTGTCAGGCTGTTGAAACGCAATTCACAATCCATACACATTCCTAGGTTATTTTTTATACACTTCTGACAACCTGTACAAAGACGATTAACAACACCATGTTCTATCTTATATCTGTGTAAGTTACAAAAGTCTTGTCTACAGGGCTTGTTACAGGGGTCTTTCTTTCAGACTATTTCCACGGGCACTTGTTTTCGAATACTGCCAATCTTATGTGTATAGTCTAAATATCTATTTGTCTAATTGAGAATACTGTCTGGTGGCAACTGGGTATTTGATTGCTCCTCTCGATGTATATTTACACTGCCTTGCCTGACTGATACTCCATGTGTTGCTAGCAACCGATTAACTGCTCACATAAACTCCTGTCCGGGGTTGACCTGAAGTAAGTTAGGCCAATGCAGTTTTCCTCGCTTGTTTATCCTTCTGAGTGCACCTGCGACCTCTTAACCTCTGTTGAAGTCAATGGCTCAGCGTTAGGCCACGTCCACCACTGTGAGGGCATACTTATAAGTCTGTTGTTTAACAACGTCATGAGGAAGAAATAAGAGATCGGCTTGGTGAACCTCATCAGGGCCAGACACATCACATTTTGGTCTGGGAATGTGTTCTGACATTGGCAGATATATTTTCTATGTAGTCTTCTTTGTTAGCCACCCCTGGCAACTTCCTCAGACATCCTAACTTCTTTTTCAAGCTTCATGATAGCTGTAATGCCTTTTCAGTAGGCCTTAGGACTATAGTAGATCTTTTGCATTGTTATATACTAATGAGTTTCTAAATGTCAAGTAAAAAAGAGTTTAGCTTAATGCAAACTATTAAGCAAGCCTGTACACGACCTGTGTAGTCGTAGCCATACCCAGGATAATGAACATCACGTCACTACCCTTTTGATCATCTGAGGGCACGTAAAAGTCTGAAAGCTGAGGTTCACAGTCCAGTTGGTCAACCAAATTACCTGTAATCAAGGAGAACTCACCAATAGCCTTGTCAACATCCCTGTATGATTGACATGTCCTTGGCAGTAGCGTTGCTCATTGTTGAAGTGTAGTTGCGCAGTTGGCATTTTAGCCCATGCTGCCTGAGCAGATTGTAGCTGTTCCATTGCCATATCATGACGTTTACGTTCCACGTCCAAATGGCTGCTTCATAACTTAAAGAATAAGAAGTTGTTCCCAGAGAATGCAAGGGCGTTGACAAGGGCACTTCCACCAAGTAGCGCAATCGAGGCCATTACATAAGTAAGTATATCACTTGGTAACATCTCATGTTTAATCAGCACATCCTTTGTGACCAATGCTAGTGATCGATCGGCAACAGCCATGGCCATATCCCGTCGCGAGAATTCAAGAGCCCCAACTAGAGCCATCTTAGCAAGCTATGTGCTTTTTTTCCAAATTGAAGGTGCTTAACTGTTGTTAAAGCCATGGTAAGTTTAGCTAAGAACATTCCATAGCAATGTTATAGCTCACATGTAGTAGAGCTTACCCCGTGCCCAACAAAAGGGTCGGCCTCGAGGTCTTTAATTGGCTTTGGGTGGTGTTCTGCTGGGATTGGTAGAAAGATGCAAGCATTACCTGAGTACTGCTCTAGCACTGCCTTACCTATATTGTGCGTCGTGCTAGCGTCTAGCTGAGCATCGTATTTCACATACAGATTTGTGATCTCTTCATCAGAATGTACAGGGTAGCTACGCCCTTATAACAATGGTAGAAAGCCCTCAAGTGGTCATGGAGCCGCTCCCTGGATCAACCACGTACACATGTGAATCATCCCACACCCATAACCGCGACTGATAGGCCTCGTTGAAACATATGGTAGGGCAGAGGATTACATTTAACTTAAAGGCACTGAAGAAGGGCCCTTCAAGTAGGACGAGGATGTCTGCCCATAAACAATAGCTGAACAGGGACCAACTTGAAATGTGAACTTAGTAGACTGCACTGACGAACCTGCCATCTTTAATGTTTTGCTGTGCATCCATAACAATAAACATATAGGCCGTCTCAGCTTTTTTGTGATCTGAATGGTGATACCCTGAGACGCATTCTCCACGCCCTTGCTACTACCGTGAAGATGGTCGTCATCACTCGTCTTTAGGTCAAGCCACAGAGCATACTTACTGGTTAGGTAATCTCTTAGGGAAACGTCAGACAATGCCAAGTCTTTTACAGCTATTGCTGCACTCGGGTCTCGTATACTCGTTGCTGCAAAGGCCTTCTGCACCTCATACCACTGATGGTAGCCATGTATGCCCTGGGCATAATGTTGGTTGGGGATGCCCTCAATGGTCGCCTCAACTTTTGCAATATTTGGGTTGTAGAACGACTCTGTCTTTCTGCCGAATGAGGTATTGGTTGGGTCTTCAAAGAGCAGTAGGATGCCCTTCATGCTACGAGCGGGCACATTCAGGTTGATGTTCTTTTTTATTGTTTACAAGCTTCCTGTGGCAAAGCACACGCTCATACTGAATCGCAAGTCGACCTGCGTACTGGGTGCGTATCATACGGGCCAACTCTGGTCGGGATACCATGTCATGCTCTAAAGAGATGCCATCAATTTTGTAGCTGGAGAGGCCCGTTGCGTGAATCGCGCGGTAATACTCATTGAATGTGAGCTTGTGTTCAAGTCTCTCATTAAGTGCATTCTGGTAGAATGAGATGTGGCTCTTATGGAGTTCAAAACCATATACATCAAGCTATGGCCTTGTCCTCTTTCATAGTCTCATCTTTGTCACCTGCCCCGACTCGTATCTTAGTTTCTATCATCTGATATGTCAATGCCCCGATACTGGAGGCCCTGTCACTCATGTGCAGTTCGCCGCAAGTCGTAGAAACAGTGGTACATATCGCTGTCATCAATAGACATTATCTCATTACCTCAGAAATCTATTTTGACTGTTGTTTTTTTAACCACGGCGCGACCCAGGTTTTGCACAACGCTGCAGTTAGCATGAGCCGAGGTCAGGGTGATCGCAAAGGCCAGTCGTGCTGTCCCTTGGACAATGACGTCGTCTGATAAGGGAAGCGGACCAACAGTTGTTGGTTCTGGTCAGTAGTGCTTGGATTGTTTGTAATAACTACATACTGTTGCACGCCCTTTACCCTGAGAGGCTCACGTACCCGGCGGTATGGATTTAGTTTTTGTCTGTAAGTACATGTCATGTTAAATAATAGCGAGTATATCTTTAACATAATCACATGGAAGAGTTTGAAAACCCGGCGTTTGAAGATGACATAGTGGAGGAAACTGGAAGAGAGGATGAGGTACTCCCAGTGGCCCCTCTCCCAAAGGCCCCTCTTCCAACTCGGGGTGCTTGAGGAGGGCACATTCAGATGGATAAGTCGATACCACAGAAAGGTCCGCTTGTTATAGGCGCTGTCAATGATTATTACGATACATTAGCTGAAAAAGGTCACACACCACCCCTCGTCCGCGAATATGCAAAGTTTGAACTTGTTGGAGGAGAGTTACATTTGAAGGACTACACTGACTTAAGTATTACAAATTCTCGTACCAAAAAACCGCTTTCACTTGATACAATAGGTAAAAATAGAGGGGGACACAATACACCAGGCGGTTCAGTACAAGGTGAGTCAAGCGGTGTCAAAAATGGCAGCAAAAGCCCTCCCAGGTTTAGATCAAGCGGCGGGTGAAGCTGCATACAAATTAGAAATGAGCAGCCCTGAAGAGTGACAGAGCAAGGTGGTGTAGATAAAACAGGCTTCATAGAGGGCGGTCATAACGCCGTAGATGACGCAGGTACGCAAACGGACAATAAACTACCACTTATAGAGCTTATAGGGCTAGACAAGGCTATGCAGACCCAGAGGTGTGAACTGGTCAATAACCATGCTAAAATAACTGAGCTAGAAGGGAATATAAAACAGTGGGTAGCTATAATGGCAAACCTGGAGGAGGATTGGAGGGATGATAGTCGAGCATGGAAATTTCAAGCGAATGAGCTTTCAGAGCTGAAGGATCTACTTAGCGCCCATATTGAGGCTGCCTCTCTAAACCGAAAAATGCTGCGGACCCAAATTAACCGCTTCAGGGAACGTTCAAGAGACTTCGAAACAAGGATACAACGCTAGCTGAGCGTGTTCGCACCCTATTCCTCCATCATCACTGCATTTGGATTGGCAATCTCGACCCTGGTACTTGCTTTTACGGGTGGAGGGGGCACTAGTGTCGCCCCAATACCAGCGCCATCTGACAAGCTCAGTGTAAAAGAATGGATTAAAAAACAGCTGAATTCCTTGGCAAACGTCCTGTAGGGCCTAACCGGAAAGGCAGCAGCTAGCCTTCAAGGGATCATTGGCTCCATCGTATCATGGCTGCTCTAATCAATATGTAGCTTGCCACCCTCCGATGTTGATGTACTGAACAACCAGCCCTCACCAAAGCCGAAACACCTCATTAATATTAGGGTGGAAGATAGAGGTCGGTTGATTAATGGAATGCATGAATGGTCATTTGGTGATGCTGCCAGGGGTGATGACCATGGATATCCTATGCTGGTGTCAAGTCGAGTTTTGCGTATGGGGCTATCTACTAGTCTTAGGGGGCAGCCTGATCTTATGGGCATAGATATTGTTGTTAATCGTGTCCTAGAAGGAAGTTATTATAAAACCAAACAATGGAACGATCATGTGGGCGTCTGAGTGTTTACCACACCTCTGGAGTTGGCTGCATATGACCAAATCAGTTTCAGAACACTGGCAGTGCATCCCAGGCATCAAAGTCAGTAGAAGCACACCTTATTGAACTTGAAATATAGACTTATACAACAGCATTATTAAACAACAACCAACCATTCCAACGGCACCATTGTATCCGGAGCTGCCTGATGAGAATCCAGGGCACTCATATCGGTTGAATGAGATCAGTCTCAAGGAGCGATACCTTGAGAAAGTAATTGAAAAAAATTGTGCTATGGTATGTGCCTTGGCGTAGGTGGTGTAGGTATGTCTATAGTTGTTGCCATTCCTATTGCCATGGTGTTGTGTGTTACTAGAGCCGCTTGTGGGCTACTTAGAATTGCTGGAAAATTCGTCCGTCGGCGACTGACAAACAAGGTGAAAAAAAATGATCAGATTCACATTCTAGCGCAGCGCAAATTGAAAACTATTGGTGACATTGTATCGACAGCACTTGAAGATTGTAATATCTCGGATCATGAGTTTAAACTCGTTTTAGCTGAGGTCACAAAATACACCCAAATGAAGGGCGAAGTTAAGGATAGATCTACAAAGGTGTTTCAAATGATGAAAAAACACTCTGATCTAACGTGGTAAAGACGAGGCATTGGAAGGTATCAGACAAAATTCTGTGCTTCTTTTCCATTGAGTATACTGTGAATGATATTGACCGGCCTCAATACATAGAATAATTTTCATTGCGCGGACAATGTATATAATTATCTATTGCATAAACGAGGGTATAAGCTATAAAAATGTACACCAAAAAACTTATTACTGAACTTGAAGGTTGTGTAAAAGAGTTGAAGTTAGATTATATAAAAGACTATATAATAGATCTGGAACTGAGTAACGCTGTGGTTGATATGAAGACTAACTACGATGACCTTGTGGAACTGATGGACATGGTGAGAGATCTGGAAGTTAAAAACGACGATCTTATGGAGCGAGTGGAACGCCTAGAGGAGCGTATTAGCAATTGCACACGAGCTTGTGAAATACGCACTGTTGAAGTAGTGAACATGTACTCGATCGACCGCGTATGGATGGATAAAGATAATACAATCTTTAGAGACTCACATGCCGTGAATGATGGAGTAGTATAGAGACTGGGGGTACGAGCGCAGTTTCCAAATTGACACATTTGAGCCAACGAACCGCTCACACTCTTCCCCCTCCATACCATATGTTGTTGTCAACCAGCCCTTCCAGCCACATATGGTCCAGGGCCATACCAAAGAGGGCGATCACCGGGACTCTTCTAAACGACTCACACGCTCCTAAAATTCCTCATACTTTGATTCCACATCCCTCACCTTAATCTCAAGGTCCACCTTCTCCTCCCATATATGTTCCACATCTGCCTGCATCACGGCACCCACCATATGTTCATCGGTGCTCATTCTATACCTCAGCCCTCATCTGTTCAACAGATTGACGAGTGCCCATAGACCAGAGTGTCTACGCCATTCTCAGCTATCCACCGCTTTGAGTCAAAGGGGGAGAGAGACACCTTGTTAACGTGGAGCCCATATATTTTGTGGCAGTCACTCCTGAGCATGTTCATTCCGTGCTTTTGAAACTGCTTTTGGGCGCACAGCAACTCCACGTGCTGAGCGTGCCGTAGATGCTTCTTCACAACCACCTTCTTCACACCTTTTGCTTGTTTGATCTCATCCTGGCTAGACATCAAGATCGAGTACATCTTAGGGCGCAAACCAACATACTCCTTGATGGGCATGCCAGCGCACTCATCCTTCATCTTCCCCAGAACCTTCTTGTTCACACTGCTGTAGAGGCTACGGGATGGATGAAAGCTACTAGTGTCAAAGAGATGGGCATCTTCCTTCATGTCAGCATACACGTCAGGCGTGCGTATCTCCATAAGCAGAGAATCCGTATTCGTGTACAACAAGCCAAGGTTCTTGCCATATTTGGGCTCCATGGTATTGTAATAAAAGTCGTACATTAGGTGCTTGGAGAGGTCGAGTATACACATGCTCACATACACCAGGCGGTTCAGTACCAGGTGATTCTTGTGCATGTGCAGAGTAGCCAGGTTATTATCAAACACCTGATGACGCACATAGGCGGGACTTGCGATAAGCCTACGCACTCTTTCTTCTTCCGTAGAGCGCCAACTCTTGACATTAACCTTCCTGCGGAAGTTCTCCATGGTCTTACTGAACACAGAGTTGTTCAAAAGCATATACAGGTCCTTCTCAAAAGTCGCCGGTGCCCACCTTACGCAGATCCTTATTCATCCAAATGTAAGGCTCCATCCAGGGGCTCTGGTCAAAGAAACGTGCACGATGGATCTTGGTAAGTCTCATTCCCAAAGACAGATTCAGCTTGAGGTTCCTGTAGTGCACCACATACTTCTCCTTATTCCGCAGGTTGGGCACCAACTTTTCTACCTCGCCTAAGGTGCCACCCAACTCGCCTAGGAGGTTCTTCTGATAGTTTGACAACCAGTCGTTCTCTACAAGAAGCTGCTCCGGATCCAGTGGGTAGTCGTTGTGCTGGTCATGAAGTGCAGTAGGTATGTATCCCGTCTCGGCATCATCTGGGTGGTCCTGTATCTGTAGATCCTCCGGCCGAGCCACCCACTCAATACCCGCAGTTGGCAAAGGCTGTCTCATAGCCCACCCATACAAATTGTTAGCATCAAGGTACTGGATGTAGCTCGTTGGTTTATTCTGGCCAAGCGGGTAATTTGCCTTAGCGTGGCTGCGCGACACCATGCTTATACCACGTAGACCTTTCTCAATGAACAGGTGCTTGTCATAGTCGGTGAGTAGCTCGAGTTCCACACCTTTGCTCTTAAGTAAAGCATCCCACGACAAACCGGGGCTGGTATAGTAGTACATCTGTCTGCAGGTACAGATCGTGGTAGATATACCCTCTTCAGAGAGCTTGCTGTAAAACTCCTGGATTGGCGGCAGAGGGGAATCAAACTTATCCCAGCTGTCCATGAACTCATAGGGGAAGACTCCCTTGCGCAACAGCAACCGCCGCTTCATCTAGTCTGGCTCATTTTCCGCCGTCACAGCAAAGGCATCTTGGTTGTTAGCAGACACCAGCTTATCAAGTGAGGCCAGAAAGAACTGTGCATTGTCAATGAAGCGCAACTGTCCAAGCGACAGGGAAATATATTTCTCCTTGTTGTTGGGGATACATTTGATGTTCCCCTCCACTTTGCTTATACCCTGCATCAAGAGATGGGAATGATGGCCCCGCATGTTATGGAACACCACAGGTATGGGTGTTGTCTTGGGAAGTTTCAGGTTACACACGTTATGGGCTGGCCGCATGATCGCAGAAAGAGTCACAGCCCAGTTTTTTCTTGCACACATGACAGTGGGTTGCAGCCTTATGTGCCCTTCTATCCTCCTGAGTCATCCGCATAGGGACAGGCTTGGACAGAACTGCTTTGATCTTTTGCTCCTCCTGTTGCAGAGCCTGTAAGAACATTTCCACAGCATCGCTTCCTCAGTAAACCACAGGGGGTTAGGTCTTACCGTCACAACGAACAACCACATAGCCGTAGCCGCATCTTTAGTGTTCCTGCGTTCTCTGCGTGTTGCCCTTAACAGGATTAAGCGCAGGACCCGGAAGCGTCACTGCGTGCGCCTCAAAGTCAGCATAGATGACGTAGGGTGCAGCAAGCTGTTTCGGCCGGTTCTGGAAGGATAATATGTTCTTCCCTTCCTCAGGCATGTCCACTCGCACAACAGTTTGCCCTATCCCCATGCACTCAGGCTTATGCACCAGGAGCAGACCCTGTGTGGTATATCCATGCAGACATAGCTCACAGAAGAACTTGCGCTCTTTATGTTTGGTCTTGTCATACAGCAAGCGGTTCAGGTCTTTGATTTGCGTGTAATGAAACTTGCCGTCCTTCTCAATCAGCATGAGGTTTATGCGAGTACCTGATGCGGTGTACAATAGTAATCTTCCAATCCCAGCCAAAACGTTCAAGGCTAGGTTAGCATGCTTTTCTATCTTCTCAACATGCGACACTGGTGTAGGATATTCTACACCTGCACCCTCCAGCAGATCCAAAAGTCACTGAATATTATATTTCGATGGTCGCTGTGGGTCCTTGACAACCGGGCGCAGAATGGCTACAACAGCCCATAGAATGCAGAAGTCGTTCCAGTTCTTTACGTTTATAATGGCCTGCTTAGCCGCCACCACACCCGAAAGTCGCAGGTAGGAGCCACCCTTAAACGGTTGGTAGTTGGCAATATCAACCCACAGAGTTGTGACTGCCTCAAACTCCCAGCCTGAACCTTGGCTGGTCCACTTTTCCAACCGCTCTTGGATATAAACAGCACTATGGTCCAGCGCAACGCCCACGTCCTCTGGGGAGAGAACCACCTGCTGCTTAGTACGCAACACAGGCTCAAAATACCCAGTGCTGTCATCATCGGCGTGCTTGGAGAGTCTTACCTTAAGGAAACTTGATTCCACCTACCTCTTCCAGCTCAACAGTCTAAACTTTATGGATCTTCCGACGCATGCTCTTTAAGCACATCATATGGTCCAAGCCAAGGGGGTAAGATTCAGGAACATTCATCACCCATCCACGCAAATAGCTTTGAACAGCCCACTTAGTCTTCGTTAACTCAGGACACTCTGTGTGGACTGGGGACGGTGTTGCGGGGACTGGTCTTTGTGGAGCAGGGACAGGTCTGCATGGGGCAGGGACTGGTCTGTGTGGGGCAGCGTTAGGCACCATCTCTTGGAGCCCTAGGGTCTTCAACGGTGCTTCATGCTCTTCCAGGGCTGACTTTGAACAGGCATACGGTGGACACTTCCCATTCTTTGCCTCTAATTCTTTGCGTACAGCCTTTGCTCTCTCTGCATGAGTCACTTTCGGGTTCAGGGTCTCGGGCACGGGGCTCCAGGGCCTAGGGCCTTCAACTGTGTCTCCTGATCTTCCATGGCTGACTTTGAACGGGCATACGGTGGACGCTTCCCAGTCTTTGCCTCCAAATCTTTGCGTACGGGCTTTGCTCTCTCTGCATGAATCATTGCGTATACCATATGTTTTCTATTGGTCTAAAGGGAATTTTGTTGATATACAAAAGACAACATCTGTACTGATCTTGCTGACAGCGCCACAGGATTTCCCTTTTTATTCAGTGGGGAATCCCCGTTCAGTTGTGCCGGCTGCAGTCTGTTGGGAGGGGTGATAGTCGAGCAAGCAAATGAGCTTGCAGACCTTAAGGACCAGTAGCGTGTACGTGTTGAGGTTGCCTCTGTAAACCATGAACGTCTGCGAATCCAAATTAAGCGCATCAGGGAAACGATCAACAGACTTCTTAACGAGGACACAATGCTAGCTGAATGTGTACGCACCCTGTTCCGGGAGCAGGGCATAACAATCGCCTCCGTCCTCACTGCAATTGGATTGGCAATCTCGACCCTGGTAGTTGCTTTGACGGGCGGAGGGAGCACTAGTCCAACCCCGGCACCAACACCAACGCCAGCTCATAAGCCCGGTGTAATGGATTAAAAAACAGCTGAACTCGTTGGTAAAGGTGCTGAAGGGCCTAGCCGGTAAGGCAGTGGCTGCTCTTCCAGGAATCATTGGCTCCATCGTATCATGGCTGCTTAAGTCAGCTGCAAAGGTGGCTGGTTGGATGACAGAACATGTGTGGGCTGCAGCTGTGGCGGTGGTGGTGGTGGTGGGGGGGGGGGGTTATCCTCCTGATACTCCGTGACTTACTACGTAGCAAACCAAAGCACAGCTAAGCATATAGCGATTTTGCATACAATAAGAGCGTTTTTTTCATCCTCGTGCGCCCCACGTAGAACGGTCTCGGCCACGCCACTTTGAACGCCTGAAGAGGGGACTCCCATATCTGTATCTGGTGGCTGCTCAAAGCTTACTCTATCTGGAACCACCGGAACCGGGTTAAACAGTATTGCTGCCGATCTGCTGTTCCACAGTTGTGATAGTAATCAGATTGTTGTACCCAGTAACGTCTCCAATGGCGAGGCTCATATTGGACGGAGCCATGTACAGACCCGTTCCAAACACATAATCAACCTTTGAGGAAGCTTTCTGGAGGACGTTCTGATACCGGCGGATGGATGACGGAATGTCCACTGGGGAGTTGATGGCATCCTCAACGTCTGCCTTAAATTGCTTTTGGGCATCAAAGGACGTTCCAACACCTAGTATCTTTGAGCGGGTCTGCGCCTGAGCCTCAAGAATGGCCCAGACATAGGTCTTGATGCTGTCGTTAATTCGCCCAATGTCGGTCTGTGTAAAGCCCTCAGACGTGTCCAGTATGAATGTACTCCAGGCCTCGTCTGCTTCAGGTCCCTGTGCTATATGTAGAACAGCACCCATTTTCTCCTGAGAGGATTGTAGGTTGCTCGCATGGGCAAAACCTGGCTTTGTATCCTTTTCCGCCTCAAAGACCATCCGTGTTGGGTCATAATGAACGTTTCGACCAGCAACCTTGAGGACACTTCCGTAACCATACGCATATGTGCATATAAGATACCAAGGCCGCTATTAGCTACGGTTGCCTTCTGGCGTTAGTCTGTGTTTGGTTGAACACCAAAGTTAGTGCAGAGTCTCTCAGATGCCTTCTTGTCATATGTATTGTTATAGGGGTCATAGGCATGATCCTGAGGTAGAGGCGCTTATAGTTCTGCCTATAGGCGACGCACTGTGTAATAAAGATGAAAGGTGTAGAGAGCTTTCACGAGTGGAATCCCAGCCGGCTGTTGCACACCACACTGCAAAGTTTAACTGGTTCTGCCAAAACTGCATTGGATTTGTCAACCAGTCTTGTACTACTTTGTCCGCTGTTACTGGCTGCACCTTATAGTTACTGAATAGGTCAGGAAACTTGGCTGTGAATGTACCGCCATTGTGAACGACTTGAACGGTTTGTCGGGTTAGTTTGTCTCCCGTACCATATGGGGCTGGATACACCCCACCCGCTTTTCTATTGAAACTAAAGGCTTGTTTATTCATAGTGCTATGTATCACACTCTGTCTAATGTTCAAAGCAGCGACGCTGTGTTCCTGCAAAATGCTTTTGACAATAGTGCGGGTGACCTTTGCGTAGGTCTTAGGTCAATCACGTATACTGTAGGCTAGTATAACATTGATTCAGCTATGCCCATTACATCAGAGAAAATTTCTACAGGAAAAGAAGTAGGTATCGTTTTGCCCCCTGGCCTCTGGAACTTCAAACTTATCCAGGATAAATTTACAGCTCTGGATTTTACTTTGGAGGATAATGCTGCAGATAGGAACATTGCCCTCTCAATTCCTGATGATTGGACTTTACAATGTGACGACAGTGTGTTAAAAATATTGGGTCTTGATACTGGTCTGGGTGGAGGATGGATTCCTTCAGGCCTTGACGAAGGTGACCGGCCCGTGAACTTTAGCATCTTTAACCCACTTTATGTCCACCTCGATCAAGTCAGTACCACGCACAACATACTTGATGGTGCGCCCACTACGCTTCTTGAAGTTGTGGGCTGTGAGGGCGGCTCTTTCGGTGATATCATAACAGCAAACATCGCTTATCCTGCGTCAAAACGTGTTATTGTCGGAGCTGTGAATGAGTTGAAGTTTCAGATAAAGGATAAAAAGGGTCATATATTGAACAATCACGACTTTCCTATTGGTGTTGTTCTTCAATTTACAAGATGTCAATAAAAGCGAGTATTTATGGAGCTCAATGAAAACCGGATCAGGGCGCCGACCTCTCCGAATATGCAGCAAGCACCTATGTAGACTCACAAAAAATGGATAAAGGTGGCAGTATTATGACTAGAGACCTTGAAATGGGAGATAATAAAATCGTTCATTAGGGAGACCCAATATCGCCAACGGATGCTCCTAATAAAAAGTATGTTGATGACAGACACAGACAGCATCGCAGGTACCTGAGAGAACACATAAACTCCCAAACGAAACCCCTCATTAATATATGGGCAGAAGCAAGTGGTGCTCTTTGCAGAGGATATCAGTGGTCATTTGGCCATGGGGCTAGGGTTCGAGACTCACAAGACTCAAGCTGTGGAAATACCATGTTATCCAATGGTAGGATCATTCGTATGGTGTTGTCTTTGGGTGATGGTGCTGATACTGGTCCAGCTGCACAGAATAAACCGTGCTCTACTCGAACTCCGCGTTCAAGGAATCGCTCTATCAATGAAATCGACCATATAATTAAGGTAACACGTTTGATGAAGAAAAGGTTTTTCCTACCATCACAGAGCAAGAAGTTGGAGATCGTCAACCTCCTCCAGCACACAAAGTACGTGGGCTCTGATAAGCACATAGATGGCAGCTTGGTTCAGGGACTACGCTAGTTACTGATTAAACTACATTGAATACTATAGCTCACTGAAATTTGCCGGCTTCCCAAACGCACACAACAAACGACACAGTACGCTTTTCTAATGATATCAACTACTTATAGCATTTTGCACTCAATCATTACATTATGCAGGATGTAAAATGTAACCAAAGGGGTACTTTTAATCTAAAACACTCAAGTCTCCTTTTAAGAAACCTCTTTCGGCTAGCTCTCAAGCATAAAGTCTCATAGGAGAGAAATTACATATATATGTATGAACCAGTAAGACCCGTAACATGCAGTCGTTTGTTGCCCTAACGGGGCAATTATGCCATGTATGTGATGGCCGTACATAGGCAACAGACTGACTACAGTACACTAAGCATGCTTGGAGAATAATGTAAGCTGTTATTGAACATAGTAAAGCAAAATTGTTAATGTAGGTTTTTTGAAAAAAGTTTTACGCTTGTATTCAACATCCCCAATCGAAAACATACAGCGAACGTTTTTGGGCTGTTGCTGGCTGAAATCATATAGAGTTTTATTTAACATATACCCAGATGAATAATTTATAAAGTTTTAGAATGACACAATCGAATGAACTGGATATAGTGATCAGACGATGGCGTGTGTGCTAACTAAATCGTACCTTTATTGAACTAAGTAAGCCACACACAGAATTATCTCAACTGGAAGTAGTGCATGTTCAGCTTTCGGACACGGGCTCTATGGGACAAGTACGGGACCAAAATATTTCCCAAAAACGTACACTTCTCTCAGAGGTCAACGCAACACGCTGTATCTAGGTGCGATTTATAGCGAACGGCTAAGCGGCCCGTATACGATCAACCATTGGGTGTTTATTCCTAGTCCGAAGGTTAACCTGTTAGCAACCGTTTCTACCCTCATAGATAACGGATGAACATTCGTTTGTGCTCTCTTAGACAACCAGTGAGCAGGTGAGCATTTGTTTCTACCCCTATGGCTAACTAGTTGGCATTAGTTTCTAGGGCATAAGAGGTCAAACTAATGTAAAATGTACGTAACAAAACCCTTCGGTTTTCACCGTTATGATTATATCACGGCAGTACATTGTGAAGCAACGAATTACATGATGACACAAGTAGTATAAAGATAAATGAAATATTACTGGGCAAAGCATAGTTACATGGCTCCCTAAATAGTGAAGACTATTTATAAAACACAAAACATACCACTGACCACTGGCTTATAAGTACAGAAGGAACATAATAATAAAACATTTTCAGGAAATGTACATTTGTATATCTAGCTTGAAATATGACTAAATAATCAAAACAACCCATTCATGCGACCACATGATCTATGCAAAACCCAACCTTCATAACACAAGTCAAATAGACTTCAGATATAATGTTAAGAAGGATATTATTTGTAACTCAAATTGCACATAGTTAACTGAAAACCATTTCACAAATCACTCTCCTAAAGTCCATCACGAGTATTAGTTATCTCACTTGGAAGGCTCCATGGCGGAGAATCCCGGTCCACCAGAAGTACAAGCTTCTGGATAGGCATCTCGTGGATAGAGTTACGCGACAGCAGCTTGACCTTCCTATCCAGACCATCTTCATTCTTGACAGTCTCAGTTACACGAGCTAGGGGCCAGCTGTTACGAGGTAAGTTTTCATCTATCATGAGCACAATATCATCCACTTAGATGTCTGTTTGAGTGTGATTCCACTTCCTTCTCTCCTGGAGTGTCGGAAGACATTCGCGTCGCCACCTACACCTAAACTCATTGGCTAGGTACTGGACTGCACGCCATCTGTGGTGTAAGTATACATCCTCTCTCAGAAACTAACCTGGAGGAGGCATTACAGCTTTAGACTTCATGGTCAGTATTATAGTGGGTGATAGCGGCATCAACGAATCTGGATCTGTAGAGTCTACCCGTGTCAGTGGGCGTCTGTTCACTGCACACTCTGCTTCAACTAGCAGGGTGTGGAGAGATTAGATCCTCATCTAGTCTGGTTCCGTTTTGAATCAATAGGGAAGATAAAGCGTTACGAGCATACCTGATCATTCTCTCCCATACACCTCCCATATGAGATGCACTGGGAGGGTTCATCTGCCAGTTAATCCAGTCTCAATTGTCCTTACAAAGCTCATAATGAATCTTGCTGTTGTTGAGATATAATTCCAGTTCATTCCGAGCACCAACGAAGCTGATACCGCGGTCAGAACTTAACAGACGAATGGGACCACGGCGACACACAAATCTTCAGTGGCAATTCCGGAACGAATCAGTGGATAGGGATGCTGCAACTTCGATATGTATCGCTCGCGAGGTAAGACACTTAAAGAGGACTCCATACCTCTTCACCTGGCGGCGTTCATCGTTCACTGAGAATGGTCCAAAGTAGTCGACAGCACTGTAACTGAACGAAGGCGCCGGTTCTAATCTGTCTCTGGGTCGGTCTGCCATCTTCTGGATCTGAGGTTCACGGCGCAGCTTCCTACAAGTGACACACTTCCAAACATGATAGGTGACCACTGATCCTTCTCCTATAATCCAATATCCGTTGGCTCGGATGGTGTTGAGAGGAATGCCACGTACTACATGACCACAGATAGCATGATAATGATCAACTATCAGCTCCGTGATGTGACCACGTCTGGGCACAACGATCAGGTTGGTGAATTCTCTGGGTAAGTTGGCTCGCTGGATACGTCCACCAACTCTCAGTAGTTCATTCTCCATGAACGGGTCAAAACGATAGAGACAGCTCTTACTCTTGAATGAGCAGTTCGCCGTCGAGCTGTATCCCTACTGTTCTGGTGTTTGGCTAGTTTCTGTTGTACAACTCGTTCCTCGCTGAATGCCTGTTTCTGTACTATGGTCAATATTCTGTGTTCAGCTGCTTCCACCTCTTGAACATCCACAGGTTGATAATCCTTAACCATAGCCTTCAAGTCATTACTCGGTTTCTTCACTGAGCGACTCTTCAATTTCTGTATGGAGCGGATACACACGGAAACTGCCCTTTTAGCTGTGTTCCAATCTGAAACCGCTCGAGTCTCTGGAGTAATGTTGACCCTGGAGTTGGCTCATCAGTGACAGTCAACATTGCCTGGACCTTGTGTACCTCTTGGTCCTCTGGCGATAGCGAAGCAATCACTGGTTCTACTGGGAATGAACCATTTGTCTGTAGAAAAGCAGGACCCTTCCTGCTTCCACCACAACTCACAGTCCTGTAATTCAGTTGGAGTCATTCCTCTGGATGCTAAGTCAGCCGTGTTCTGCGTAGTCTTCACATATCTGCACATGTTAGGCAAACTGTGATCACGAATCTCTGGACACGATTCGCAACATAAATGTGGAATCTTCTTGAGTCATTATTTATGTACCCAAGTGTTACCTTACTATCAGTCTAATACGCATGTGTGATATCACCCTTCTTGAGCTCTCTATCCAGGAACTGGCTAGTTTTCACAATCATCGCAGCAGCTGTCAGCTCGAGTCGGGAAACAGTTACTGGTTTGGAGGGGGCCACTCTAGATTTACCCATCACGAGAGATGTGCAGATAGAGCCATTCTTGTCAATAAATGGGGGTAGCTGTATCTCCACACTCTCATTCACACCTTTGATAACAAGATCAGACACTTTCCTACTTGTCACTAGCTCCTCACCCAGTTCAGTTGACAGTTTGAGTTGAAGTAGCACCAAGTTGATCGAGCACCAGATCAGTCATGGAACATGCGTCAGATTGCTCGTCCAGCGGCCCGTAAACAATAACAGAGGTTCCACCCCATGATAGAGTGACTTTTAATTTACTGATCACATGAATTTACTTGCACAGACTGCACCTAGCTTGGAATTTATGTGGCACGCTGGGTGACTTGGCTGGCTTGTCGAGGACTGCTCTCGCCTGTCTATACACAAAATTCATGTCAGTGTCCTTCAGTAGGAAAAATCCCTTAATAGACTCCTCTGCAGCTCCTGAAGTGTACATTCCGAGATAGTGTAACCTCTGCGCTATTGACTTTATTTTGGCTTCAATAAGTGTCTCAAATGAGATCACCACTCAGGGTATTTGAGGGGGTCAGCGCCATGGAATGTGTCTGGCTGCATTGGAAGAAGGTGATTCTGGCTCTCTAGTATAATATCGGCAGGCCTGGATACATCACTATCACGGATTGTGTCAGGTTCGTAGTTCAACGAATTTGTGTGCTCAGGGTTGCATGATGCACTAACTAACTGATGAGTAGAGGACACCTGATGAACTTAGGACGTCTGATGAGCAGCCGGCACGTATGTGAGGGCGTCAGCTGGAGCTGAGGTTTATGTGCGATAGTTACTTAGAGTCACAGAGTCATGAGTGACAGCAACAGGGCTGTATCTAGGATAACTGGCTGTCAGGACATTTTGCAGCTCAGTCTGCGTCTGGTACAAGTCTTCTTCCACAAGAGATATTTTGTCCTCAAGATGCCGGATGGTATCGGCCACAGTTTCTGTGATCCTGTGAGGGGTAGACATGGTGGTGGCACCAATTCCGGAATCGCGGTTAGCTGATTCATGTTTAAGACACTTGACTTTGTCCTGGTACCTGACAGGGGGGTTGACACTGCGCCCGCTAGCAATTTTCAATTGATTACGGAGAATGGTGACTTCTAACGAACGTTTGACAGATCCTCAAGATATTTACTGTAGCGACACACAATAAATTATGTAGAAACGAAGACCCGTTGACTTTAATTGATTCTTTGATTCTCCGTTTCCTCACTTGTAGCCACTAAAAGTACGTGAAACTGAAGAACACATTTTAAAACTAATCAGATCTTTAAATTGCAACAATGACATTGTGATAATATGGTTGACATATTACAGGTCAGAAACCCAACAGAAATTAAGCCTTACACAAACGAATTACGTTTGACATATAATTAGTTCGGGTCTTAACACACTGAAGATGCCAAACAAATACCTCTTTGGCGGGGATACTCCTGTATAAGGTCATAAGAAGTCCAAACTAATGTAAAATGTACATGACAACAACCATTTGTTTTCACCGCAAGGGGGAACTGTGAAGCCTACCGGTACGTTTTATGTTTGCGTTATGATTATATCAAGGCAGAACATTGTGAAGTTACTGATTTCATGATGACACAAGTAGTATAATGATAAATGAAATATTACTGGGCAAAGCACAGTTACATATATATATACATATATATATATATATATATACATGTTTTCATAAACAAACACAGATATATATATATATATACATTTATGAACATATATACAGATGTATGTATGCATGAATGTATGTATATATGTATGTATATATGTATGTATATATTTAAGTATATGCATGCAAGTTTGTATGTATGAATGTATGTATGTATGTATGTATGTATATATGTATATATGTATGTATATATGTATGTGTGCATGTATGTATGTATGTATGTATGTATGTATGTATGTATGTATGTATGTATGTATGTATGTATGTATGTATGTATGTATGTATGTATGTATGTATGTATGTATGTATGTATGTATGTATGTATGTATGTATGTATGTATGTATGTTTGTATGTGTATAAATATAGATATATATATATTTATATATGTGTATATATATATACATATATATGTATATATGTATATATATGCATATATATATATATATATATATATGCAGACAGACGTGTAGCACAAATATATATTTATATATATCAATATATATATTAAAATATTTATATACATATATGCCATATATATAAATATATATTTATATATATTCATATATATATGCCTGTATATATATTTATATGTATATATATATATATATTTATATATATGTATATATATAACAATATAAAAATGACTATATATATATGTAAATATACAAGTATATATATAAATATATATATATATATATATTTATACATGTACACATACACACATACACACATATATATATATATATATATATATATGCATATATATATATATATATATATATATATATATATTTATACGAATGCGAGCTTTTTGATACAATCGACCTACTATTTTGGCACACGGTCACATCTTGGCACACAATCTGAGTGCCAAAATAGTCAAGAGCTTTTTGAGTGCTTTGTTCTGCAAATTTGTACTTAAAATTTGTGTTCCCTGTTAAATTATCTCCATTCACATTCATCCATTGCAAGACTTTAACTCCTGCATCGCGCAGGTGGTAGTTCGGGACGTTTGAAAAAATTTATATATTGGACTGACGACCATTTTGGTACTCTGCATTTAACAGCGTGTTTCTGGTTATTATCCGATATATCATAATCCCAACTTCTGATATATTGCTTAGAATTACTTCCGTCACAAATATATTCCATCCACGTGACATTCGACAGAAGGAATTAAAAATATATATATTTGGTCTTAACATTTTCCAATTATATATATACCTAGTGCTTTGAGATGAAGCTGCGTTGCGGGCCGAGAATATCTTACGATTCGGTAAGCAATAACCACAACTCTTGAATATATTATGGCGTTATTTTAGACACTTATACCCAAGTCAACCAGATGATAGCGAGAAAATATATATAATGTCGCTAAAGTGTATTCGATAACCTGGGTTCTTAGCCTGGGCTTTCTAATATCGCCCACTATGACATTTTGTGATTGATCTAAATCATGACAACGCTGGTTCGATAGATTGGATATATTGTGTAGTATACTCAATCTGACATATAAATGAAATCTGGTCACTGTTGAGGTACTTTAATTCAGCTATGTGGAGTGAAGCCGGACTTGGCTAATCGCTTCGCCAAGTTATGTTGGTTAGTCGCGTTTGTCATAATGTATGTATGTAAACAATTTTTTTTCCAATCGTAAGGCGTCAATAATGCGCAAATTGCACCAATTTTTCTCCTCGGATTTGCATTGATCTCCAAAATGGTCCTGGCGGCCACGAAATACGCGGATATCCGCGGATCCGCGGAAAATTGGCGTCCCTGGTAAGTGATAGTATTATTTATGTCATAGAACGACGAATGTTTGCACACTTATTCATAACCCCTGTAAATGCTTTTATTGAGAAACAGCCACTCACTAATAGCCATTGATATCACATAACCACCAGCAGCGTTATTTTGCTGTTCCCCACTAAAAAGTTGCTCTCGTGCTCTGACCGACACGAGCGCCTATGTGCCCATTCAGTCCGCTAAGATCTCCAAACGATTCATATACCCCGAGACACCTCAGTATACTCCAGTGACCCAGTTAACTGCAGCGCTGTATGTTTCTAAACCCCTTACACATCCTTCTTCAACGCAAGAATGCTCTTCTGTCTTTACCCACCAGGCGACTATCATCCTACACCGTGGTAACTGTCTATTCCACAGATCGATTACTATCTTTTATGTAGTAAGAATATATTCTCGAATAACACCCTCTTTTAGTGGTGTTCTGAGTAAAATGACTGAGTTCTTCCGTATTTGTTAAAAGATAAGGGATGGAGAGAAGCGGAGAGTTTCCCAAACAATTCAGGTCAAATAGTTCATTGGGATGTTCCAATAAGCAGGGTTGGTAGATTCAGCGGGAGGACATAAAAACATTTTAAAGTATTTTAAGCATGGCAACAGTTTCTGTCACACACGCCAAATGGCTGTGAATCGTGCAAATGACTACAACAGTCCAATTGAATTTATTAATTCCATATCGACTAACTTTAAAAAAACGTGACCTACTCCGATTCGCCAACCTTTGACAAAGTCGCAATATGAAATCTCCCAAGGACCCGGATCGTTGCCATGGCTACGAAGCTATATGGCGTTGAGAGATTTGTCTGGGTCAATTACGACTGTAAAAGTCAGGTACCTTCTTGACAAACTACCAAATATACATTATTCACACATTATTCAACACTGTTCGATCATTGAATACCATATAATAACAAAACACTTGAAATAAAAACACATAACTACGATCGAAGCTACCAAATATCACTCTTTGACCCTAGCCATGATAATCTGGCTTCGAACTTTGACCATAGATGAACGACAGATCGGCGAAATATAGAGCGAAAAACTAGGAGACGATTATCAAAGTCAAGTCACATAAAATTGCTAATCTGACAAATAATGATCATTAAAATTGAATTTAACTTATTTTGTCACAGCCCTGGTTAAGAATGATACAATTGTTACAGTATTTCGGCTAATAATGACATTTCACAAATTACGAAACTCGTAAACAATAACTCTACATTAGGCACCCTACTTCGTGAATTCGCGGAAAGCATACCCAGTATGCGATTTGTCGGCCATGACACCTGGTGCCGAAGGCCCACCGGAAATCGGTGGTCTACAAAATCAAAACATTGGTGTGTAATGGCTTCTCCCCGGCGGAACGTTTTTGCGCTTCGTGAGATTCAGCTCGCCAATTGCGATATATCACCTGAAACTGCCGTGCGATGTAGTTCAGAGATGACAGAAAGTACTAGAGCCTCATTTAGTTCATATACTGTGCATTATTTGGGAGAAATACGACTGAAAGTTGAAGAATCAAAGCAGGAGCTTGTGACTTTGGCCTTTTGGGCTTGGAAATGGAAACTCAACCTTCCCAAAAACCCCACAGGTATGGAGTTGTTATACAGATATGTATCTTCTATTTTGTGTTTTTCTTAGACCCAATGTTATTTGTATTGATTTTATTTTGTTATACTGCAATATGCGTATGATTAACTCGGTTATGAAATCAATTGCTAATCAACATTTTGTAATCTTGGGTGGTGATTTATCCAAATTAATCAAATAATTGGGATATTGTGTCACATTTGGTATTGCTCTTGCCCTTGATTTTTGTTGTGGTCAATGTATTTATTTTTAAAAATTGTATTATCCTGAAGACACATTTGTTCCAGAAATTGAAACCCAGCAACTTGCCAAACAGCGTCTGGACTGTCTTCTCCAGCTTGATGGTGAAGCCTCACTTCCCCATTCACAAAGTCTAACGAACTGGTCGTCCCACAATTTCAGTATGGGAACCTCTACAACTAATTGATTGACACACCAGGTAATTTTTTTGTTTAGTTGCTTTTGATTTCTTATCAGTCATACTTGTGCGTAACAAGCAACCTAAAGAGATGAAGAATCCCTCTGGGATATTGTAGCTGAGGCTGCACCGAATGCAGTCATTCTAACTGCCATCGACCCAGTTGGACACCAACAGAATTCCATTGGTGAGTTGGTACACTTATGGTTACAGCAAATCAGATCTCATTATATTTATGCATCTCCTTTCTTGAATAATCTAATTAACTGATATTTGTCTGTTCTTCAGCTGATGTTTCAAGTCATGTAGTCATATTAGAGACATCTGAGTATGTAGCCCCTGCCCAAACAATTGCTTCGGTCATTGCTGACAATGCTGATGTGGACCTCATTGCCAGCATCAACCCTGCCCAGTCAGACCGGTTGTACCAGTCCACAAAACTTTAGGGGAGATGTGCATTGCATGGAAAATCCTTTTTTAATACTGATAATCTATCAGCTTGTACATTTAATTCATACATTTGGCACATGGCTAAACTTATTGTGTGTTACTAATTATTTGTTTGTAGTCACGGTAATGTTTTTTTCTTCCATACTATGACGGTATGCATAGAACAACTGTCTCGCTTTCATTACAAAATATTGTTTATTTTCATAAATCACCAATTTAAAATGTGTAATCATAGTGAAATATTTACAGGTTTCAAGGTCACTATCATGTACTAAAGGAGGGAGATTTGTTATGGCACAAACAATTGTCATAATATTGTCAAGCTGGCTAATCCGACTCAGGGAGAAAACAGCCTGCTACACTCTTAAGTCCTTTATTCGCTCTATTGCTCTCAACGTGAATCCTGAGGCTGGACACTTTTCTGTGGCGTTCGACTTCACATTGGCTAAGCTGTGTCTTTCCTTTGGTGAATGGGGGTATATTGAGCGTGACACATCTGGGGGCCAGAAGATCTGCAATGTCAAAACCCCGGTCTGCCATAATCTGGTCGTGTGGGTCCAACTGACCCAAGAACTCTGCTCCTGTAAACATTTTGAAAAGCAAATGATATAAACGGGTATATGTACATAGTATACAGGCAAGCAACAAGTTAAGTTACACAAGACCAATGATACTCCCTTACCTGAGTTTTTTTTACAAGTGCTTGTCTGAAGCCCGACCACCCCACATCTTACTGAGTGTGAAAACCCGAGAAATGATGCAATAAAACTAAGGTACTACAGGTGAAATAACTACTATTGCATTTAAACAATATTTCGTCATTTTGTATGGGACTCTTACCAGGGGGTAACTGCTTTGACAACTTGAGCCTAGATTCATATTCACGGCGAGAGGACAATCTGAACCTGGAAGTATAACATTCAAATTAAGATTCTCAAACAGAAGTAGATTTTAGCTGTATGACATAGCTTTACTGATGTATTACAATAAATCAAACAGTCACCTTGTCTTAAGTATCTTCGATGGGTATCCCATGTTAAGGCATGGTGTTGGATGTTGAGGTGTTGGCATACCTTCTACAAAATGCTTGGAACAAACAACAGTGTGTGATTTGATAGCTAAGTTCTTCCTGCTAACTGCCTTGACCCATGCCTTGTACCTGGGTAGCGAATCTGCACCGGGAATTTGAAGAATTTAGGTTTGGAGCCATCCTGGTGTGTAGTTCTTGAGCTTGTGATGCAATCAACAACGCAGCAGTGATTCACCATTGTGATATATACCATAATTATTGAGATTAACCCCTTTATATACCCAGTGGCGTGCATGGTTACGAGCGGTGTTGGCATTTGAGCAGATCATAATAAACCGTGAGCGAGAGGCCAGCCTCATTGCATTGACTTTCTGCATGATCAAAGGTATCGACATCTACGAAATGCGTCCTTTAATCCTTCCAAACCGCGACACACCCGAAATCAAAGACATTACATCTACCACACGACGACCTGTCTTCCACCTATTTCACAGCTGTCGAAATCGCGTTCCTCGACCACCGATTTCCGGTTTAGCGATCCAAGATGGCGGAACTCGCCTAGTCGGTATAGACATTTGTTGTTAAAGACGTATTTTCACATTCTGACATGGACGGAAAAGAAGCTGTGTCGGTAAAATAATATACTATCTCTATAACTGCGTGTTCTGTATTACCTAATCCACATTTACACCCCTACCCAGACCGAATTTATATCCTTGACCCAATTCCCTCAATAGAACGTCCTTGATCAGCTGATCGGTGATCCACAATTTAGGCCTAAGCAGCACTCGTTTCAATACTGTTGGATGGTTCTGTTAAGTTGAAAAACAAATTGTTGTTTGACAGACTTGTTTGGCTATTATAGCTAAGACTGTTCGTTGATATGTAAATGCAAAGAGAACTAAACTATGGAACATCAACTTAACAATTTTAACAATTAATGGTTGTCCTTCACTCCCTTCAGGCTTCACTAAGCTTCAGCCATGAAGATAGATATGATGTCATATGGACATTAAGGTGAGACATAACCATAATGTGTATGGTACTGCACTGTTTGGCAAGTTGTGATTGAAGAGACTAATGTTGCAGCACCATTGATGGTTTTAACTGCCCTGCATGATTTGCAAGGTAGGTTTTATAAATCAACTCATATCAGTGGTTGCTTATCCACTGTCACTTGTTGTTTCATAAACTTAACTATTGCCAATTATCTTAATATGATAGACCTCAATGGTCAATGGTTCCTCAGATTGAAATTATAAACAATACTTGTGGGTAGTCATATTTCTGATGTTGGATCTAAATTGTAAAGAGGTTGTCGATGTCATGACCAAATATCAATTAAATTTTGAAGTCACAACATCACATGCATATTGGGCTGTTGCCTATCCAGGCAATGGCCAATGCGATGGTCTATCAAACGAGGGAATAAGTTGATGGTGTAAATACAGACTTGAAAGTGTCAGATATCACCAGAGGGTCACCAAATACAAATAACACCAGTCATTAAATAAACAGCCTCTGAACTGAATAAGTATTTGATTGCATAATCAATGAGCATCTGTGCTATAAAAACCAGGACTATGATTATTATGTAATTTGACAGTTCTCAGCTGAACAGCTGAAGTGGCCTCACTTCAGTTTCCTGGCATTGAATTATGTGATCTGACCTTTGAAGGTATCGTTTAAGTGAATGTGGAAACATTTTATGATGTGTTATATTGTTAAAATAATTAACCAGCATCTGTATACTGGGTCTCTATTTTCTAACCACATTGCTCCAAGCTTCCATTCCTATTTAGTTATTTAATAAAGATGCAGATTGAAATGCATTATCATTTATATAGAGTTCTGTTAAAGTTTTAGGCCCATGTACTGTAAATATGGAAGAAATTCTATTTTGAACCAACCTGATATGTATATTTCCACAAATCTACCCACATATGTTTCATTAATATAGGTACCCATGTCAGATGTTAGCTTAGAAACCTATCAGAGAACTGAATTGACCATAACTAAAGTGGGCGTGTACTTGGCACAAATGGATTGCCTTGACACAGTAGGTTTGTTTTCTTGTATGATGAAGTATTTTTCAATTTTGTACCACAACCATACTGACATTTTTGTAACATGGTCCGATTTTCATCAAATTATCAATTAAATGGTTCTGAAAACTCACACAATATGCAGGTCACATAATTATGAACAAATGTGTAGCAATGGAAGAAATATGCATTGTTTCTCATTGTTTACATCTGAATTAATGCATAGTCTGTAATGTGTCAATTATATTAATTTTGCAATGCATATTGTAAAATGTATATGCTTTTGTTTTTTAGATACTGAACCAGCAGCCCAAGCAAGTACCATGTATGCCAAAAGTCTGACTAGAACAACAAGCCCTGTAGACCCCAGACTTAACGATGCCAGCAAAAAAAACTTGATTTGTAATGACTCGGGAGTCAGTTCAGGATGCCTCGAGCAGAACATGCATCAAAGATACAAATGAGTATTTTTCATTCTTCAGTGATCTGTTAATTAGTGACAAGGTATAAACCAAAGAAAGGCTTCTTTGCATTATAAATGAATTCTAGTTAAGTGACCTTCATATAAAAGGAACTATCCACTGCATGGTCTATAAAGGCCTGTGCTATATTATGTAAGTCATTACAAGTCTGCTATAACTAGAAACTAATAGCGAAATATGAAAACAATATATCAATGCACATGCAGACCGCTTCTAATGGGATACAAGGCTGACCCAAGCTCTACAACTTGCCTTCAGAAGTTCTATTTAGATCCCCCGTCTAAGGAAACTACTCCCAGGTATGGTATATATACTTCAGAATATACTGTATTAATCCGGATAAATTTGACAGACAGATCATTCCCAGTAGCTCTGTTATGGTAGATGTCATATATTATATACAATTGTTGCACAATTGTGATGTAGGCTGAATTGTTAATTAAGCTTGTAGATTAGCTATGTACTGCCATGTGATGTTTCATGATTAAGTAACTTCATCTGATGCTTTATCAGTAAGTTATATCTTCTATTCTCAGCATTACACTGCAGACAGATTATTACAAAAGTTGTAGATACACTGACTCAATGTGCAATCTGTGTAGCTCTAAAAATAATCTCTCTTATTTTTCTGTGCATCTTTCTGAAGATGTCCAGGTCAGTCTAAAACCTGCTGAGGTGCTGCAACTTTGAGTTCAACAGCTATTTAGTCTGTAAAACATTTATGGTCACTATTTTATACAGAATGCATGTGACACTATTCATTTGACACTACCCTCACACACAATCTCACTTTGACACCTGGAGTTGTTCTACACCATTCATTCAGACAAATTGTTGGTTATAGCTGTACCAGCAAGGAACTCTATTTAACATTCTGTGGGATGACCCATCAATCTGGACCACACTTCTCTTGCCTCCAGTTTTGGTTGAATAATAGAACTGTTATTTCTGGATTAGTGGTGCCAAGTGATTTGCCTAATATGTGTACATGTTGATTGCTTCAGAGAAGAACGAAGTTCTCAAGTCAAAGCTGCCAATGGGACGTTCCCTACTTGGAAAATAATTTGAATGAGCAGCGCAAGTTCCATGGCCCTTTTACCTCCTCTTAATTATGCTTGAAATGCCATTAACTATGCATAATTATAATAAGCAGTGCTGGTTCCAAATAGATGTGCCACAAACTCTTAATTATGCTTGAAAGGTCAATAAACGTGCATAATTGTCATACAAGTGACCTTTTTAGTCACTTTATAGTTTATAGATAATATAACACATTCCCAGTTTACTCAGTTAATTATGCAATAATATTTCATCTTAGCTTTTGACAGTAAAAAACGATTTTTAAACTATATTTACCCATAGCCTCAGTGTTAAAATTGTGTTTACCAGTGGCCTTACTTGTTCCATTGCTGTGATATTAATATGTTACCTGCATTTCAAATCCAACCCCTTTTAAACAAATTATGGCCATGTGAAATCTGTTCCCTAGGGAGAACTATGAATTTAGTACTATAACAGATGATATAATCACAAATAATAGAGATTACATAGCGGTTGTACGGTTATCATTAAGTTATTAGCGTATATTTCTATGAACTAGAGCCAAAATAGCATGCCTGTCTGTGAGCTACATTGGTTGATCAAGCGTTATGATGAACAACGGAGACGCCTCCAGGACAAACAAACAACCATATCGATCTGAAGAGTGGGAGCTACAGGGATTTATATAAATCGTCTACAGTGCCAGCTCGTTAAACGGGACCTCGCCAATGGGGATTCCTCGATGATGGGGACGCCGACCGACCGGGAAACCATTCCAAGCAATGCTATTTCACTCGGTTAATCGGGACATTCCAGACGAATCGCCTCGTTAAAAGGGACACGTTGCCATCGATCGATTTTAACTACCATCGGCTGTAACGGCTTAATCCTGATTACTGAACGATCTCTGATCACCAGACCTCTGATCACCCGAGTTAAACGAAGTTGATGAGGTAGTTAAATCATCTAGGGGCTGCTGGCGGCTGACTAACAAGCATGACTTACGATTGGAGATTACGATTGTGCACAGTCAGCGTGCCTAATTCCCGTTTCCGGTGGTTGCGGAGCCCAGCGAGTTCACATTGACGCCTTGACTCCCTGATCAAGTGTCAAGTCGGGTGGTTTAAAAGGCAGAAGTGTCATCATTCATGATCAAACTGCCAAAGAAACTGTCACAATGCCTCGAAGAAAAGACCTCATCCTTCAGAAGGAAGTAGAGATCCTGGAAGAACTAAAAAGAAGTCGCAAAAGCCAAGCTACAATCGCCATGAAAATGAAAGTTTCCACGTCCGCCATATCGCGTTTATTAAAGAACAGGAATGACATTTTGGAGCAACAAGGAGCCGGCCAATACGAAAGCCGATAAAGAAAGAGAGCGGGTGGAGACGAAGAACTGGATGAGGCACTGTCTACGTGGTTCAAACAGAAGTAGACCCAATGCGCACGACTGTCCTGAACAGAAATTCAATCAGCTAGTGGAAATGAAGAGGGTGCCGAGTTTCAAACTATCATCTGGTTGGCTGTGGCGCTTGAAGTCACGGTTGAACGTAGCATTCAAAAAGCAGCAAGGTGAAAAACAAGACGCCGACAACCCGTCCGCCCGCCACTGGCTCCAAGACAAATTTCCTGAAATTCCCGCCGACTTCAGTGACCAGGACATATTCAACGCAGACGAGACGGCCATTTACTTCCGGCCTTCAGTGACAAGGAACACTGCCTGCCCACGGAGGAATTCGCCGGAGGGAAAGCCGCCAAGGAAAGGATCAACGTTCTACTTTGCGCCAATGTGGACGGATCGGAAACGCTGCCGCTGCTCGTCATCAGTAAAAGTCGTCGCCCGCGCTGTTTTCCGAAAGATACCACAAAACTGCCGGTCAAGTACGCTTCTTCGAAAAATGCATGGATGACGGGAGAGATCTTCGCAAACTGGCTGGCTAAATGGGACCGAAAGCTCTTCTTCAACCAACGTAAGGTCTGCCTGTTGATCGACCACTGTTCTGCCCACTCGCCGCAGGTGACGCTGACCTACATTATTTTACACTTCCTGCCGCCAAACACGACGAGTCTGATCCATCCAATGTACCAAGGAGTGATACGGATACTGGAAAGGACATTACCGCAGCGCGTTGAATGGACGAATCATAAATGCCCTTGACGCTGACGAATCGGTACAAGCACTGCGAGTTGCCCGACAGATCAACCTTCTCGACGCCATCTACCTTGCCAAGTCTTCGTGTTCGATGGTAAAGGCCGTGACCATCGCCAACTGTTACCGTAAAGCCGGCTTCACTCTTACCGGCTAGCCTGCCGTTGACAATCTGGACGGTGACCTGCACGACGTCTCTGTGCCGCCAACCATGCCAAGAGAGGAGTTCGATCGACTCGTGTCACTCGGTGATCCCGTTCCGACAAGCGGCGAATATGACGATGCCACTCGCCTCAAGCAAAACGCGCTGCCCCAACAACGACGACTCTGACGACTACGACGAAAGCCCGCGCATGACGAAGAAAGAACGACATATGCTCGTGGATTATTTGAGACAATTTGCTCAAGAGCAAGGCTACGGCGATGATCACGTTGTGTATTGTAGTCTGCGCCACATTGAAAACGTGTAAATGGACTTAGCGGCCGAAGAAACCACCCAATCGCGTTTGGACTAATTCTTCAAAAGTAATTAGAAACCGGATATGTGGATGTATAAATGCAATACGAACTCTGATGGAACAAGTCAAGCCGATTTTACCGTATGTTCATTGTACACAATTATCTGTGTTTTTTTGTTATTTGTAATAAATAAAAAATTCAACTTATGAGATGACTTAATTGTTCGCATTTTACTAGCTTTTTGTGCGTTGGGTCGGGCCCTGTAGTTTTCTGTTGGTTGTGGACACCTGCATGTTCTTTAGTTGTGTAGGGCTGGTGGGACCTCGCTATTGGGGATGCCTCGTTAAAGGGGATGTTAGACCGGCCACGGAGGCGTCCCCTTTAACGAGGTTGCACTGTATTACTATAACTACATCAGTCTAGTTATATTAATAGCAAAGGATAATACTTATGTGGAATGCGTGCAAGATTGGGGCTTAACCTCGCTTGCAACATCGAATATCACTTAGCGACGGAGCGTATAGGTCACGGACAGGATGTAGAATGATACTGAGCTATGTTCGTGTTTTCTCAATGATAGGAAAGCCAACCCCTGTCAAGTTCATATGTAGACTATCGACACATATTGCGCGTTCCATCCCACAAGTTCCTGTACGACTTCCAGTTTCACAGTATACGTATCTCGGTGTAGATATATCTATACATGCACCTGACCCAGCACTCGAAAGCGCCAGACATTTAAAGCTTTTGCTGCTCCATGTTTGAATTACGTTGGATAGTACTTCTTTCAATGTGAAATAAATGAATCGTTGTTAATTATACATGCATTGCCCCTTAACTGCACGTTAATTCTATAGCTTATTATCATTTCAAATGAAGACATACCCCATGGCATAGAGGCAAACATTTAATTCCCGCCACAACAAGTTCACACTTCAAAATGGTTTTTGTTGCGTCGTAAAGCGGTTGGGTTTCTGTTATGTACCAAAATAGTAGGTTTTTTGTGATGTACCAGAATGTTTGGTTTTTGGTTTTGTATGTATGAATGTATGTATGTATGTATGTATGTATGTATGTATGTATGTATGTATGTATGTATGTATGTATGTATGTATGTATGTATGTATGTATGTATGTGTATGTATGTATGTATGTATGTATGTATGTATGTATGTATGTATGTATGTATGTATGTATGTATGTATGGTGTATATGTATGTATGTCTGTATGTATGTATGTATGTGTATGTATGTATGTATGTATGTATATGTTTGTATGCATGTATGTGTATGTTCGCATATATGTATGTATGTAGGTGTGTATATAAGTGTGCATGTATGTATGAATGCAGATAAGTATGAATGTATGAAGTTACCAGACTATATATATATATATATATAAATATATGTATATATATATATATATATATATATATATATATATATATATATATATATAGATATATATATATATATATATATATATATTATCTATACATGTATATATATATGTAACAAAATAAAATAAAATAAAAAAATATAAATATATATGTATATAAATATATATACATATAATATATATATATAAATATGCATATATATATAATATATGCATATATATATATATATATATATATATATATATATATATATATATATACATATACACATACACACATACAAACCCATAAATATACATATATATATATATATTTATATATATATATATATATATATATATATATAAATATATATGTATACATCAATATGAAGGCGTGCATGCATGAGTGTATGTAAGTATGTATGTACGTATGTATGTATGTATGTATGTATGTTTGTATGTATGTATGTATGTATGTATGTATGTATGTATGTATGTATGTATGTATGTATGTATGTATGTATGTATGTATGTATGTATGTATGTATGTATGTATGTATGTATGTATGTATGTATGTATCTATCTATCTATATCTATCTATCTATCTATCTATCTATCTATCTATCTATCTATCTATCTATCTATCTATCTATCTATCTATCTATCTATCTATCTATCTATCTATGTATCTATGTATCTATGTATCTCTGGATCTATGTATCTATGTATGTATGCAGGTAGATGCATATGTATATATGTATATGCTTATAAATAATTATATATTTATATATATATATATATATATGAATTATATATATATATATATATATTTGTTAATCTATATATTTTTATAGAGATATACATATATATATGGACATATATATATTAATATATATATATATTCATATATATATTTTAATATGTAACTATATTTATATATATACATTTATATATTTATATATAAGGATATATATATATACATATATTCATATATATATATATATATATTATATATATATATATATTTATATATATATATACATATATATATATACATATATATATATATATATATTATTTATATATAAAAGGCTTGTTGTTATGCCAGATTTTTTTTAATTCAGCTTTGATATAAACGCATTGGTATCGTTCACGGCAATCATTTTCGTTACCGATTTTCAAATTGCTAAGATGTTTATAGATAGTTTCAACGAATTGCTCTGGTAATCTCGTGGTTTGTTGCCTAGCGGTAACAATGTTAAATATACTTTACTTTGCCAGTAGGTGAAGATCCAGCATGCTTTACGAATACCGCTTGTCCATATACTTCGCAAAATGAAATCCCTTGAATATCCGTTATCTTGTCTTGGGTCAAAGATACACTTCGATGGTCCAAGGGTATTGGCATAAGCAGATTTGCATGATCTATAGTTGCTTGGAATAGCTTATCCCTTTTTTCTTCCGTTTTGTAGGTTCATCAGGTGCGTGGCAAATGGTTTCAATAGTCGTGAACATTTCATGTTCAATATGGGTCTTACTGTGAGAGATCCCGGTGTAACTAACGCCGATATAACTTATCGCCTTGTCTGCATTGAGATTGTTGCACTGATATTACTGAGATAAACCAGAAACCAAGTAAGTGAATCCGCCATGATTGTCCGATTTATCCATATTCCGAATATTAAGGATCACCAGGAAACTAAATGAAAGGGTTATTTATCCTTGTTTACATTGCGTTAGACACTTGTTACGTTCATATGATTCAATAAACCACGCATAATAGCAGTAACATACCAAATATAGCTTTGGATTCAGAGACCTGCATGCGAGATATAAGAACTAATGTAAATCATCCCTTTTTGGTCTACTACGTAGGTTATATCTTGATTGGGAGAGCCATGTCGATTATCTGAAGGTCGAAATTAAAAGCGACCTTTTTCTGAAAGAGTAAAAATTATAATTCGTGGGTATTATGACCCAAAAAGCCGCCTTTGCAACTAACACAACCGTGAATAACGCCTTAGCGAGTTAGATGCTTACTTGAGGCTGGAACGCCAGTTAGCCTTATCATCACCCTTTGAACAGTTTGAATCGTTCAGGGGTCATATTAATTGGGGTTTAGTTCACCCAAGCCAACACAAACTAAGAGAAGTGAAGGTTATGGGGTCGTAGCCCAATATACAAGTTGTCAGATATTTTTTTCTTCTGCAATATGATGACAAAATATATGATACGATTTTCCAATGGTCAATACAAATGGTTATTCGCAAACATTTTAAATATTATAGTCTTCAAAGAAAGACTGAATTGAACTACAAACCGGCAATAAAAATCGTAACAATAACACAATGCTTAATAGGTGTACTCCACAAATATTATAAACCATGGTCATTTGTTATATCCACAGAATGTGTGTTGAATTATGTCTTAGCCTGAGGAATTCTGAAATTTATGAATATTCATATTTATCTGATTAAACAGAATGTTAGACATGGTATTGTTTGCTCTAAAAGTACAGCTGATTGTAGATGTCGTTGATTTCAATAGGAATGATTGTATCATATCAGACCGAAATTTGTGCCAAAGAAGCTTATAGGTCTGTCGTTTTGTAGCTATATCGCCATCTATTGCATATTTATTCGCAGCGTTATGTAGAGGAAGTATCGTAGTGCAGAAGAGGGAGATGCTCGAAATATAGCCTGCGAATATCATTAACGGTTGCACATTTATGATATATACGAGCACAATTGTCGGTAGGTCTGCAAAAAATGATGTGGGAATCATTAAGGTTAATCTTTGAGTTCAACAAAGCTTTATTGGCAGTCCCCTGAAAATGCCATCTTTCCGGAACCAAATTGCACATTGTGGCATGCCCACATCCTGCTTAAGGGAAGATATGGCCCACTAAATAAAATAGCGAAGCAGTATAACGATTATAGGCACTCAAAACCCGGAAGGAGAATGGGTTTATAGCGCTCTTCGATCGATCCTTTTTTCAACCAACCGCACAACAAAAGCTCCATGAATCTAGGCATTACTTCTGAGCGTGAGGATCAGTTCGAAATCGGGGAGCAGCCAACAGTATATGTTTATGTAATTTCTGACTATTGCAACTGCATAGTAAGAATTGGAAGTTACTCAATCTATTTGCTTTGCCCGAATTATTGGTTAAACTGAATTCGGCGTGTAGCATTAGAATCTAATTGCGGTTGGCCATAGGTAAATGCTGCAATGCTGACAGCAGCATAACACTGCGAGTAGTTTACCTTACAATGCAAGCATAATGCTAACTCCTGTCGAACGGTAAAATGAATATATACCATTCTGCTTAAACATTTTCGGCGCATCCAAAATAACACGTTTGGCTAAAGTGCTGCATAACGCATCTAGAAAGTAGCATATATCAAGAGCCTGTACAAAATAAAGTCCTAACGCACAAAAAACTTACCTCCAACTTATCCCCGCTATTATCCAAGAAATGCCATCTATAAATCATTTCCGAAACATCGCGATACGGAAATATTGGGTCGCGTGATTTCCCGTGATTTAACATGAGATGCAAAACCATCCTGGTGGATTACATGACTTCCGAAATACGATTTTTAGCAAATTCTGTAATACTGTACTTATGTGATACAGTCACGGCTACCCAAAGCTAAGCGAATCAGATCATTTTACAGAGAAGGTCAAACCAGTTTAACCGTGAATGATATGAGTAAATAAAGTTACATACGTACATAAAACATAAGATAACGCTTGCGTCATAAGCCGATTGACATTCTATTGATATTACTAATGTTACAAACAAACCAGGGATGAATAACAGGCTATCCAGTCACATAGTCAATGTCATTTGTACGATTACAGGAAGCAGTAAAGTCCTGACGTCGCTTGTTTTGAGCTATTAACACAATATTGAACGTCTGCCATTGGTCATGATAACTTTTATTTGATGGCAATCATTGCAAGTAGTAGCTTGTTTGCTGAGTAATCTTAAGCTGTTACTACTGTGGGCGGTAGATTATCAATATTCGAGGTAATGCGCGTTTCAACCCCAGCTTTTTACAGATATACCGAATTGTATTTCTTAGCGGAAATGTTGAATGTAATATCAGAAACGTACTGATATTGGGAATCTCCTTAAGACATAGGGTAGGATGGATTACGCAATCGCAATGTTAAGCCTGTCAACCAGCGACACGGTGTTAATTTACACGCCTGCATCAAGTCGTATTGACATATATCAAGTTGCTTAATACGTCTGTGACTCCAGGCGTTGTGCATTCATATAGTAACGGTAGCAAATTTCAAGCAGGTCATTAGACAAAGCCTAGACTCTATTATCGGTGTTCCTAGTTACAAATGAAGTTTACAATCTTACAAAAATATTAACAAAGACATAAACCCGAAAGCTTTATTTCAGTTTCATATTGATCGCATGTCTATTGCAAATGTTTGGGTCATTGTCATATATTTAGCGTTGTATTTCATATGTTGATGCTAATGTCGCTTGTATTCGTTTTAATAGTGTATAATGCGAATGACTTTAGATATTAATTGATAAAGCTTCTTACTCATAAAGCTTCACAATAACGCAACGACGTTATGGTCATAACAGCCTCATTTCGTGATGACAGTCTGAACATTTAGGGAATTAATCTCGGCTCGTCCTATCATCGATTTGGACATCGATGGATCACTTTGCAATCAAACGATGCCGTCACAAAAGCGTTCACATTCCCTCGGTGTCTCTAACATAACCGACGATACACAGTTACTCGATACTAGCGTGTAACTCTACACGTGATGTAAACTTAGAGACCTTATGCGGGGAACATCAATTAAACCTTTATTAACAATACTATATATAAGTCTGTGTTTTGATTAGCTGCTTCATCAATATCAATTACCCACTGTAAATTGTTAAATGTATGGCCTTATGCTTCAATTGTCTGAGGTATTCAAGTGCGATATATTTGCAGAGAGTAAGTTTTATAGGTGGTACGTTAGGGCAAGTCATTAAACATCGAAGAGTGTCGCACACAATAATTAACGCATCAAGCTATATCAATCCTTACATTGAAGGATTTTGTTACAGCTGAGTAGATGTAAGTCGATTTTCCGTAGATCGTGTAAATAACTTGAATAATGTCTGTTCATTATTATGGTCCGTCGATGCACTCGTATATAAAGCCGATAACAAAATATATTTCTGTTGTGAGAGCGCATAGAATAGCAACAACGTGGGTTATACAACGGTACTCAGCAACAAATGAAGGAAAGGCATCCTTTATAGATAATATTTATAATCTTCGGCGAAGATCTTTAGACCTTTTTGACTGCGAACGAAGATTTATCCTGAAACCTGCTCAACCTGTGAATTAATTGATCTGGCAGCCGCAATTAACGATAAACACGCACAGATGCATACGCTCAGGCCCTATATGCTCCGAAGAAGATACCACCAGTATAAGTGGCGGCATCTCTTTATTTTAATGACCTTCCGTACCTTATTGGTGGAATATTTGGGGTATTGTTAGGCGATCAACAAGCTGTGGGTACATTTGGGTACAATCTGAACACTGTTTCAGCCGCATAGCTTTTCTCTGTAGCGCCATCGTAGTCTCCGAGGAAATCATATCGATCTAGTTATCAATGTACACATCAAGATTTATAATCGCAAATCTATTTAAATTGAAGTTTTGTAGCTCAGAGTTTACGTGACATTGTCACCATATCCAAATATGTCCCTTTTGCATCTTATTCGCAATAATATTTGCTCCACAGACGAGAACATAAACCGGAATCATGCTAATAGAATGTGTACGGTTAATGTACGTTTAACGCTAAAACAATACTGTTATTTCTAATTTGTTGCAGCTTAATCCGCAAATTCACATAATTGTTTATAAACGCAGTTCTTGCCTTCCACAGATTGGCCTATACTGTTTGATGTGTACCGCAAACACGCTAAATGATTGCTTGAAATGCCGATTTAGCTTCATATCACGTGACTGTATGGTAGCGCCACCTGGTGGTCGGCTAGCTGATCACTTCTAAAGTGTTGACCGCGTAGCCAGTCGTTCTATTCAGAAGCGCAAGGAAATGCGCAGAGATAATATACATAAATGGCCCCTAGAACGCAGTATCCATGGAAGTGTATCATAATTGGATGTTTTTAGTCTCGCATATGTAGTCAACCCTCGACACAATGATACTGGTCTATACTAACGAACACTGTCGCTACACTCGTAGCTCAAGCAGCATAACAGCCACTACAATAATACATCCGAATTTGTTTCAAAGACATTACACTTTGGTGATCCATGAGCCATAGGATCAGTTGTATTGGTCACAATATTCATGACCGTCTGCGTATGCCGTGGATGCAGCGAGAGTAACATACTTCACATTCTCAATGATCTCCTCGAAACAGGGCATCAGTTTGACTGATACCGCTTATAAGCCTTCGTTATCATTATAATTGATATGCCGACTGAGTCTCATAGCGACTTACTGCAGTAAATGCGACTTACTGCAGTAAATGCGGAATTTATTGGAAAAGGTATAGATCACATTTAACTGTTACAGATTTCCCACCTGTAATCAGCACCCAGACAATACGCCCGATACAGCCTGATAACGCCTTATAACGATTGAAGTGGTTTGTGTTGGACTGAACAAAATTTAACAGGTTGCTAGATGTGAATTGGCTTGTAGGCTCGTTAGGCTGGAAGCGGGAGATGACGGGCCGGAAGAGCGTCAATACAGTCATTTGCTGGCAAATTATTCCATGAGTAAACAATTTCAATGAAGTTATTTTTACTTTGTACTCTTCTGGTCACAACTTTTCAAATGTGTCAATCCCCTTAACATTGCATATGTAAGAGTGCAAACAGTGATAGCAAACTGAATGAACTGTTTACATATCTATAAGATATACCCACAGATGTGGCATATGTATTATACTCATAAAGTGTAGTCAATATTTGCGACTTTGATCAGACAAACCATGCTCTATGTTAATGGCCTTTGCACTCTTTCAATGCGTATCCTGCTCTTTGTTTAGATTATGGCCTAACAAATGTCTGCTATGATATAAATGAAACTGACTATCCCTCCTACAAAATATGTTTCCGATTACTACTGCTGCTCGTCATCGCCTTTCGAAAGAATTATGACATCTTCATCTTGTACATCCACTGCAATAGAACCGCTCCGCTAAAGTGCTACATTTATCTATTCTAATTATTTGCAGTACTTTCAGAAGTAAAGAGGCGTTTGCAAATCCTTTCTCCTAGTATGCAAGCTTTTCTGTAATTTCCTAGCCTTGTCTTAGGTGTAAATCGCATTAGCAAACTTACGTATCGTTTCGTTGGCAGCATCGTCAATAACAGTTATAAATACCAGGAAAGCTGCGGTCCCGATGCCCATGTCTTGAAGACCATCAGGAAATCTTTGTTTTCAGTTTTGAAATTCATCAACTATCAACCTTGTATTAAATATTTTTATTCTTTTCAATTCCGTAAGTTATCTAACCCTCAGTGAGATTTTATTTCACACTGGTTGAGGGCCAAAATATATATCACATCTTATATATCAATAGTATCTAACAATTGTAGTCATCCTCTTTTACTTCTATAAGACCAGTAGGGTACAATCATTTGTGGAGATAACCAAATTTGGATTGCCGTCTACAATGTTTTATTGTATACCTGGTAAGGTCTCATATAGCATGAATTATTTCATGCTTTGTCATAAAAGAAAAAAACTATTTTATAGGTGGTAACCGCAAATTATGTTAAATGTGGTATATGCACCAAAGAGAGAACAAAGTGGCAAATGTCATGAAGATGTACAGTAAAATAACAATAGAACCATGGATGATCTTGAGTTGGTGACCAAATATTGCCAGTTAATTTATTGCAACATCTGCCAAACAAAGTTTTATGAAACGTCGTGAGCATCATGATCAGTTGAATCCAATAGTGCATAAATGAGGTTATACAGTGTTCGTTGATAGGAATGGATGCAACGATGTATGTTTTGCTTTACTTCACATTTAATTAATTTCTATTTGTCCACCGTTTGATTAAATTATAAGCTTTAAACTTTTGTTATAACAGCGAGACATATATACCGTTTACGCTTTCTTGAGGAATTCAAACATATACATAAATAAACGAAATGCAATGGAAACTGTAAAAGGTTCTCTTCCGGTTGCTGCCGCTGGTCTAGCACATAACAACTCTCGGTGTGACATGCTCACTGCTTTATGCAAGGTATCCTAGGGATGTGCCCTGTGAGATATTTTCATTACGAAAAGCCTATTATATCCGTGCTTCCCTATGCATAAGATTACCACAGCATTGGTAGGCAACGAATTTACACAGCGTATAAATGGCAAAAGAATGCTGAAGTAGTAGTCGTGAGTAATATTGATAAAGACCAAGATGTCCATGCCAAGTCGCAGTAAATATACGTTTACAATGATTATATAACCTGATGTACGTCAACAGGCCACGCTTTGGTATACGGTGAGGATAGATGTGACGCTGAGAATTGAACCCGAGTCGGGCTTGTTGAAGGGCACCTAAGTGTTTAATTACATCATGAGCATCATTTGTGTGAACGACTGACAGTATGGAACATCTTCAAGAAACACAAAATGCTACATAATATTGCGTATAGGATCATTGAATACAACTATGGTGATAAAATAATAGGTGTTGATAAATCAGAACCGTATTATAGACGGTCTATTTCAATAATCGTTTATTGAACATATTTCTCAGGAGACAGTGTCATTCGAGGAATGTAACTTCGATCCGAAGCATCAAATAAGGCGCTCTCCATATACAATCATGTGGGCGGACATAATGGATTGTTCCTTGAAGCTGCAGCCAAATAAAAACATCGTGCATTAACCTCACCGTAAGCAGTCCTTAAATAAGCAAGCCATATCGAACCAATTCGTATTCTTAACACTTTACTATTTCGTTGATGACTATTAAAACAAATTGAGAAGTGGCATTCCCATGGTGACTAAGCGGAAGTTGTAGGCTGTTAACTGGCCGGATTTTACCGAACTAAAAACAAATTGAGAAGATATATATATATATATAGAGATAGATATAGATATATATATAGAGAGATATAGATCTATATATCTAGATATAGAGAGATAGATAGAGAGAGAGAAGCAGAGATAGATAGATCCTCTCTAGAGAGAGAGAGGGAGAGAGAGAGATATAGAGAGATATAGAGAGATAGAGATATCTATATAGATATATATATATATATATGTAGTATATATATCTCTGTCTGTATCTATATATATATATTTCTATATATATATATATATATATATATATATATATATATATATATATATATATATATATATATATATATATATATATATATATATATATATATGCATATATATATATATATATATATATGCATTGATAAGCTTAGCAAGTGCATTTGCCAAGTGATGATCAGTTCCGTTTGTGACATAACAGTCCTACAAATGAAAAATAATTCTAGGTTCAAAATGTATATGTTTTCTTAAACGTGAACGTATATCGACACGAAAATGGACTGCTAAACATTAGTCACATACATTATGCACTTGACTCGTTGATCGGGCGACTAATGCATTCCCACATATGCTTTTTAGATAGTATTCTATAGATTCTGACCATATATATATATACACACACATACACACACACACACACACACACACACACACACACACACACACACACACACACACACATATATATATATATATATATATATATATATATATATATATATATATATATATATATACATATAAATATCTAAGTGTATAAAAAATATATATTCAAAAATATGTATATATCATTATACATATTTTAATATATATATAAATACATATTTAAGTCTACACATATACAAATATTTATATGCGTTACACTGGCTATATATATATGTATATTTATACACCTATATGAATATATGTACACATATATGTATATATGTACATAAATTTATTTATATATATATCAATATGCATATATGTACTATTGATACATGTTTATTTACGTATGAATAGATATACACATATAATATATATGTATATATATAAATAATACCCAAACATATAAATTTATTTAACTATATACTCATATATATATATATATAAAACATATATATGTATATATGAATATATATAAATATATGTATATATATGCATGAATATATACCTATGTATATTTGTATTTGTACGTATACACTTTTGAATTTGATTTTATATGTACATATTTGATTACATGTAGACATATATGTATATTTGTATATTGATGTGTTGATGTATGTATGTCGATACATATAAATATAACATTTATACATTTCTATTTACGTATGAATAAACATTAATTCACGCGCATGTGTATATGTAAATACATGTCTACATATGTGTATATATAATATACATATATATGTATATAATTATTATATATATAATATATTTAAATATATATATATATTTATATATGTGTCGGTATATTTATATATTTATTCATGTATATACCGACGCATATATGTTTATATTACTTCAGTTTGCACAGATAATATTTACATATATATGCCTACTTATACTTATATATGGTTATTTATTCGCGAATATACACCTTGAAATATTTATAAGCGTTATACAGGATCTTATATATTATATGTATATATATACACATATGTATATATTTATGTATATGTCTATATGCATTTATATGCTATTGTAATATGGTAATTTATAGATATATCGATAAAGATATATATAGATAAAAGATATATATATACAAATAAAATTAAATATACTTGCAAATATATATATGAATACACAAATGTTTATGTGTGTTATATATGCTTATAAGTGTATATATGATATATATATACACCGAAATTATTTATATATATATATATATTTGTTAATGTACGTATTTATATATGTATAAATATACTATATATATTTTTGTATTTTCGTATAAATAAACATAAATAAACGGGTACGTGTGTATGTACATATTTATTTTTATATGTATCAATAAATATATATATATATATATATATATATATATATATATATATATATATATATATATATATATATATATACAGATATAAACATAAATACACTTGAACGTGCATATGTACACGTATGTTTATATTTGTATAAAATATATATATATATATATATATATATATATATTTATATATATACATATGTATATATACATAAATATATATGTTTATTTTTATATTTATATATATTGATATATGTGTGTGCATATCTACATATTTATTCATATACATACAGACGGATATACGTTTATTTTACAAAAGCTTGCACTAATAATATATATATGCATATGCATACATATATATGGTAATTTATTCGCGTATAGATATCTATTTTGCACAAACATATTATATATATATATATATATATATATATGTATATACATATGTAAATATATACATATAAATATATTATATATGTATATGTATATATATGTTATATTATATATATATATATATATATATATATATATATATATATATATATATATATATATATATATACATCTATATGTGTAAATTTGCATTTATATATGTGTATATACAAATATATATTTAGTAACATGTCCATGCTTGACAGGCAATAATTATGATGCGTGAATATATTTTAGCGCATTTCAATACATATCACAAAATGCTGAGTGTAGGATGTTTAGGCGCAGAAGTGCAGCCCTTTAATACCAGCTCATGGTTTAAGTATATGCAGTTTTCGTCCTGTTTATCGCTTACTGATGACTGTTATTTGTTATTGCAATTAACAGCGCATAACGCATGAATTACGTTTGTAACAGCAAGCAATGTAGTCGAGAGCCTGAGCACCAAAGCATTAGCTTCTTTGAATAACTTTATGGGCTTTATGTGCCGGCCGACCCTGATAATTATCACCCACTGCCATGCAATATATTGTCACTGATCACGAGCCAGGCCGTTTGGATCGCTATCTAAATGTTTGATGCTCATGAGAGGCTGGTATTTATCTTTTCTTACCGGTGACATTCTTAATCATCCTAATACACGGCCATATCAATCATGAGTAAAAAAAGTGCATGCCAGTCACTAATGCTTATTTATGAACGGAGAGAATTAGTATCACACTATGTAAATTCATAGAGCGGCAATTTTCAAGACATGTGACCTCATTCTGGATGACTCTTTACAATACAATCAATTTCGGTTCATAATGCATCAGAAGTTGTGTATAAAGCGCTAATATGGGCTTTGCAATGAGTATGCTAGATGCATGACGCAGATATTCCAGTCAAGGTACTATTTTCTTCTAAAAACAGCAATCAGTATTAATAATTACTATTCATCAATTGTGTAGATTTGAGCTATGCAAAATGGAATGGGGCGTATTAGTATATGTATGCACTAATTGGTGAATGCATTCAAAAGGTACAAAGCTGTGACAAACGCTTGATAAGTATTCGCTTTGGTAAGCGTTTGATCCCTGTGGTTCGGAATAGTCTTACATAATGTGTGTATCTTAATAGTAAGGCTTTGCAAATGCTTCCCATATATTAAGTCAATTTAATTGCCCTTTCTACAGAAAGCCTACATTTTCGCGACATTCATTTTGCAACATTAACTTCTACCGAGGTGGATGATATAGAAATAACCAACTATTTATTTTAAATGGAGGTACATGCATAATTGTCGCTTAAGATCCTGATTTGGTAATGTTATGAAATGGTATTAAAGGTCTTCATTGATCAATCGATACTGTTTACTCAGGGAGCTGCGAATACTGAAGCCGTTTTCAAAGAGAATAGAACATTTGGAGTTGTTTAAGCATTGCCGGAAACTAACCCACCTGTGACCTTCCAGATAGATAACCAATCAGCAGGCTTCTTACATCATATTCATTGACTCACTCGAGACGCACATCGCTCGATTATCCATCAAGGATCAATTTCCCCCCCCCCCCGTGGCATTAATGCAGAATTTTCGTAATACACTGCGGCAAGTCCTGATGGTCATATTTTTTATTGGTATGATCCGACGTTCAATGATACATGTGACCCTTCGCTTTTTGCACATGTTTCTATCTATCGGAATGCAGTCACAGCACAAATTATATTGACTATTCATCCATTTTCATCAGAATTCAGGTGGTTCATCTTACGGTAGACGCAATAGTTCAACTTTGTAGTGATAAGAGGATTACGAAAATTCATGTTTAATTTCGTAAATGATTAATTAAGTTTTCCGAACTTTGTGGATGCACAATTATTCTGATGTATCCCCGAAACAACATGCTGCACTCATAGTCTCATGCTATGTAAGGCAGCTTTTAAATTTCATCATTTACAGTTCGTAATCTCTAGTGCAGTTCAATAATGGTGTCTTTTTCGAGGCCCTAAACATGATATCATGAAATAATTCTAAATACATCTTAACTCAGACATATCAGTATTATAACTGGCTAACAAATACATAGCAACGTTCAAAATGTTTCTGTTTGTGAATTATACGTTTCAACCCTTAGGGTGAGAAAATAATTTGTTCGTTTTGCTGGGATGCTCTGCGAAAGCGCCAACTGTGATCGCCTCCAATAATACAGGTACAGGTCATTTTCACAGCCATGCGTCGTCAGGTAGTAGATCTCCCTCTTATTGTGACGAGCTCGACGTTTACAGTCTGCGAAAGCACTCGCCACAATTTAATGAACGATAAATAATCAGGTCATGCCAGCGTTTCTATGCAATATAATTCTTTTGGGGCAATTGGTTCTGCAAGTATGATGCGCTTAATGGTCAACGGATAATGCTAGCCGCTTGAGCAATAATGACTAAAAACTATCAAACATGGACTTTGGTAGTGGTCCATGGTTTATGGACCCAATGTTAAATGAACCAATGACAGTAATGGATATGGATGGGCGACTAATTTACACATCAAAAGGGGGCACTTCGCTTTGAATTCAAAAATGCTGCTTCGACAGAAGCCCACAATACAAGTTCAGCGACCATGTAAACTTCAATGGCGCCCACGCAAGGACGTCGCGACTGATCCCTAGGGAAGGACATACCCGTGCACTCAAGACACACACACACGAACGCAAACACCTACCCACACATAATACACACACAAGAGTATATATATATATATATATATATATATATATATATATATATATATATATACATATATATATATATATATATATATATAGATATATATATATATATATATATATGTATATAATATATGTATATATCTATATATATATCTATATATATATATATATGTATATAATTATATATAAATTGGTTTATATATATATATTGTTATATAAATGATATATATATGTACACATATAAATCAATATATTTATATATATATATATGCGTATATATTTTAGATATATAAATATATGTATATATAAACTTATAAACACACACACACACATATTTATATATATATTATATTATATCATTTATTCGCAAATCAAAGTTCACAAAAAGATATATTAATTAAGCAATAAAAAATACATGAGTACCAGTTAGTTTGTACAAAGAAACATATGAAGCTCATCTGCCTCTTGCAGTGTTAAAGACGTTAACAAACTGCCTTCGCGCTGCTGACCCAGTTCTTGCAAAGCGCATATTGTCGCCCTGTCTTCTGCTGATACTACATTAATATTTAAAAGCAATTCGCGTACATTATTAAGGTTACCTTCATTAATTAATCTTAGTTGTTGGTAGTCTAAATTTAGTAATGACAGACATGATTTTACATTATTCGATACGACAGATGAGCTTACATTAGTGAGCATAGTTGCAAGTCGAACTTTTGGGTTGTTACTAACGGTGCATTTATACCCAAAAATTAACAAAACGTAACAATAACTGAGTGGGTATATCTGGTCTGCCTACAAACAGCGGTAAAAAACGAGACCTCGTTCTTCTATTAAGCTTAAGAACTCTCCTTACACACTTTCGCCAAGCAACACTTATTTTTTCAAGTGACTTTAAATCCAATTTCCATAAAGGACTACCATAGAAGCTTGTACAAAAGGTATCAAAAGCCTAGTGCGAACGTCGGTGCATATATATGTAAATTTATATATATATAAATATATATACATATATATATATAAATATATATATATATATATATATATATTATGTATAAATATATATATATATATACATATCATCGATATATATGTATATATATGTATATATATATATATTTATATATATATATATATATATATATATATATATATATATATATATATATATATATATATATATATATATATATATATATATATATATATATATATATATATATATATATATATATGCGCTGAATACGTAGACAAGTGGATACGCGACCCAGGTGTTTTTTTAATTGAATGCGCTCCAGGTGTCAGGTGTTGACAATAATCCGCAGGCGTCCGATGATTTGCCAAATGTGAGTGTTTGATAGGCTAAGCTGGGGGCCAAGGTATATAGTAGGCTCCGGTTGGCTGGTTGGTGATGGGCTATTTCAGTTTTCTCTCCCTGAAGAATCCATGACGGAAATTGTGAAATACGATTTGCATAAATCGCAATTATAAGTTACTGCCAAATTATTATTTGTAGCCGTCTATGCATGTTAAAAAATTGATACATATACACGAACTCTTACAACGAACTCCGCGTACCATAACGGATCGCGCAGACGTCATTTGAATCCCAACATTTTGCGTAGTACACCGATGAAAGATATTTAATGCATGCAATGGACAAGTCCTGCAATTGAGTATATTTGTTATGGCGGGTTGAAGCTCAGAGCCTAAACTCGCCTATAAGTAAACCGGCACATTCGCGGGATTTATCAACAAGGAAAGTATTAGCAAAATTTATTCCCCTATGAATCAACGACTTCCGAAAAAAATTACATCGGCTTTGCATACGTCGTCACCGCGCTACACAAGTGTTACTACGTGTGATAATATGTAATATATATCCTGCATTATACATATCTTACAATGCATGTGGTTAGTGGTGTAGACGACACAGCCAGAATTGAGCAAAGCGTAGACGGTCATAATCTACCTCGGGTGATCATGATCTATGTTGTATGTGAATGACAAAAGGCCGCGGGCCTTCCATTTCGTTTTGGGAAGGTTTGAACCCACATAAAATAGTACTACTCGTGACACTAATCATGTTTGCTATCACAATATATATCATTAAATTTCTGTGAGACATTAATGGTAAAAGGAAGTCATTGCATGGTGATGAGTTAAGGTTGTCATATGCGTGACATACGCTCCTCATATATTAAGTCAATTTAATTGCCCTTTCTACAGAAAGCCTACATTTTCGCGACATTCATTTTGCAACATTAACTTCTACCGAGGTGGATGATATAGAAATAACCAACTATTTATTTTAAATGGAGGTACATGCATAATTGTCGCTTAAGATCCTGATTTGGTAATGTTATGAAATGGTATTAAAGGTCTTCATTGATCAATCGATACTGTTTACTCAGGGAGCTGCGAATACTGAAGCCGTTTTAAAAGAGAATAGAACATTTGGAGTTGTTTAAGCATTGCCGGAAACTAACCCACCTGTGACCTTCCAGAGAGATAACCAATCAGCAGGCTTCTTACATCATATTCATTGACTCACTCGAGACGCACATCGCTCGATTATCCATCAAGGATCAATTTGCCCCGTGGCATTAATGCAGCATTTTCGTAATACACTGCGGCAAGTCCTGATGGTCATATTTTTTATTGGTATGATCCGACGTTCAATGATACATGTGACCCTTCGCTTTTTGCACATGTTTCTATCTATCGGAATGCAGTCACAGCACAAATTATATTGACTATTCATCCATTTTCATCAGAATTCAGGTGGTTCATCTTACGGTAGACGCAATAGTTCAACTTTGTAGTGATAAGAGGATTACGAAAATTCATGTTTAATTTCGTAAATGATTAATTAAGTTTTCCGAACTTTGTGGATGCACAATTATTCTGATGTATCCCCGAAACAACATGCTGCACTCATAGTCTCATGCTATGTAAGGCAGCTTTTAAATTTCATCATTTACAGTTCGTAATCTCTAGTGCAGTTCAATAATGGTGTCTTTTTCGAGGCCCTAAACATGATATCATGAAATAATTCTAAATACATCTTAATTCAGACATATCAGTATTATAACTGGCTAACAAATACATAGCAACGTTCAAAATGTTTCTGTTTGTGAATTATACGTTTCAACCCTTAGGGTGAGAAAATAATTTGTTCGTTTTGCTGGGATGCTCTGCGAAAGCGCCAACTGTGATCGCCTCCAATAATACAGGTACAGGTCATTTTCTCAGCCATGCGTCGTCAGGTAGTAGATCTCCCTCTTATTGTGACGAGCTCGACGTTTACAGTCTGCGAAAGCACTCGCCACAATTTAATGAACGATAAATAATCAGGTCATGCCATCGTTTCTATGCAATATAATTCTTTGGGGCAATTGGTTCTGCAAGTATGATGCGCTTAATGGTCAACGGATAATGCTAGCCGCTTGAGCAATAATGACTAAAAACTATCAAACATGGACTTTGGTAGTGGTCCATGGTTTATGGACCCAATGTTAAATGAACCAATGACAGTAATGGATATGGATGGGCGACTAATTTACACATCAAAAGGGGGCACTTCGCTTTGAATTCAAAAATGCTGCTTCGACAGAAGCCCACAATACAAGTTCAGCGACCATGTAAACTTCAATGGCGCCCACGCAAGGACGTCGCGACTGATCCCTAGGGAAGGACATACCCGTGCACTCAAGACACACACACACGAACGCAAACACACCCACACATATATACACACACAAGAGTATATATATAGATATATATAGATATATGATATAGATATATATATAGAAATCATAGATATCTAGATATATATATATATATATCTATATATATATATATGTATATACATATATGTATATATATATATATATATATATATATATATATATGTATATGTATTATATAAATTGGTTTATATATATATATTGTTATATATAAATATATATATATGTACACATATAAATCAATATATTTATATATATATATATGCGTATATATATTTATATATATAAATATATGTATATATAAACTTATAAAACACACACACACACATATTTATATATATATTATATTATATCATTTATTCGCAAATCAAAGTTCACAAAAAGATATATTAATTAAGCAATAAAAAATACATGAGTACCAGTTAGTTTGTACAAAGAAACATATGAAGCTCATCTGCCTCTTGCAGTGTTAAAGACGTTAACAAACTGCCTTCGCGCTGCTGACCCAGTTCTTGCAAAGCGCATATTGTCGCCCTGTCTTCTGCTGATACTACATTAATATTTAAAAGCAATTCGCGTACATTATTAAGGTTACCTTCATTAATTAATCTTAGTTGTTGGTAGTCTAAATTTAGTAATGACAGACATGATTTTACATTATTCGATACGACAGATGAGCTTACATTAGTGAGCATAGTTGCAAGTCGAACTTTTGGGTTGTTACTAACGGTGCATTTAACCCAAAAATTAACAAAACGTAACAATAACTGAGTGGGTATATCTGGTCTGCCTACAAACAGCGGTAAAAAACGAGACCTCGTTCTTCTATTAAGCTTAAGAACTCTCCTTACACACTTTCGCCAAGCAACACTTATTTTTTCAAGTGACTTTAAATCCAATTTCCATAAAGGACTACCATAGAAGCTTGTACAAAAGGTATCAAAAAGCCTAGTGCGAACGTCGGTGCATATATATGTAAATTTATATATATATAAAATATATATACATATATATATAAATATATATATATATATATATTTATGTATAATATATATATATATATACATATCATCGATATATATGTATATATATGTATATATATATATATATTTTATAGTATATATCTATATATATATATAGATATATATATATATATATATATATATATATATATATAGATATATATATATATATATATATATATATATATATATATATATATATATATATATGCGCTGAATACGTAGACAAGTGGATACGCGACCCAGTGTGTTTTTTTAATTGAATGCGCTCCAGGTGTCAGGTGTTGACGATAATCCGCAGTCGTCCGATGATTTGCCAAATGTGAGTGTTTGATAGGCTAAGCTGGGGGCCAAGGTATATAGTAGGCTCCGGTTGGCTGGTTGGTGATGGGCTATTTCAGTTTTCTCTCCCTGAAGAATCCATGACGGAAATTGTGAAATACGATTTGCATAAATCGCAATTATAAGTTACTGCCAAATTATTATTTGTAGCCGTCTATGCATGTTAAAAAATTGATACATATACACGAACTCTTACAACGAACTCCGCGTACCATAACGGATCGCGCAGACGTCATTTGAATCCCAACATTTTGCGTAGTACACCGATGAAAGATATTTAATGCATGCAATGGACAAGTCCTGCAATTGAGTATATTTGTTATGGCGGGTTGAAGCTCAGAGCCTAAACTCGCCTATAAGTAAACCGGCACATTCGCGGGATTTATCAACAAGGAAAGTATTAGCAAAATTTATTCCCCTATGAATCAACGACTTCCGAAAAAAATTACATCGGCTTTGCATACGTCGTCACCGCGCTACACAAGTGTTACTACGTGTGATAATATGTAATATATATCCTGCATTATACATATCTTACAATGCATGTGGTTAGTGGTGTAGACGACACAGCCAGAATTGAGCAAAGCGTAGACGGTCATAATCTACCTCGGGTGATCATGATCTATGTTGTATGTGAATGACAAAAGGCCGCGGGCCTTCCATTTCGTTTTGGGAAGGTTTGAACCCACATAAAATAGTACTACTCGTGACACTAATCATGTTTGCTATCACAATATATATCATTAAATTTCTGTGAGACATTAATGGTAAAAGGAAGTCATTGCATGGTGATGAGTTAAGGTTGTCATATGCGTGACATACGCTCCTCGCGATCATTATGCACTTACTGGTAAGCTTGCCATACTTGCACAAGCCCATATATGCCCTTCCAACGAATGATTGCTGACGCTGACTTTCCTTGCCAATGACAGACTAATATAAGAACTAGGCTTAAGACGGTTACCATTCTTATAACAGCTAATAATATCGAAATCGAGAGGCGATGGGGCATTTTTATCGACGCACGAAATCGACTATATTCACTTAAGTAGCTCTTTCGTGCTGCAGCAGCAGAAGTAGAAGGTTATTTGTAATGAAGTTCACATCCTGTCGCATCATTCCAAGTTTTGCTTGTGGGAAGCCCTACGAATGTCATGCATTGCTTGCTCTACCCTGTTCAATATATGAACCAATAAACACAGGCTTGTGCCATTAACACGCGACTCGGGAGATTTATTGAATGAGCTGTATTTATCTACCGCAGTATGTTAAACTGTATAAATGGTACATTTATTGACAGCGTATGTTCATCTAAGACTAACACGAATGCCATGCTACCCAAAGCGGTCGTAACTATAATATACCAATCTATTTGCCTAAATGTAGTATGAATGGGGTTTTAACGATGGCAGCAGTCACTTTTAGTTCTTTACAATATTAGATACGATCGACGTGGGTAAATCTGGTGTAGATTTTAGAATACAATATGTCATAAAACGGACGTGAATTGCCGCGAAGACCAAGCATGTGATATGTGCTGTAGGTGGAATACTTCATGAAGCTGACATAAGGTTGTAACATAGACGCGTGCATGAATAATCAATGCGAGATTACTAAGATTCATTTAGTAACATTTATTGTTCACAACATGCAGTCTCCTTTACGTAATGACAGGGCAAAATGAACAAGCAATATTATTCGATATTTTACATTTTACATTGATGCAACATGTAAAACCTTATTGCTCATCCTTATCTACGATTGTTCTTCGGTCGCCATGGCTGTTGCACTGGGGTATGGCTATGTTGACAATGCAGTGAATATTTGAGATCTACGACAGGTTTTATCGGCTGCTAGTATTCCTTACAACGAAATGAAGCTCCCTAGAGCAAACCGTAGGGTTCATGGTTATTACCAAGTCAAAACGCAGTAAAGTGCAATAAAAATTAAATTGGAAGTTAAAACGCTGATCCTTTGTCGTTAACGACTTTGTCACAAAATTTGTTCAAATTGGGAAAATAAAAAACTCATGACGCGTAGTCGTAAATTCTTGATAGTTGTCTCATAAACCAAGATCAACGTATATCTGTGTCACAACAATAAAACCACCAGCGAAAATAAATCTCCCACAATTCAAAAAGCAATCGATCGCACTGCAGGTGAGCACTCAACCGACCAAGACTTTATACATTTCAGTGTTAGCTTGTGTTGTAGTGTATCAGGTTACAAAACGTTCGCATAATAAGAAAATATTTATCCACATCTCATTTTCTTGTTAACATAATGGTGGTGATGCTGACACTTGTATGATGTAGATAATGGTTATGAATACCAGATCGTACAATAAAATGACCACCATCTCACTAACATAGGAATTATACATCAGTCTTATTAGCCCCCTATTTATGTTTTGTGATGCCCTGCATAATGGCGGAAATTGTGTATTAGAGAATTACAGAGACACACTTGACTTAATAGAATGATGGCTTAAATCAGTTCATAGTGAAATGTATGTTGTGGCTTTGAGGTCCTGCTCAAAAATTGAGGTTGCAGCATGCCACATTGTTTCCAATAAAAACGATTTCTTAAGAATAATATGACGATAGGCAATTTAGTAAAACTATCTTACATGCTCGAGTAGCTGCATATAGACAACAGGTCAGTGGGCAGATCAATGTCATCCCATGAGATTAATAAATATCATTCAGTTGTCAGCATTTTGTAATGTACAGTTCTATAAACTTAATTGCTAAAGGCCGCACAATATAGGTTGAGACAAAATTACCTCGCAGCGTCATTATATCGCTTTGATTTACCGGTATATGCAGCTCAGTTGTGTAAAGCAAATATGAAACTCTTAATTATAGGCAATTACATAAAATAACGAAATTGCGTTTTAATTAAGTACAATTTCACCGATTTTGAGACTGCATATCCTCATAAGGTGGTTGTTGCTATTTATGCTCGACGGTGATGACCTCTTAGGGAATTAATGGGTTAGTATAGTCAAGGGAATGAGATAGAGCCCATACACAGGAATGTGAATGGTTGGCCCTTAAATATAATATTTCATCCATTGCTAATTCAATTATAGAAGTTGCTGCAGGAGAAAATTATGCCAGAACCCGAAATCCAACCACCACATCTTTATGTTTTACTGCCAATAAAGGCTGATTGAAAATAGAGGTTGTTCATAGCCTGCTGTACAGTTGATGCTCATAGTACATCAGAGCGCAATAAATCGATAAGTGGGCGAAAAGATTGTTTGCATTACAAAACAGCAATATGAAGCAATAAGTTTCATTCAATTCTTATTCTTAGAAACTGCAACTCTATTGACATGGAACGAAGATGATGATGTTCGACTTGAAGTGATATTTTTCACATTGACATTATTTCTGCGGTGAGTATCGCGTTGTATTTAAATTTTACCTATTTGCCGTTGTTTTTTTCACTATAACAACAATATCTATATGCGTCCTCAAACTCCAAAATCTTGGCACCTAGAAGCTAATAATTATCCCATGCTTATAAATCTAAATTATTAAATTCCGACGCGCATTATGTGAGAACAATATAAAACATGCAGCATATTGAATAGTCGCAAACAATATCAAACTCCATTCGAATTGTCTTTTGCTCACAAGGGACGAGAGCTATTGTACATTGACCACCTGGCCCTAAAACATATTGCCAAGTCAAATGTGATTAATAACGTTATAACCTCTATCCGAAACACGCCGCGACTGGGATATGTGGTGCAGAGATTTGATGAAAAATCCTTATCATGGATAGTTAATCTATCATTGCCGCTTTATACTGCAAGCAAAGCATGGTCCATAACTTTGTGTTTCGTTTGCGGAAAAGTCAGCGATTTAAGCATATTATTTGCATATGCTAGACCGTGTTGGAAATTGGCTTTGTCATATGTTAAGCCAGCAGTTAGCAAGATATAAGCACAGATTGATTTACCAGCGGTTTGCAGATGCCTTGTGTTTTTCTATTTGGATTTGTGGTGTTAGCAAATAACCCCTCCACCGGCTAAAATAACATGTGACTAGTATAAGCAGGCACTTTGTAACCCCTTCATTAAAACTTTCGTCAATAAAAAAAAACCTAAGCGCTATATCATATATTTTATTTATCTTACCATGTTTTATCATAACGGTGCCCCTTTTCCCCTTGTCATAGAAAGACAATTACCTCCAAACATCTGGCGCAGGACATCGTTTCATTAACAAATACTTACACTCTAGCCAAATTAACAACACTTAATCACTTGTCACTTGAACTGTTGATGCGAACCACATATGTTAACCTTCTACCCAGGAATGATTTTGTGATAATGTATGGCAAGATAATCGTTGTAGTTAACAGAAAACGTTATATGATGCTAAACCTAACTAGTCTTTGAGATACTTTGCACAGCAATCTTTTGTTATTATAGTTTTACCTGTTGGATATACTAAACGGTTATTTTAGGAATTCAAAACCGACAATGGATACGTTGCGATTTATCATACAAGCTGATCAAATTAAAACCTCTAACCCATTTATGGTCGGGTAGGAAATAAAAACACTGCGTAAAATAATTTCTATGACAGAATGCTTCACCCGCATCAACTACATACTCCTTATGTAGCGTTCAACGACATAAAGTAACCACTGAAACCTGTCGTTTGTGACAACGAATGGTTAACTTGCAATAAATATAATGCAGTTAGGTAAGAACTTTGCGTAAAACATTGATCATCAGAAGAACACATGTGGTTTATCTGCAGGAGTTGTAATAAGCTGTAAGCCTTGTGGGTATCTCAATTAAGGCAGTAACGAGCTCTGTAGATTTTTGGACCCTATCTAATATGTCTGTGTGGCGTTGAAGATATGGTGACAACGTTGTTGTAGAAGCTACCTAACACACATAAAACTAATTTATTCATAAATCTGTAGCGTGCTATTGTTGACCGCTCATATATCACATTTTATGGTAACTTTTAGACTTGTGGGTAAAACAAAGACTTTCCGAGACAGTTCGACGATGCAAACAACTCAAGGACAGCTCTCTCCAGGTTAATCATGCTGGTCGTCCATTTTGGGTTGAACACCACTTATCAACTGATCTTAATGTGTGGTTATTACTCTCAGAGCCCTGACATTGCATTATCATTGCAGCAAATCTGATGCACGGTCTAATTCGGCACCGCGCTTTTTCCAATAACTGTAAATGACATTAACCGAAACACTTAATAGTACTCTTAAGTCAAGACTAAATGGAAAAGCTTGGTCGAATAACTAACCAGTATTTCACAGCATTTACTGACAGAAGCACCAGAAGTGCTCGCGTAATAAGTCCTGGCATGACTGCGGTTTATTCAACATAATGTAACTATAACTGAGCAGATTCGCTAGCTGCTTCAATAGGGCCTAGCACGAAGAACAAAACAGCCACATGATGGATTATTAAGTTGTTTTCGGTGTAAGCGTTTTATGAATAATGATTGTGGTACGTATAACGGTTGCGTATCACATTTTGTATGCGTATCGCATCGCCTAAAGCATGATTGCACATGTTAAACTTGCATGGTCACAAGATATAAATATATATATATATATATATATATATATATATATATATATATATATATATTTATATTTATATTTATATATATATATATATATATATATATATATATATGTTTATGTATATATATACATTTAAATATATATATTCATATAATATACATACACATATATACATACATATATATACATATATATATATATATATATATATAAATATATATATAGTATATATATATATATATATATATATATATATATATATATATATTTTTATATATATATATATATATATATATATATAATGATAAACCACCAAAGCTGTTGTATTGATGTGGTCTATCAATCTCGCAGCGTCGGGTTATCAATCTCGATAAACATGTAAGCGATATATGCGGGTTATATTGCTGTCATCCCAGCTCCCATTGATATAAATATATGACAGCTAAAGCATGAATGCACATGTTAAACTTGCATGGTCACAAGATATAAATATATATATATATACTTACAATTGCAACCATTTTGGACAATATCGACAAAACCGACCATTTTGGCAGGTGGAGAACGGAGTAAATATGCATTAAAGTCACCTATTTTAAGGAAGGGAGTTCTTCAACGTATCCGTTAATAACTTGGATACAAGTTTATACTTAGGTACTGCGAGTTTTAGCAAGAATTAGTGATACTTAACATTCTGAAGATTGTCGTCTCTAATATTGGAGCATGGACGATTCCAAGTCAAAAATGCAAGTAGGTCATATATTTTAACCTATTTATATTCTGATTCATGGATAATTAAACTGCTATCATTGAAGTTATTGCTGTAACTATAATACATATCGATTGCCTTGGGCGGATTAATGTTATTTAACCACTCTGAACGATGTTATCTGTCTGTCAACGATGTTGGACAACATCTCTCGTCCCTTGAATCGGGAGAGTCCAAACAGCTGTCACTATTTATCTCCGTTCGACATTGCGACAGTCTTGTCGCACATGGCCAAAGTTGCAAAATACGCTTAAATTTGGTGCAACAACAACAACAAGGTGATAATCTTAAATCCGTTCCAATTAAATGAAAGAAGAAGTGTTTATATATAGTAAATGAAATAAATAAGATATGATAATTTGAGAGCAAATAACTTTCGACTAAAGCTATTTGGGTGTCGCCCAAATCGGTCGGGTTGACAGGCTTCTGTGAAGTTCTTGAGCAGCTAGCTAGCTATATACTGAATGACACGGAGCAGTGGAGGCAGCATCACATAGCGTTATGAACCCAGTCCTCGCTATTATATTATATGGTTCAATAATTTATTTTCGTATTGTTAAATGTTAACTGCAATCATGCAAACCAGCCGAGAAGTTTAGGCAACAGGGCACTAACCAAAGTATGTGCATGTCATATAATGATGTGTCCAACTGCATAAATTCATGTATCTATTCACAATTTGCTTCACCAAATGTCAAACTGACCTCCAATTGATTAATTGTGCATTCTTTATTATTTATCTGTTCACAACAGAGCATCATTGTCTTGCCTTACATTAGATTTATTTTGAGAATTAAACTGAATCCCATCTTTCAGTGTGAATGATATAAATCCCCTCAGGACATCATGATTAAAACATGGATTAAACAATCTTTAAGTCTTAAATATATCACCTTTATTCAGTTTGCCACATAATAACATGTAGTTACAAAATTTAACAAAAACAATGTGCTGAAGGATTTGTTAAGGTCAGGACTAGGCAGAAGATGAATTTGTTTTGTTGATTATTAAACTTTGATTGCTGTTCACTTGCCTATCTAGGGTCACTTAAATTCTACCAAAAAATGTATCCACAATATAGGCATTCAGAGTTGATTCAGCTGAATAAATTGACTTAATGGACTGAATGTATTGACCTCATAAGGGTAACAATATAAGGAAATCAATTATCAGGATATCATTATCAAGCAAAGCATATCTACAGATTAATTTGAACATGATCAGCAGGAACTTTACCAACAGCACCTTATGTTGCACTATCAGTAATACACTCTCAAGAGGTCCAGTCTTGGTGGGTTTCTATTAGGACACAATTAGTGAATCCATACAACAGCTTGTCCACATGATTCAGCAAAAGATGATTCTCCTGCTGTGCCCCAGCTATAGTTGCACATTCTGTTACACACACAAAGTTAACTTGTCAAACTCCTATCAGTCTTATATCATAAGAACTAAAGTAAGTCAGTGTAAAACATTACACGATATTAATTCTTACCAACTAATAAGGTTGATCATCAATACAACATGTCACATGAATCAATCTCTTGTTATTAAGTAAAGGAAGTAAAAACTAATCTCTCTCATGTGGCAGAAACTGAATCTACATTTGAATATAAACTAATAGAATATTGGTAAAACACATTGTAAGCCTGATCTTATCAATATGCACTTAAACTGCAATTATATAACGAATAACAAACCGCCCACCCATCAATAATTAATGTTACCTTCATTCATTGACCACTGATGGCATCTTTAACATTCTCTTTCTGGGTATTGAGATAACAGGCATTGACTAGTGACCACCAGGAAGGTTGCTATGGAGCTTAACATTGATAAATATACCAGAATTCAATGCTTGACTGCTCCCCTGGGTTGACTATGGTGCACTTCCATCTGTCACTTAACCACTGATAACATGGTGTCTCATCCACATCAGCCAGCTCCCTTTTTACCCTTAACCTGAGGTCACATTTACAATTGTGCACATCTGAAAATCAGTATATAGTGAGGATGAAGACATACATATCTGATGTTCATCTAGAGATGATTATGTGACAAAGCCAGATGTTCAGAATAAGTCTACAGCCCAGGGAGCTTAGTTCAGTCATCAGTAACAGAGCTGGAAGTTAACTAAAATGGCCACACATCCTGACCTGTCCTGGTGACGGGTGGCCATTTTAGATGTTAACTGGCCTCAAGAAATACTACACCTCCAAACAAAAAGATGCCATGTTAGGAGAACCCCAGGTCAGTGACATACTGGGCTGGTGACAAGAACCCCAGGTCAGTGTAACGACTGGCTGGTAATAAAAAGAACCCCAGGTCTGTGTCATGCTGGGCTGGTGATGAGGAGGTGATATGAATTGCAGATAAATACAGAGCAGATTAAGTGCACAACAATGAGACACTATACACAAGTGCATACATCAAAACTGCAAGACCATCAATCAGGACCAGGTGGAGCCTAACAGTCATACTGGGTAAACAGAACTTCTGATAAAAAACTTCTACTTAAACAGACTGTTGACGCCATACTCACACACAACAAATACAGATAATACTCAATTCTCGGTCATTTTGGTCATTCTGATGGTTTTAACAAAAATTATCAAGTGATTGATATATCTCAACGAAATATGATAAACAAGAGAAGCCAAAACATTGATGAAGCCAAAACATTGATGAAGCCACAACATTGACGAAGTCACAAAATTGGTGAAGCCACAATATTGGTGAAGCCACAGTATTGTAGAAGCCGCAATATAGGTGAAGCCGCAATATTGATGGAGCAACAATATTGATGAAGTTTCAATATTGGTGAAGCCACAATATTGGTAAAGTCACAACACTGGTAAATCCACAACATTGGTGAAGCCAAAATATTGATCAAACCACAGTATTGGTGAGGCCACAATATTAGTGAAGCCACAGTATTGTTTAAGTCACAATATTGGTAAAGCCACAATATTGGTGAAGCCACAGTATTGGTGAAGCCACAATATTGCTGAAGCCACAATATTGCTGAAGTCACAACACTGGTATAGCCACAATATTGGTGAAGCCAAAATATTGATAAAACCACAGTATTGGTGAAACCACAATATTGGTTAGGCCATAACATTGGTGAAGCCACAACATTGGTGAAGCCACAGTATTGGTGAAACCACGTTAGTGGTGAGGTCACAATATAGGTAAAGCCACAACACTGATGAAGCCACAACATTGGTGAAGCCAAAATATTGGTTAAGCTACAACACTGGTGAAGCCACAACATTGGTGAAGCCAAAATATTGATGAAGGGATAACATTGATGAAGCCACAACATTTGTGAAGCCAAAATATTGGTGAACCGTGAAGCCACTGTATGGGTGAAGCTATGTTATTGGTGAAGCCACAATATTGATGAAGCCACCATATTGGCAAAGCCACAGTATTGGTAAAGCCACAACACTGGTGAGGCCACAACATTGGTGAAGCCACAAAAGTGGTGAAGCCACAATATTGACGAAGCCATAATATTGGTGAAGCCACAATATTGATGAAACCTCAATATTGATGAAGCAAGAACACTGGTGAAGCCACAACATTGGTGAATCCCAAAAAATGATGAAGCGATAACATTGATGAAGCCACGTTATTGGTGAAGCCAAAATATTGATAAAGCCACAGTATTGGTGAAGCCACGTTATTGGTGAAGCCACAACATTGGTAAAGCCACAACACTGGTGAAGCCACAACATTGGTGAAGCCACAATATAAGTAAAGCCACAACACTGGTGAAGCCACAACATTGGTGAAGCCAAAATTTGGATGAAGGGATAACATTGATGAAGCCACAACATAGGTGAAGCCAAAATATTGGTAAAGCTACATCACTGGTGAAGCCACAACATTGGTGAAGCCAAAATATTGATGAAAGGATAACATTGATGAAGCCGCAACATTGGTGAAGCCAAAATATTGGTGAAGCCACAGTATGGGTGAAGCTATGTTATTGGTGAAGCCACAATATTGATGAAGCCACAATATTGGTGAAGCCACAGTATTGATGAAGCCACAATATTGGTAAAGCCTGTAAAACTGGTGAAGCCACAATATTGACGAAGTTGTACCATATACATGCATGCAGAAGAAAATAAATTTTCATGTTGGTTTAGCACATGGACCTTAATATTTCAAATGTAACTCATTATGTAGAATAGTGAGGAGGTCATGTGGCTTCATCTACATTTCTGACAGTAATGTAGATGAAGCCACATGACCTTCTCACTATTTTTATCTTAACTTTACATTTATCTCAAATCACCAAATGTCATGAAATGATAAGACTAAAGAATATTTCTTTTCATTAAGCAAGAGCCTAGTGGCTCTATAGCAAAACACTGGTCCCTTTGATATGAGGAGGTATCTTGCAGAGATAGATGAGCATAATTGTGATGTTTGGACAGTTGAAACTGTTGCCCATCTTGAACAAATAAATTTCCTAAATAGGGCTGATAAACCACCACAGCGGATATGAATCTCCAATATGATCAATTGAGACGCTGGGTCCATAATATTAAACCCAGAACAGTAGGTAAAGCAGTTTATACCATATCATGAGTGCTGCTAGGCAAAATGTCATCGCAAACACTTAGTCAATCTAACTGCCTTACAATAAAGACAGAAGGCCATGGCTATTGAACTCTGCTTCTTTAGGCACGATTTGTATTAACAAGTTATGACAGCATTTAATCATAGCTTTTATATAGCATAACATTGTATTCAATGATACACCAAGGCTGAACAATAACCCCCAAACCCACTTGTCTGGCATCAATAGTCCATCGCCAAGTAGTTTTGCAAATAGTTTTAGCATTTAAGCCAAATAATTTAAGTTTTTTAGAAATGATTAACCCAAACACCCATGAGCTATTAATAACAATTTTCCTGGAACAAGAAATTTTAATTTGCTTTAAAGATCAAAACTAACGTTTTGTGACATATCCGATTTGTATGTTTCAAAACGTAGGAAAATATCCTTTAATCTGACCACGGTAGATAATTTTACATTCTCTCAAGTATTGTGGACATAAATCCGCTGAGAATGTGATGCTCGGGTTTAATTCCGATTGAATTCCCAGAGTCCATTTTTGCACCAGTTGGTCGCTAGGAGGCAGGTCGCATGACGTCACGTTTGCGGCTCGTCCCAAAACAAATTCGAAGGTGGTATTTCGGAAGCTGAGAAAAATTATACGATCCGCGATTTTTTCCCTGCAACTTTCCTTTCTACTGATTGGTATCTATTAACATGTCGTCATCAGATGACGATTATGAAGCCTCATTAGGTGAAATGAGGACTTATGATGTCCATTGGTATTTATTTGAGCCCACACGATTGCGAATAACAACAGAGTCAGATAATGATGTTGGGAGCTCAGAAACGGATTCCGATTCGGAAAATGAATGCAGCAAAGACGCTTTGACTTTCAGGCCAGTGGAAGTGTGGTGGGTAGAAATTTTTCCTCTCTTTTAGTCTAAATATCGAAATGGATTAGCACAGGTAGAAATAACAATTCCATGTAATGGGGTCTATCTGGCCCACACACCCAAGTCAATAAATTCACCCAGCGCGTTCCCCGAGCGATAGTGACATGTATGATCACATAATTGACTTGGGTGCCTGTGAACTGGCCCCTTTCAGAATTTAGACGTCCTGTTAATATATCTCTCATCAGTGTTTATTTAAAAGACTAAGTCTACTCTTTTGCTCACAAATAAAGTCAGAATGCTCAGAAGAATTTGTGAATCATGGACAAACATGGACTGCGGGGTCAGCTTTTGTTATGTGAATGATCTAACATGGAATTAAAAATGGCTAAATCTTGATTTGGGCAACCTTTCAGGTGTAGCTGTAACAACTGCGATCAGATGACCACATTGCGGGAATGTGTTTGTTGTCAAAATTACCCGAAGACTCTGGCAACAATAGAAGAGTGGCCATGTATGACCGAACATCCAGGGTTTAAGTCAAACTGTTTGGACCGTAGTGTCCTGCTTGCATCCAAATTCGAGTACATACAGATAGATGGACATATAGGGGATGAAGTTACCACAATTGAGTTAGTTATGCCTTTATTGAAGCACATATAAGACACACAGCCACTTCTGGACATGGACAATGTGTATTCCAAGTGTCCATGGTGTGCAATACATTTGGTAATCACGTTCAGTGCTACATGACAACAAACAACAAAACCAGCAATACATTTATATCTGGAGTTAAAAAAACATATTTCCCTAGGAAATAATCAATTCTTTTTTGCTACTGGGTGTGGCACAGATTAGGTAGACATAACATAAAAGTATTGCCATCATGTGTCTTAAACAAAATAAGATCTACATTCCTAGATCCAGAGGGCCTTTACAGAGGATACCTAGAAAGTAGCTGAGTAGATTTTCTTTGCATGATTGAAGCGGCATCGGTGTGCTCCCACAAGAATGTCCTTTGCTGGCTTTTCAAATTGAGCAGCAATAGGGGGTGGAACACTCCTTTCCGCCGAAAGAACTTTCGCCGGTCTGTAACTGGGATATTTCGCACGAAGCAAAAACACTTCAGTAAAGAGGTTGTCAACATAATCTGAAACATAACCAGTTTATAAAAGATTAGTAATAAATTGTCTTTGAATCATTAAATGGAATGTTTGATCTTTTGTGCCAGTATAATTACCCTATGGGCACTGCTGAGACTCATAATAAATTTATCTTAATAAATGCCAGCATTACATTATTGTTTAACTCATATTTACATATATTGAACAACAAATCCTGTGATATATACCAACCAAAAGTGATGGGAACTTTGACAGGCTTCACCACTGGATCCCCCTGTCTGGACTTTGGAAAGGACACTCCCCATTGTGCCTGGCCTTGTTGAGTGACTGCCCGAGCTCTACTGGAGTTTTCATTAAAATGCAAAACTGCAAGGAGTAATCTGGAAGTAAAGCACCAACAGTAGCAGATATAGCCTGGTGGTCTGGTATGCCCTATGTGAGCTCACAATACACCAGAATCTCATAACTTTATAAGCACCAACATAAACCCATGTTTTAGATCAGGTATTTGCAATATATACCACACTACAGTCACAGCAAAGCTCAATTAAATTACCTTGCTTCCACAGTGGCAAAGGGAAAGTGTACACTCTTGGGTGCGAAGAAGATCACCACCTTGTGGAAAGATTCTAAGCTGGTAGTCTGCTCAGACGGAGATAATCTGCCAATGTCTTTCAGAAGGTGTTTGTTGTTCACGACCAGGGCCATCCTCTAGCTCAATGCCTTTAGTTGTAGGTGCTTTATTATGCTTATGAAAGAGCACTGATTTTTATAAGTATGCAAACAATTCCACTGTTTACAGGAGTATTTTCAACTATCACTTACATTTCCTGGTGCACTGCATGTTCATCCATATCATCCTCGTCACTTTCCATGTCGAATATAGACATCCAGATGACTCAATATACCTACAAGCAAACATGTTTGAACTTCAAACGATTTGTGGGAGCCCTCTACCGGTTCAGTTGAGCTGGCCTCTATCTCGGAAACTCTTACCTGACCTCTCGGTGTTTCTACACTTAACCGACACAACAATAAGGCATAATCCAAACTGTGAGTGTAACAAACCGTGAAGACTTTTTCATAAACCATCAACGAGCCGCGACAACAATGGCGAAGCTTGTTGACATTCGTGATCAGCGAGCACAGAGCAGCGAACGTGACATCACGGGCCAAATAATTCCGAACGTTGCCGAGCGGGATGTTCAACGAGTGGAAGACGAAAACAAACGCTTTAAAATCATTTTTTAAAGGAATAGGGTGCTCCAAAGTAACCGCTATTTATATGAATACCATTATTGAAGTTTATTCTTTCGAATTTCGCTTTTAAAAAAAATTGTGTTTATGATCTTTAATCTAGCATGTCAGAGATCAAAAGCCATAAAGCTATAAGTTAAAGTTTGCCAGGATATAAGGACATGATAAACCCCATTTTTCACTTGACCAGTATAATTGATAATAATCCTAACATTTTGGCTGAGGTCAAGGACCATACAGATCTGATTTCTAGTTAGCTAAGAGATACTGACGTGAGAAGGCCCTTTGTAGGATTTGAGATCACTAGCTTAATTTATAACAATTTGTGACATCAAAACTTTTAATACCCCATTGGGTTTATAGGCAAAGGATATTATTCAATAATAATCCAGGGGTCAAAGGTTATGCAGGAAGATTTGGTCAATGAGGAGTTGCTAGCTTGTATTATAAGAAAATGTGCCATCAAGAATTATTCCCGATTATGTAAATCTCTCAGGAACAAAAGGTCATGCAGAGCTGATATTTACTTTGTAAGTAATGGTCAATATAAGAGTGGTTCATGATTAATTTAAGATTGGTATTCCCTATTTGGTTAACATTGCTAAGAGATTATTTTTCAATAATAAGGTCACAAAGGGCTGATATTTTGTTTGTAAGTGACAATCAATATAACAGTGGCTTGTATTATTAAAACAAATGTGATACCAAAAGTTTACAAGCAGACAGATTGACAGGGCAAAACTGTGTTGAGGAGCATAACTATTAATGGTTCCTGCCTAATGGTCCATAAATATTACCACATGGAAACATAGCGTATAACATGGTCATGGCTGACCGATCGCCTTTGAGAGGCTTTGTTTATATTCGCTCGTGTACCGGAAATTCCACGCTGTATGGCCAGCTGGAATTGTTACAATCCCAAAATAAACCTTCTGCTTGAGCCCGCGGATGCGTTCGTGGGGAAAGTTAGATTTTACGACATGAGCAAACTGATAACACAAAACAATCTGGCTAATTATTCCCTTGTTAAAAACAGTCCGTTGATATGATATGTTTTCATTTATTACTTGAAACTTTACACATCATAGATCGTGAAAACCGGTATCTCAATTCAGTGAGATTCTTCAAACGTTTTGAATGATGATCTGCGTCTCGAAATCCCAGCTTAAGTGCTACATTTGTTCTTATTTACCTAAATTAAACACTATCAGACGGATATATATTGAGAAAAAAAACACCAAAAATGAGTTCACAAAGACTTACAACCCCGGATTTCCCAGTAAAATTGCCATTTTTTTTATATCCGTCCGTAATGATATTTGAGTGTGTGCCGCTCGTTATTCGTTAAACTGCTGATTTATATATTCATTCAAAATTTGTATGTTCTTCATTTCAAGCGATAATTTAAAACAAAGAAATGTTCATTGAAGTTAAAAGTCACACAAATCATGAATCTAAGTTTGAAGCAAATATACATCGAACAAAGCCAAATAATGACCGATTATTCAACATGGCCAAAATGGTCGTTGAGGCCAAAATGTAAATTCAGGCAGAGGCATTTAACGCCAAGAAAGAAAGACCAAAATGTAAGTATGGGCCAAAATAGTCGGTGAATTGTACCAACATGGTCGGACTTGTATAAATATATATATATATATATATATATATATATATATATATATACATATATATATATATATATATATATATATATGTTTATGTATATATATACATTTAAATATATATATTCATATAATATACATACACATATATACTTACATATATATACATATATATATATATATATATATATATATATATATATATATATATATATATATTTATGTATATATGATAAACCACCAAAGCTGTTGTATTGATGTGGTCTATCAATCTCGCAGCGTCGGGTTATCAAATTTATCTCGATAAACATGTAAGCGATATATGCGGGTTATATTGCTGTAAATTCAGGCAGAGGCATTTAACGCCATATATATATATATGTTTATGTATATATATATACATTTAAATATATATATTCATATAATATACATACACATATATAATACCTTATATATATACATATATATATATATATATATATATATATATATATATATATATATATATTTATGTATATAATGATAAACCACCAAAGCTTTTGTATTGATGTGGTCTATCAATCTCGCAGCGTCGGGTTATCAAATTTATCTCGATAAACATGTAAGCGATATATGCGGGTTATATTGCTGTCATCCCTGCTCCCATTGATATAAATATATGACAGCGAAAAAAGAGAGTCCAGGGTTAGCAGGATGTAACCTCACTATTTCATGCGCACACGTTCCAAAGTGCCTTCAGAAACAAGTAGAATGGCGTTATATGTACACAAGCATAAGTTTATGCTAAAGACTAGCTGAAAAAGACAACATTGGTTGTAAGGTTTAGGTAATGTTTTGCAACCATAAATGTCAATGATAAGTCTTTCATGATGTCGACCTGTATGAATCTCCGTTTGGATATTTAGTGTTACTGACACATTTCGCCGGCGACACGTTATCGATTGCATTTAATCAAGCATTGTCAAGGAGACATTGAAATATTACAACACTAATGTTCGTTTATTATTCAATGTAGTTATGATTCCTGAAATTGGACATGACTACATAGTTATATAAAAATGCGCTCACCTTGTGCTGAGAATTCGATGGTTATTTTTTGTTCCATTAAATACAACTAAGAACATTTATGCCCAAGCTTAAGGCTATTAATTGATTGAATAACTGATAAACACCCCGATATTTAGGTCAATTAATCGAGTGCTGCTATTGTCATTTGTAAGTGCACTCACATGCGTCGGGTCGTCAGAATATTAAGTTAGGTTAGTACCAAATAACCATGGATAAATCCTGAAACGCCTATAAAAACAGCAAAATGTTGTAGCTACTTTACCAGCCACTTACTGTATCACTCCAACAAAGTCTAATGGCAGTTATGCATCGAAATTAGGAATTGGAAAGTTATGTTGGTCGGTATATTTTTAGAATTCTGGGATTTTTCTCTTCTTCAATAAATTTGAAAATGCCTGCCTAAATGTTGAAATTAATTTGCAAAATAATTAATATCAATCTGATATCTTGGCTTTCTCATGTATCTATTAACTGTTACAGATGCTGCTTAGTAACTCCGGCAACTGGTGTATCACATATATTACCAAGTGTAATATCGGTCGGTATGTTGTCGTGAATATTCGAAAAGAAAGAGATTCTAGTCACAATTCGCAATTTTACACGTGGGTAGCCATTGTGTTTGTCAATAGCTTGCAACTGACAAAACTTTATCACACAATAAGGTTCGACGAGCTACTTTGCCAGTTTTATGGTCATAAATAACCTCGGTTTAGCCACATGCAGCATGTGTTGACTTCAAATTTTCAGAAACGCAGCAGCCAGATAACACCGGGCGGGAAACATTCATTCAACCAGAAAGACACGGCAATGTTCGCGTGTTCTCACTCCGATAGAGAATGTTGCACAATAGAACTGTGTCGGCAAATGCAGACACTATACATCAATGGTGTACCAAAGCTCGCTTTTATCCAAATATGCTTCAATAATGTATGGCCGCTAACTCTCACATTTCGGGGCATAACGTCTCTTAACCAACGATACACAAACATGAGCTGTTTCGCGCTCCCAAAACACGAGTCAGCGTCATAGTTGATAATGAATGATGCTTAAGCTAGTTTTCGTATTAGGCACGTTTCATACAAATCTCAAGGCATTCAAGTATTGGTATCGATGTCCTATTAAGTATCACATATATGGAGTTGCTCACTTGATGACAGCATCAGAGCGCACAGCACAGCACAATTAAACAAAACCCGGTCTAGTATAAAATCGGAGACAAACACATCAAAAGCGATGGTATTGCACCAGAGGACCACGTGCCTTCCTATTAAGTATGATACATTAATTGATTGACAACTAGGTCGACACGGCCTTTATGCCCTAAACCATTGACCTAGTAATTGGCCTGACAATATTATAGTGATTGTTATGACTACATAACAAGAATCCCCATTGTTGCCAGTGTAAAATGAAACGCAACGTTTTGTCCATACCATCATTATCAGAACATGATACACGATATATGGGCTCCTCCGGTAATGGAATCACGAATTATCGACTCGACTGCTTGGTTTCCGTGATAAACAAACAATGTCAATGAAACTGACTTTTGTTAGTAGCAACATTACATATAATGTCTACCTTGCTTCCGTGATGAGGCTTACATGAACATACGCTGTCAGTAATACCAAAGAGTTTACAGCTGAGCTAAGAGCGCTCACTCAGGCCTCCGCCCGAAAAATAATTTGGTCACGCCACCACTGAGGGAATGTTGCTTGTCCCGCATAACTTGAAGTGTCAACATTGTAGGCTGTGCATTATTTTAGCTCAACTGCCAACATATTTAGTGAGTTTAAGATTGATCTTGCTACCTATGTATCGTATAAGTCTACTTTCCTCATGTAAATATAGTTACATAGGTTTGTTATTTACTTGGTGAGTTAGTGCAATTACTCGAGTCTATGGGATCGACAAGGGGGTATGTATAGCCTAAAGTGTTAGGATTGACTCGAACGTTACCAAGCATGGCCCAACCCAGCTCGTGGATGATAATGTCAAGAGAAGGAAAGTTAAGCTTAAATACACCAAATATCACTAAAGTATTTATTAGTCATGATTTAGTAGAGAGATTTGCATCCTGCAACAACGAAAAATTTGTCAACCATGCCCTGGTTTTCATGGCAAGAGGATTGGTTGAGCAATGGAAGCAACCCATTGGTTAATTTCGAAGCAGTGAACCAATGACCGGGGCTCAAATGAAACCATTGCTTTATCATTCGTGCGACGTAATTGTGTACGCCTTGGGATAATATCAGAAGTGAGTATTTTCATATATTAAAGGCTTGGTCTAGAGAAATAACATTGCACCAAAGGCGATTCACTCAAGATTCACGGATCAAAATGTGCCGAATGGGCCGTAGAGTTTGGGTCAACGCAGTTATAAACGAATATTCATTAAGTCATCGTTATGCCATATTTCAGCGTATAACACACGTTACCTTGTCAACTAGCCATTGAATACCCCCAAAGCGGTAACTCTCGAATAGCATCATAATTCACAAATGAAATGCTTACTTATAAATCATAGCCTGTCTCCGTAATAACCTTGATGATTTAATGAAGGTTTTCATTACAGGCTTGCATCAGATAATACATCGTGTGAACATTAAGGCTTTGGCTGACCCGATAAATTTACAGCGGAACAGGGCCCTAGCCACCGCAAACACCCTAATTTGGAACTTCTATCACCACCGCATCCTCCACAAAGACGTCTGTGATATTTGCGTGCTCACTGTAGTTGGCTTATGAAAACTGAACCCCGCCGTAAGGGAATGTTTATTGCCCTAATAAATTATTCCTTGGACTACTCAGCCAGCCCTGATGATTAATATGCAGTGCCATTAGCGTCGGAAACACTGTATTGGTGTCCAAAACGTCCATCATTCGAAGTAGAATCCCTCCACATAATCACAATTGCTCATTTATGTGTGTACACTATTCGCCAATGTACAGGAAGGGTTGCCATTCACCCAGCAGCTGCATCTCCAGTAAAAGAACTTGCGATCTATCGCAGGCCTCATAAGTTATATATTGATGGTTATTTCTTGCTGCAAGCTAACATTTGATTTGGTATATTACCGGCTGACTTAATTCAACGCTGTATCCACAGTATAGAACGTGTATAAATTAATTGATCTTAGTGGTTGAAATCATCGAAGCCTCTTGCATGCATCACTGTAGCCAAAAACCTTTACCCACAAATAAAGCATTCGCAATGCTGTCAACACTAAACTATTGCTTGATTGTCACTTGAATGCAGAAGAGTGAATTGTAGCACCTCCCAATTTTCGAAGTTTCGGAATAGCAGGGAGTTGCTGGGTTGCTGTTTCCAACGGAATATAATTCTGTATTCTCTTTTTGGCTTGGCCAATTCCAAGGATCAAGGATTCCTTAGATAATATCACACGGCATAAATGGGAACGACAAAGGCAATCTACTGTTCATATAGCTTTTCTATTCATCGATGCATTGAAGCTTAGCAATGGAATTTATGTGTGTAATTTTCCGCTTGGTGACATTTGCAGCCTGAGTAGACGAAGGACAGCAATGTAAACCTTTTCGAAGGATTATATCCCGGGGAAGAGGCTAGTTATTATTATTGGACTAGTTGTTATGTCCAATTACAGTACCAAGACAATGTCAATGCGAAGTTCATTTACACTCTTGCTAGTTCTGATGAAGGGCCATTTGAAAGGCTAGTCTAGTACGGTCAAATACCTCCCTGCACCAAATGTGCAGATTTTGTGTAGATCGATATTTTAATGTACGCTATGTATGCTGTCCGCGCCATGTTACAATATGAAATTACAATGACCTTGGACTTTTAAGATCTGATCTACGTTAGTTGAGAGTCAACTTTCATAGCTTTTGTTAAAAGACCTCTTCTTGTTTGCTTCTAGCCAATTTCGATGCATGATAGTTGTTATTGCTCTCAATACGAATCAAACATTGCATGGACGCACGTTATTCAATGTGCACCGAACGCCCTGTAACTGCAAACAGCAAATCCGTTGTTTGAAACTGCATATTTCAATCATCCCCCAAGAAAACGAAAATTGCGACATAAAGCTGCAGTTGTCTCGAACGCCAGCCGAAGCAACTATATCATATGCTGCCCATAATAGGAATGCCACATAAGGGGCCAGTACGAGAATATATCGGTCGCACGAAAGACATAAACAACAGAGCATGTCCAACCGCTAAGGTCGTATACGTAACATATATCAGAACAATTATTTGCATGAAACTGGTCGAGAAGACTGATATGTCATGTCGGTTCGATATGGATGGACCTAAACGGATATACTACAGCTGTTGATGCCACGCGATACTATATCATATCAACGTAGACGGACTTGAATACTAAATGATGCACTGGCGACACAGTTTATAATACGGTGATAAGACTGGCAAACCTGTCGTATCGTATCGTGAATATCGTACGATCGACGTGACCGAGAAGCATCACAATTGCGTCGCTGAAAATACCATCAGACATAGGTCACAGACGGGACTAACTACTGCATGTTAATACGAAGCCGAGCTGATTGAACGTCTATCCGCAAGGTTGTAAGTGTTATTTCAATCAACCTGATGATCTAACGTTGCTTGCACATTATTCGTTGTTATGGTTAGTTTACGGATGTACAGCTGTGCTACACCCCATTCAATATCGTCTCTGCATATGCGAAGATACTTGGTAGTCTTGTTTAAATTGATCACAACTTTGCAGTCAAATTGATTGTGCGTGTGTTCTCAAAGACGGAAATATTGCCAGTGCTATATTAATGTTTTACGGAGAAAGTCTTATAGACAATTCTAACAGAAGCTTATGGGTCAAATTTATGAATTTCATAAGTGTGCTATATCAGCAGTATGTTTGAAGAATTACGGTTCACGAATACAGATTTTTTATTGGTAAAAAAAGAGAAGAATGTATGAGAGCGGTTCATTGTATATTGTGTCGCATTGATTTCAAGTGTTCATGAAAAAAGATTAGGCCAGAAGAGGCAAATAAATATACAGGATTAAAACGACAAGATCCATCATTTGTACATTAGTGACCGTAATTCGCCGTCTCAATCTTTGCCCCGCCATACTACGACTGTGGTAGTGTGTTTAATATCTAGTTCATTCTTGCATACACCATGCGGTTCAATTGCTAGACACTTCATCGACCATTGTGGTAGGTTATATATTGCGTGACTTAGACTCGACAATACACACAAAGTAACTCGTTTATCAAGCAACTTATATTGTTATATAATATTCGGGTATCACACACATGCATGCAGCATCTTGCCTTTGTTGTGTCAGGTACAAATTGTTTTAGCTAGGCTCTCCTTTGGTGGTTGGTTAAAAGCACTGCACATGCTATATAAGGACATTTCTCTTTTGACTGAGAATGACTTATATGCGGTTACAAACGAAACCTACTGACTTCCATGTCAGTTATAAATACCGCTAGCAGCTTTGTAGTTTTTAAATGATGGGCAGTCTACTCCTGATATCACAAAGGATAAATGTGATTAATGATTGCTTTAAAGATTCTTCAAGGCAGCATCTGTTACAGTAAATGGGCCTCAAGTTTTAAATAAATCCCTATGGGCTAGTAAGGAAATCGTTTTGCTTAATTTTTCTTGCCACATCTATTTTACAACCACGCATTTGAAGATTAATTGCTTAATTTCAGCGAATGATAGTTATGCAGCGCATTCCTGTGTCTTTCGTGTGAAGTATACCCAGAAATGACGTTATTTAGCGGACGTGAGTGTGTTTCAAAAACTCACAGCTTGTACATAATGGTCTGCAAATGGCGAGGTTTCACTCCTGCTGATAATATCAAGTGGAACCAGGTCCAATATTGCACACATATTTTGGTTGATAAAATCAATGATGTTTCTTATGAATAATATGACGATAATTAATAGAGTTAAACCATTTAAAATGCTCGAGTTGCTGCATATATGCAGCACGGCATCGACCAGCTCATCGTCACCTCATGTCATGAATGAATTACATTGTGTGGTCCAGCGTTCTCTTTGCATCATAGATTCGTATCAACTTAATTGTTCAAGATCCCACAACGTAGGTTAAGACGAAAAATATCTCAAAACGTCAAAATGTCAACTAGATATACCACCGTACAAATACACTATATCAACGTAACTTAAGTATATGCTGTTCAATGGAGTAAACCATTTATAACTTAATGATATGAGGACTGTCTAGATGTACAATGTTCGTTTCGACTTTGTTTGCCAAGGGAGTTAATCTTTTTGTTTACGTCGCGTATGAAAGAAATGGTATAAATCCAGTGATATCATTATACTACATAAGCATGTTTTAGAATGCAACAACGGTCTTTTCATTGTCCTAGTACAGGCCAAGGCATATTATACCACCGTAGTGCACAAATCGTCGTAATATGCAATTCAAAACTCTAGGTGGTCCAATTTATGCTAAGTTTTGCACTACAATGGGGTTCGTCTTAAAATATTAGTTGCTCAGAAGCATTCCAAAAGTACCAACCAAAGTTTCATTCGGCTTCCTACAAGTTCTACACATATCAGATAACGACCACTGTATCATCCTTTGGTATAACATCACAACGATAATTTTCGACTGATATTTTTCATATTAACATTATTCTTACGACGATCTCGTATTTAATCCAATAGTTAGTATTTAATCTTATATTAGAGGCTACATCAGCACGTTATCCTGTTTTTAAAGGAGTGTGAACAAACACTTACGTCAACGCCTCGCCGGCAAAAATACATGTGTTAAATGGGTGTATTGTTTGTATAAAGCCAATGCTCTGCTACTACATATGGTTTCCCATCCTTCCCCGTATGCACCTTATATGACGCACACAAGCATTATCGCGCCGTAATCAGCATCGGAAGCCGATAAAGTATTGATCACGGAAACATTAACGCGTGTCAATGGAGCGGAAGATAGTTGCGAGTTCGAGACACTAGTGTTTACAATGTAAAACGAGACCAAATGTGTCGCAGATAATCGACGATGTTTTATTTCATAATGTGTATGTCTTGCGACACCATTCAATAGCAGGAAGCTGACTTCCACGAGTAATATCGCTGAAGTGCGATATAGCGCGCTTCATGATAGCTCTACACAGAGTATCATTAAGCAAGGATATTTGGACCAAACAGGAGATTTGGAAGCATATGATTTTGTAGAATACCGGCAGCTATGGTGATCATGATGTAGTTGTAGTAGTGCATAAAATCGAAATACATATTTTAGGGCAACCGGCATTCCGTTAAACGAATGTTATCGCATTGTAATTTAATCCTGATCGAATCTGAGATCGTATACTGTGATGCCTATATGACTTGTGAATGTAGATTGCCCTCAATAAGTATAAATATCCAGCTATTCGATGCAATTGTCGGCTATCAACAAACAGGTGGCTGGCAGTAAAGCTGCCTCAGAGACTCACAAATATGTAGGGTAGCGCTGTATTGTTATGGAAGAGATAATAAATCCGATAGGTTCAGTATAAACGTCCGGTTACATCGCGTGTGTGGATTTCGTTTCGCCGTTCAAGCACCAAATTATGTAGACTCTCTCTCAACATTAATTCACCCACACTGTTATTTGGATTGCTAAATAGGCATGCAGACATCCGTCTGCATAGGAGACGTGTTTGCATTTGTTCGAATGCGGATATAATTTTTACTTACGTAATAACAAAGACCCCAAGTGCGGCAGTTTTCAACTAGAAGGGTTACTGCTCAATTACCTTCATCACAACTATCGTGTTTCAAACTAGCATATCGATATTGTACATTCACATGCAGTGAAACCGATCGCACGGGCACGACATGTATATAATATATATATATATATATATATATATATATATATATATATATATATATATATATATATATATATATATATATATATATATATATATATATATATATATATATATATATCCTATATATATATATACATGTGTATACATATATTGTTCGTTTGCGTACAAAGCGTTGAAATAGATATCCGATGACCCGGGTCAATTTTCCAGGTGTTATATTATCATCGCTTACTTCTGTGCATGCCTCCAAAATTATTATGCATGAGCACAATATCCACGACATCAAGAGCTTATTAACTGAGTGACTTGTGCTGTATCTCCCTGTTGTCTCTCGGTAAGCGGCGCGTATATATACCGCCAAAGGGTGTGTCCTAAGCCTATAAGAGAATGGATGCATATGAAGTCCCACATTAGCGAAGAATTCAGCGGTTCAATGTAATAAACACTGATCAAGGTTCATATCGTGGCGGCAATCACGCGTTCAGTCACCACCGTTTAAAAATTATTAGCTGTCACGACAATGCTACTGCGTTCTTAGCATGCGTCTCATGACAGATGTATTCCCACCAACCACACTCCCCTCTTTCGGCAATTGTTAGTATTACAAATTCCCTAATCAAAGTTAAACAGAAGACGGCTCGCGTGAATGTTTTTCCAATGATTGCCAAATAGATATAACACCATACTTCCAGGTAATGCAAAGAGTGTTTTATTTGTTAAAATGCGAAATTAACGAGCATACATAACGTCACAGACACACAAGGCCTTTATCACGTTCGCAAAGCTATTGCCTATATATAATTCGGAACGAACGCTCACTATGCAAGCATATTCACTAGATAGACACTTGGGTAAAAGACGAATGTATGGACTCATCATTGGAGCGGGAATCCGCCCGAAAATACATTGGGGAGTCTTACTAATTTAACGGCCATACGTGTTTACTAAATTTGATACCACGTCTCTTAGTCAACATTCCTATGTATGGACATGGCCTAACTGCTGCAGGTAAAAAGCGTCAATAAGTTAATCGATCTCTAGACAAAGAATCACACCATAACGCTGTACTAACGAGGACTAAAGTTCGCCAAAAGTAAGAAAAGCATATATTCCCTTCCGAAGCATAGTTGACGCTAATCTTATTCTCGCAATCGCAAATATTACTCACTGAAGGCGGCTAGTCTCATCGTTGCGATTTTGGAGCACGTTCCGAACTAAATTCGGAAGAACTATACATGGAGTTTTCTGACGCTCACGTTTATTTCAGTGTCCAGTTATACTACACGTCTTATCTTAAATAGCTAATTAAGACACTTGCTATCAAACAGTGCCACGCAGCCTGCAGTACAAAGCATGACTAAACTAGTCACCGCAGCAACAAGATGATACCAGATTGAATAACCGAATATTCATTTTGGCAGTATGATAACGCAATGTTTGCGTGTTCTCCGTCATATAGAGATGTTGCACGGTTGAATGTTGTCGGCGAATGCAAATACTCGGCATAAATGGCATTCGAAAAAACACGCTGTATATACACAAGGAAAGTAGAGCATTATGCAATTTAATCAGTTCCGCTAATCTCATATTTGAAAAGCAAAACCTCTCACATCCGATGGTACACATACGTAAGCTGCCAGCGTCGGGTTTTATTTAAATGATGATTAAATTCAGTATTCCATATACATTGCTAAGGTGTAACGTTTTAAACTAAGTTTAAAGCATTCAAGTAATGGTATCGATGTCCGTAAAGTACCCTTTTGCGTTTCCGGAGTTGCACGGTCGAGGATGAAATCAGCGAAAGATGCATCAAGACAACTGGTGCTGTGTCGGAGGACCGCTTTCCTTCTTATTAGGCCTAACACCAAGATTTATTGATGTTGTATGTCGACACCGCATATGAAATGAGCAACTGTTAATTTTGATTATTCTTGTTGCCAAGCATTGAAATAGCATCATCCAATTTCATTCGAACCACTTTCAATCCCCATTTGCAGTTATTGTTATAGCTGCATAACACGACACCCCCTGTTGACATTGTAATATAGCACACAATGATATGTCCCTTACATCATCGTCAGAGCATGTGCCTCTCCCGCTTTAGAATTGGTGATTTATCGACATGACCGAGTTTGGCTGCATGGCCTCCGTGATGAACAACATTACTGTCAATAAGACTGACTTATATAGTAGCTACATTACATAGATAAAACTAGTTGAATCAACCCTCTTTAGCATGTAACTGTTTGCCGCTCGTTTTGTGCCAGCAGCTACATACTAGCAAAGCGAACCCGAAATGGATTTTAAGAAGGCAGAATCGCGCTGCAATACCCGTAAACATCTCAATCATTATATTCTTAAACATATGATTGCTACAAACAACCCCTGACATACAGCATGAATGGACAGCTCAACACGGCTTTACAATTTCAGCTACATCATACAACAATTAAAATTAGCTACACTAGCTTTTATTTGATTATATTAAATTTTATGTAAATTAATGTGTGGAATACGTATCAATAGAAAAAAATGACGGCATAAACGATACCTAAGTCAATGACGAATTTGAATTTATATTAAGGTTCTAAGCTGAGGTTAATAAAGGTGGTTCTGTAACCGGTCATATCAAGTTCAGCAGAAAATATTCCCTTTGGGGAATGACGGCATAAAATATTCCGAAGTCATTATCAAACGAATGAAAGTAAAATATTCCCAATGAAGATTATCAAACCGATACATTAAAGTAGAATATTCCCAGTGGGGAGGAAAGTAAAATATAAAGGGGATTATCTGTATTCCCGATACCGATACATGAAAGTAAAATATTCCCTGTGGGGATTATCAAACCGATACATGAAAGTAAAATATTCCCAATGAAATATTCCCAGTGGGGATTATCAAACCGAAAGTAAAATACATGAACATGAAAAATATTCCCAGTGGGGATTATCAAACCGATACATGAAAGTAAAATATTCCCAATGAAGATTATTAAACCGATACATGAAAGTAGAATATTGAAAGTAAATATTCCCAGTGGGATATTCCCGAGTGGGGATTATCCCAAAACGACCGATACATGAAAGTAAAATATTCCCAGTGGGGATTATCAAACCGATACATGAAAGTAAAATATTCCCAATGGGGATTATCAAACCGATACATGAAAGTAAAATATTCCCAGTGGGGATTATCAAACCGATACATGAAAGTAAAATATTCCCAATGAAGATTATCAAACCGATACATGAAAGTAAAATATTCCCAGTGGGGATTATCAAACCGATACATGAAAGTAAAATATTCCCTGTGGGGATTATCAAACCGATACATGAAAGTAAAATATTCCCAATGAGGATTATCAAACCGATACATGAAAGTAAATATTCCCAGTGGGGATTATCAAAACGATACATGAAAGTAAAATATTCCCAGTGGGGATTATCAAATTAAAGTAGATATTACATGATTATCAAAAGACACAAAATATTCCCAGTGGGGGATACATGAAAGTAAAATATTTATCAAACCGATACATGAAAGTAAAATATTCCCAATGAAGATTATTAAACCGATACATGAAAGTAGAATATTCCCAGTGGGGATTATCAAAACGACACATGAAAGTAAAATATTCCCAGTGGGGATTATCAAACCGATACATGAAAGTAAAATATTCCCAGTGGGGATTATCAAACCGATCAAACATGAATTCCCAGTCAAAATATTCCCAGTGGGGATTATCAAACCGATACATGAAAGTAAAATATTCCCAGTGGGGATTATCAAAAGTAAAATACATGAAAGTAAAAAATATTCCCAGTGGGGATTATCAAACCGATACATGAAAGTAAAATATTCCCAGTGGGGATTATCAAAAACCGATACATGAAAGTGAAAAATATTCCCAGTGGGGATTATCAAACCGATACATGATTATCAAAAGTGAAAGTAAAATATTCCCAATGAAGATTATCAAACCGATACATGAAAGTAAAATATTCCCAGTGGGGATTATCAAACCGATACATGAAAGTAAAATATTCCCAGTGGGGATTATCAAACCGATACATGAAAGTAAAATATTCCCAGTGGGGATTATCAAACCGATACATGAAAGTAAAATATTCCCAGTGGGGATTATCAAACCGATACATGAAAGTAAAATATATCCCAGTGGGGATTATCAAACCGATACATGAAAGTAAAATATTCCCAGTGGGGATTATCAAACCGATACATGAAAGATTATCAAACCGATACATGAAAAAATATTCCCAGTGGGGATTATCAAACCGATACATGAAAGTAAAATATTCCCAGTGGGGATTATCAAACCGATACATGAAAGTAAAATATTCCCAGTGGGGATTATCAAACCGATACATGAAAGTAAAATATTCCCAGTGGGGATTATCAAACCGATACATGAAAGTAAAATATTCCCAGTGGGGATTATCAAAACGATACATGAAAGTAAAATATTCCATGATTAAACCGTACATGAAAGTAAATATTCCCAGTGGGGATTATCAAACCGATACATGAAAGTAAAATATTCCCAGTGGGGATTTCAAACCGATCATGAAAGTAAAATATTCCCAGTGGGGATATCAAACCGAAAGTAAAATATTCCCAGTGGGGATTATCAAACCGATACATGAAAGTAAAAATATTCCCAAAGTAAAATATTCCCAGTGGGGATTATCAAACCGATACATGAAAGTAAAAAAATATTCAAACCCATGAAAGTAAAATATTCCCAGTGGGGATTATCAAACCGATACATGAAAGTAAAAAATTCCCATGGGGATATCAAACCGATACATGAAAGATATTCCCAGTGGGGATTATCAAACCGATACATGAAAGTAAAATATTCCCAGTGGGGATTATCAAACCGATACATGAAAGTAAAATATTCCCATGATTATCAAAGATACATGAAAGTATATTCCCAGTGGGGATTATCAAACCGATACATGAAAGTAAAATATTCCCAGTGGGGATTATCAAACCGATACATGAAAGTAAAATATCCCAGTGGGGATTATCAAACCGATACATGAAAGTAAAATATTCCCAATGGGGATTATCAAACCGATACATGAAAGTAAAATATTCCCATGGGGATTATCAAACCGATACATGAAAGTAAAATATTCCCAGTGGGGATTATCAAACCGATACATGAAAGTAAAATATTCCCAGTGGGGATTATCAAAAATACGAGTACATGAAAGTGAAAGTAAATATTCCCAGTGGGATTATCAAACCGATTATAAAAATTCCCAGTGGGGATTATAAACCGAAAGAAAAAATATTCCCAGTGGGGATTATCAAACCGATACATGAAAGTAAAATATTCCCAATGAAGATTATCAAACCGATACATGAAAGTAAAATATTCCCTGTGGGGATTATCAAACCGATACATGAAAGTAAAATATTCCCAATGAAGATTATCAAACCGATACATGAAAGTAAAATATTCCCAATGGGGATTATCAAACCGATACATGAAAGTAAAATATTCCCAGTGGGGATTATCAAACTGATACATGAAAGTAAAATATTCCCTGGGGGGATTATCCAGTGGGGATTATCAAACCGATACATGAAAGTAAAATATTCCCTGTGGGGATTATCAAACCGATACGATATTCCCATGGGGATTATCAAAGTACATGAAAGTAAAATATTCCCAATGAAGATTATCAAACCGATACATGAAAGTAAAATATTCCCTGTGGGGATTATCAAACCGATACATGAAAGTAAAATATTCCCAATGGGGATTATCAAACCGATACATGAAAGTAAAATATTCCCAGTGGGGATTATCAAACCGATACATGAAAGTAAAATATTCCCAGTGGGGATTATCAAACCGATACATGAAAGTAAAATATTCCCAATGAAGATTATCAAACCGATACATGAAAGTAAAATATTCCCAGTGGGGATTATCAAACCGATACATGAAAGTAAAATATTCCCAGTGGGGATTATCAAACCGATACATGAAAGTAGAATAAGGTTTACAGAAGGCACCAAACGTGTCGTTCGAGCTCAACTCCCGTTCGATTTTAATTTACCCCCAGACAACAACAAATGCTTTTATTGCTAGTATTATCGAATATCAGACAAGCCGCAAACAAATCACAGCTATCAGTGGCCGCAAATGGCAAACAGTGGCAAATTCTGTGCCATTTAATGAGCCCGGTCACCTATTCAAACATTAGATTGTTAAAACATTGGAGCTGTTAAGTACCTTGGGGTCGAAGCTGCAAGAGACCACAGGGTTGTTCGTTGTTTGACAAAGTTGATAACTGATACTATAATTCGCTTCTGTTGCTGGTAATTGTAATAAGTTATGCATCAATGTGACAAGCTGCCACATGGTGTTATACCATAATGAATGAAGATGTCGGAATCAAAAGTTCACTGTCCACATCACCTTTCGGTTATCTCGAACGATATTACAATTGCATCAACACTCACCAACGGATTTTTTGTATCAGTAATTTGGGGAGATTATCTTTATTTGAGGATGGACATTGCCTTAGTTGTTAATGGTTCCATGTGCTATGAATCAATGTAGGATGCATCGAAATGCATCATCAACTTACAAAGTCGGGGTGGCACCTTGTGTGATGCCGTGAGGTTAAAATCCATAGTTCATTATCATGGACATAGCCGAAATCAATAAGTGAGTGCGCCTGAATCAGTGTACGAAGCGCACCGAGGGCCACGCTAAAATAATAGGAATCAATGTTGTTAACCTATAGAGTATGATTAAATAATTTGTTAATATAGTCACATTGGCACCCGTACTTAACTAAACATGCATAAAGAATATTTGTATTCAAATTATGGACAAGGCCTGCTGCTCTTGGTCGGTTAAAACCAACTTAACTCTCAATCAGTTCACAAGACGTAAAGTAGCTTTGTAGTGTTTTGGCAATCCATTACAGTGACCGATAATCCACGCCTAAAACGTCAATTGGTGTTAGTGTGCCTTCTCTGTGCTACACACAATGCGCTAGTCAGGTATTATCTTAGAGACAAATACCTTCGCACAAACAATTTTTCGTTAAAGCAACGTAATTGCTGATGCGGTTTGATTGTTCAGTATTGGAAGTGAGTATCAAGGAGAAAACTATATAAATGTTGGGTTTTTGAGGTGTCTTTACTCTCCTGTTTGCTTGATGTAGAAATGAAACCGATTTCTATAGTTTGCCATACAATATTGTGTAGTTGGGTGCAATATAGGTACAGCAGCCAAATGACGTATATATTTAGTATGATGAAGAGAGTAAAAATGCGTGTAAATATGAATCCATCTGTGTAACGAGCAAACAATATGATCTCATCGTTACTTTGATAGTATAAATATCATGACGCACAATGCACGTCATATCAATGCTAAGGTAGTAAACAGCACTCAGTCACGCATTCGCCCGCTAATTATCCACATAAGAGGGATCATCATTCGGTCGCATAAAAAGCAATGGCATCTGCATAAGTGTTTTACGATCAATGTGAAAAATGGCATCTCCTGCAGGCACTCCCGAAAAGACGATGTACTCACAATATCCTCTTCAATATACTAGGCAATAGACACAGCGGGTGCCATGAACACGTAACATCTAATTGATACAATACAGCTACTTTAACTTACACAATGGCAAACAAAGTGAAAATGTATGTTCATTTGGGCCTCAACACGAAAGTCACGCTACCCGACGCGGTCGTAACTGTAATCAATGTACGAATGCAAGCGGATAGTTAACCTAAGTATCGACGTATGCTTTAAAGTCGACCTGTGAGCATATTGACGTCATCACACGAGTCTATATGAACACGCCTAATATTAAGTTTACATTCCTAATATTTGGCTTTTATGTGACCCGTAACTTAGGCAGCTTGGTTAATATAGCTCTGATGAGTTCGCTGCTTCAAGCGATATTGTCATCGTTATAACAATAGACGATCATTAATGGCAAATATTATTTGCAATCAGTTATCGAATGCCAATACATCAACCGATGATAAACAACATCCTATATACGACCAGGCTAGAACTGATGAGCATACCAGCCTCATTGTCACATGTTGCTCACATCAATCATAAACATGAATTACATAAACTGTACTACCGGAAGTGTTTCATTGAGAAAATCAATCCAGCAAGTTCTATCTAGCTCTTGCTTGACATTAAGCTGGCTCTCTTGTTGCGACATTGTGAGTGTATGTCAAAATGTATACAGTACAACAAACTGTCGGTCTCAATTCTGCCTGGTAACTCGTATTGCGGTAACACCTGTATGTAATCCATGTTTATGTTTTGCGTTGCCTTAATACTTATTGTGTATAAGTATACGCTGTTAATAGCCCCGTTCTCAGTACTGGTGCAATTTGTCCCCTAAGCACTTTCGTCTTATCTGCTCTATGGGCTTTGGACACAGTTAACAGCAAATTTCCGCCCAAAATGATACAAAAGTTAAAATCAAATTAGGATATGGTTTAGGAAGTCAAGTCTCAGATTCTCATGTTTAATTTGCCTGGTGATTATCGTGCCATATTTGTACAGTTGCAAGTATACCTCACAAAACAATTACAAATGTTAGATCGATCCTATACATGGCGCAGAAAATATGCATAATCCAAACTGTATTAGGAAGCCAATTCAGTAGTACTTTGTATCACAGTCTCGGGAATGTGTCTGTGCAAGGTGGCTGTTTTAGCATTATATCAGGATTGTGCCAGTAACGTGGCATGTATTGTATTGTGTTTGAGTGCCATATTATTTACGCGCATCACATTTGAGCGCCGAAAGCATTATAGCGCTAAGCAAACCAACTCGTATGATTACAATCAATGTAATGAAATACAGCGTCTCTGTAAGCGATATTATACTAACGCTCACTCTCTTTGTCCATTCGAATGACACTTTAGGAATTCTTGCTTAGTATGGACATTTGAGGGTGGTTATTTAAAGCTACATGTGCTCTCTTGCTGTAATACATGATCTAATGATAACACCTATCATTCATTGTTTTATTCGAATGCACATTATCAGCTAACGACAGCCCGGTTATTGAACGTGCGTGATCTTAATAGCTCAATATCTGGACTGTCGACAGTTTCATCTGTGATTTTCGCCGTGCGTAACACATGCGGAATAATGTGTGAAATGGAGGTCATTGCTGAACGTACGAGTTATCCCGTTATGTGGCTCATCAGTTGTTAATCTTTATATGACCCAGATAGCCACCCCGCGCAATTGTCGGGAATTAAGTGGAAAAGAATCGTTATTGAAGTGCAAATAAATGATAATTTAATACAATGATTATAATTTATCAAAGCCTCGGGCGGTTTAACGCGTAAAACAGAGAAGCAGACGTGATCAACGATTCTTTAGGTATCATTTAAGCGAATTGTTGAGTTGGTGACAACTTGTTTATAAGCTGCGCTATCGGTACACGCTGTTTGTAATCTGTGTAATTCATGATTATTCTGGAGTAGCCTTTAAACGCCTGAAAACCTACGTTTAGCTTTATCACGACGGATGTCATTTGCAATTCAGCAGCATTACAGATGCGTAGCAGTCTGATGCAACCAATGCCATCTGAGACAGTTAAACGATCAGAGGCATGGATATGTAAGTCTTATGAATGCAACGATGAATGGTCAAACAAATCATTTTTTTTCCACCACTAATTGTAGAAAATAACAGTAAAACTTTTATTATTCTAGTTTTGTTGGGACTGTTTGATAAGTTGATCGGCATAGGGCACTAGTTTTTCGATCAATATATACAAGTACCCGCAACGAATTATCGAACCCATAGATTTTGTAGAATTAAGGATTTAAGTGGGTGTTCCGCAGAAAAATATTTTTCACTTCTATGCTGCAGTCATTTGTCAACGAGGCAACATGGATATCACCAGCAAATAATGTTACCACATAGACCTTAGTGAATCAATATCACGGATAGATACAAAAAGTCTGAGTTGCGATCGATAAGTAAAACTTAAAATATTAGCATCAAACGGTGTAAATTCACAACATCCGACGGATTTTTAAATAAGAATCGATTAAATCATACTATTCACAAATAACTGTGCTGCAAATGCCCTATTGCAAGATTTGCAGCTATGAAAAAAGTGTCAACTATGCAATATCGCAAAGTCGTGACATTGGAAAGTTTTGACGCAGCGCGTACGCATATATTTGTTCATAGCAAATGCACCCAGCCCAAAAATTTGACTGCACGTTTTTTTTGCGATTTATAGGTTCGTAGGCAACACGCAATTTTGTATTCGTGCTATGAACACATTATTTCTCCCTGAAGTAGGAATCAATAATTATTAAATTGGTTGTCTGGTTCAGTTATTGAGCAATATATTTGCTTAGGGAGGATATAAAATAGCTCAGTTCGGCAATTTTACAACACTTAGGACATTGCTGAACTTATGCGGCGTTGATCTTGGTTATCCATCGTGTTAATTCATCGTCAATCCTCATAAAATTCGGCAGTATCGAGCTTGTAATGATGGAAATATATATATATATATATATATATATATATATATATATATATATATAGATATATATATATATATATATATATATATATATATATATATGTATATATATAAATATATATATATATATATATTAAATATATATATATATACATATATTTTTGTATATATATACATATATATGTATATTTATATAAAATATATATGTATACCATATATATATATATATATATATTCTATATATATATATGTATATCTGTCTATATATTATATGTCTATATATATAAATATATCTATATATATTCATATATATATAGGGTATATATAGAAATATATATTATATAATAGGATATATTATTCAGATATATAAAAATACATATAGATTATTATATATGTACATATATATCTATATAAATATATATATATATGTATAAATATATATATATATCTATTATATCTATGTATATCTATCTATATATATCTCTATATATATATATATATATATATATATATATATAAATATTTATATATATATACATATATAACAATGGCTTGCCACCTATACCTGCCTGTGGACCAATACAATGCAACACTTAGAGACCTAACTTAGACGCGACCAATTGTAGCTACTGTAGAGGAATAGACTTACTAAGACTTACTAAGGCTCCATGCTGAATCCATACCCCATGTTTAAGACCAGAAACGTTTTCGGAGCATTCACATCAATTGAGGTCGGATCACCTTGTAGCAATCATTGCAACGTTACGTACATTTTCAAGTTTCCGCTATTTCGTTCAACAGAGTAAGTAACATATTGGCTTTGTTGTTCCTATGGAATGTCAATCTGTCAATGCCAGATGCAATATGGGATGTCTTATTTATATTCTCACAAAGCACTAAGGCAAAAAATATAATCGTAAATAGTTCATTTGTTTATTCTCACATAGCACTAAGGCAAAAATATAATCGTAAATAGTTCATTTGTTGATAGATTTATCTTTAGGCAAATTACAATGAGTAAGGAGACAGCTAAGGCCAATGTTATTCCAACATTCGTATTTCATGACAAGAATAACTTTTCCCAACGCGTCGAAATAAAAAACGAGAGTTTTCGGCATATGATAAATATATATATATATATATATATATATATATATATATATATATATATATATATATATATATATATATATATATATATATAATATATATAGAGGATATATATATATATACATATATATATCAGTATATATATATACATATTTATATATATACATATAGATATATATATGCTATATATATATATATACATATATATATAAACATATACATAAACATATATATATAACATATATATATACATATATATCAAATATATATATATATATATACAAATATATATATATATATAACATATACATATATATAAAATATATATAAATATATATGTTCAAATATATATATATATATATATATATATATCCATATATATATATATATATATATATATATATATGTACATATATATATATATATATATATATATATATATATATATATATATATATATATATATATATATATATATATATATATATATATATATGTTTATATTAAAGGATTTATTATCTTGTAGGCTAGTGGCATTCCAATAAATGATTACTTAATGCAATGTACGCATACAAAATCCCTGGGTTCAATTGACACCTGCGTCTAAAAGATGCTGATTAGTGCAAGGTTTGAATCGCTTACGAACGTTCAAATGATGTCAAACCAGAGCGAACGGGTTATTCAAATACGCATTGATATCCACCGTCTGGAAAATTTACAAGGTTACTCTCTTTCGATCTGATTTATGCTGCCGACCATTACCTTGCAATCAATTTTCGACGCTAATAAGGCTCGTGAGAACTCGCCGGCGAACACGTTCTCTGGCTGATGCTTGTCGCAAGACGAACATACTCGATGGGTTATGACATGATTTTAAATCTTTCAAAGACGACGATGTGTTAATTTGTGGCCAACTATCTTTATTTGCCTTATGTATGATCATGTATCAATATTATATAATCATTCGCAGAAGCAGAAAAGGTCTTTGTGTACTTTAAATAGTCGGCTCGCGTGAATGTATTTCCAAATTCTTACTTTGCAAAATAGTTATACCACTATGCGACTATGTAATGAGGAGCGTGTTTACTTTAGTAAAATGCTATATTAACGTGCATACATAACGTCAAACACCCCAAAATATGACAGTATTTGAAATAGGCAAACGAAGGTTAACTGTCTAAATAATATAACTTAATAACTTTCATCGTAACATTTTGGTTTACAGCTGCTTATCGATGGTTTATATTGTCGCACAATGCCTTTATCACATTGGACAAGCTGTTGCCTGTATATTCTAGAACGAACGCTTACTCTATAAGCACATCCACTAGATAGGCACCCTGGAAAACACGAATAATAGAAACGCGAATTTATAAAGTACTTTTACAAATTTAACGGCCATGTGTGTTCACTAAAGTGGCTAACATTTCTCTTAGTCAACATTCCTATGCATGGTCACGACCTAACTGCAGCTGGTACATCAGCGTTAACAAGTAAGAAGTCTCACACCATAAATTCGGTAGAACTATACATAGAGTTTTCTGTCATTCCTCCTTATTTCAATGTCCAGTTATACTTCACGTCTTGTCTTAAATAGCTGATGGTTATTACTGGACACTGTGCAATGACCTTTCAGTAGAGACAAACATTATTGTCACAATACGCAATAGCATATGTGGATGGCGTTGGCATTTGTCAATGCCTTACAACTGCTTTGCCAGTTGTGCGGCCATTCATAAACTCAGTCAAGACACATGTTACATGTTTTGCCTCTGCATGTTGAAAACAACAGCGACAAGATAATACCAGATGGAGTAACAAAATATTAATTCAACCAGAAAGTCAATGCAATGTTTGCGTGTTCTTCCTCGTATAGGGAAAGTTGCACGATTGAACTTGTCGGCAACTGCAAATACTCGACCTAAATGACATACTAAAACACACGTATACCCACATATGCTTTAATAATGTGGCGAGGATATACTCGGTAACAGCAAAACACTGCGCAAGTATCCTACATTCGGATTCTGCATTGTTTATACACAAAAGAAGTAATGAATTATGCAATGTAAACAGTTCCGCTATCTCTCAAAAGATATCTTGTAACAGTAAAACGAATCGTACCCGACTGTACACATACGTTAGCTGACAGCGTCGGGGTTGTATCATAAAGAAATCGGCGAAAGATGCATGAAGACATCTGCTACTGCGTTAGTGCACCTGATTTCTAATCAAGCCTGACACCTCAAGTTTCATCGTTTTTAGGTCGACACTTTCTTTTCCGTATGAATTGGGCAACTGTTTATTTTAATTAATCGGGTTGCCTAGCATTGAAATAGCATCCATCCAATTTCATTCGGCCCACTTTCAATCCCAAATTGCAGTTATTGTTATTGCTGTATAACACGAAACCTCTTTGTTTCCATTGTAATATAATAAACAATGATATGTCCCTTGCATCATCGTCAGTTGGGTCGCTTGGCCTCCGTGATGAACAACATTACTGTCAATAATACCTTTATATTAGCCACATTACATAATTGAATCAACCCTCGGTAGCGTGTTATAGTTTGACGCTCGTTTTGCATCAATGGCTACATACTAGCAATGCTAACCAGCTATGGATTGTTAGATAGTATAAGCGCGCTGCAATACCCGTCAACATCTCAGTCATTTTATTTTTTTACATGAGAACACTTGGTTGTAATCAATTATAACCCCTGTTATTCAACGTCCCATCAAATATATATATATATGTATACAAATAAATATATATATATATATAATATATATATATATATATATATATATATATATATATATATATATATATATATATATATATATATATATATATATATATATATATTATATATATATATATATATATATATATATATATATATATATATATATATATATATATATATGTTATATATATATATATAATATATATATAAATCACATGAACGATACCTCTGTTCGGTTCTGAATGAACCCTTTATTGTACAACATGCGATTGAATGTGTTTGCACTTATTGGCGAAAAGCGTTGTGGTATCTAGAGCGGCTTGATGTGAGAGCTATCAGAAGCAGCTTACGATAAACAGGATAGGCTCATTGATTTCAGCGACTGCTATTCTTTATTTGGCCGAAGTATTATTATTGTAATGATGACTTATGGAGCGCAGCTCAGACTTTTGATTATGTCCGTGGTATTTGTAATGGGGAAATATTATTTACGACGATCGAGTTGTTCCGCAATGCATTAATAAATGCCCTGTTTCCTTAACTGCCACACGGCTGAGCTACGTTGCAGTGCTGTTCAATGCCGTAAGAGGTGCATTCATGAAAATACATTCACCGATGTAAAAGCAGCCAAACACTGGTGTTGATGACGTATAAATCGTATTTTGCTTTTTAACAATGGGATGCAAGAATATTTAATCGTCCCGATGGTCCTATACTGCCCACATTTGGCACTTTTTCATAGGTGCCAATTATGCAAATCGGCTCATTGCAACACGGTTATTTGTGGAGAGTCATATTTATTCGATTCCTATTCCAAATATTCGTCTGATGTGGTGGAATTCACACTATTTGAGGTTATTATTGTAAATATGACTTATGGAGCGCCAGTCAGACTTTTTGCATTTATCTCTGATATTGATTCACCAAGGTCTATATGGTAACATTATTTGCTGGTCAATGTCCATGTTGCTTCGTTGACAAATGACCGCAATGGGCAGCATAGATGTAAAAAGAACATTGCTGAGGAACGTTCATTTATATCCTTGACTCTACGAAATCGTTATCAGTTCGATGATTAGTTGCGGGTATTTGTGTATATTGATTGACAAAACTAGCCCCCTAAACCGTTCAGCTAATCTAACCGTCGCAACAAAACTAGAGTAATAAAGGTTTTAAAGTTGTCTACAATTAGTGGTGGAAAAAAGTTGATTTATTTGATCATTCATCTATGCATTTATGATAAATAATTATCCATAACCTCTGGTTACATAAGACGGCTACGCAGCTTTAATGCTGCTTGTTGACTTTATTACGAATGACATCCGTCGTGATTAGGCTAAACGTAGCTACTACAGAATAACCATTAATTACACAGACTAAAAGCAGTTATAATAATAATATGCTTAACCATACCAGAGATCGACTGGATGCTATTAGTCATTTTAATTCATGTAACGCGCTGTATTCTTTTGCGGCTCATACTTAATCTTGCAGTAATATTAACATCAGTCCATATAGTATTTTTGAAATGGCAGAACTTTTTTCCACAATGGTTGCAATGTAGAATTCTTAGCAGGGCGCCTTGATTATGCCATCGTATTAGAAACAAGGTGCAAATTGATTACGACCGGTGGTGGCATGTATATAAATGGCAAAGCCTTGAATATAGTTGTCGCATGTCTGGGTGTGGTACAATTAATGCCAGCACATGAGTAACAATGCGACCAGCCTTCTCCTGCTATTGAGGACTAACTGATACTTCAATGTGTCCATTTAAGGGATGGGTGAGAACAAACCAAGTACGAAATCTTATTCTATGTGAATTGGTGGAAACTGTGCTGAAGTGATAGGCTATGTCTGCTTCACCAGGTACTCCGAGCTTTCTTCATACCATGCATATTCAATTACTGATCAAACGATTTTGCATAAGAGGTTATTTTAAAAAAGACAAGGAGGTCATGAAATAAAACTACCTGCTAAATACGTGCAACAAAATGATGCATAATTAATGCATGCGTATGTGTTTTCGGTATTGATACAGCTGCATCTGTGAATGCTTTGTAGCATTCATCGTTCACCATAACATTGTAAGTAAAAACTGCACTTTGTAACTACTTATTTATCACTAGCGGGTTGCCTGCTTGATAGGTATTTGAATTAGCAACGCATGGGCTATCAGCGTATCGCGAATGTGATAAAGGGCGAAGTGGTTTGTCCGTAAAGCGTGAGATTCGATTGAGACCAATAGCCAATTTTATTAAAGTTTTAGACGTTTCCATCGGTGTATCGGACAGTAATGGCTCCAGGGTGAGCAATAAATATGCATAATCGTCTGCGTACTACAACGGAATCGGCTGGTTGGATGAGTCCAGTACATAAGCAAGATAACACCAGTCAATATTATGGTTTAACGATTACCAACGATTCCTTTGGGTGGCCGCTTTCCAATGTTTGTACGTTCATGTGTAAGCCTTTAGCACGGTAAGCCTTTAGTACGGTAGATTTCATTGAAACATATAAATGATTAACACTTGTAGTTCACATTCATATATATCATATCACCACTAAGCTGAAGCGAATAAGCCGCGCATTATACTGTTAACGATCTACGTCAACTAGAGCTTTGAAGAATTTTATTTTCAAAATCGCTGGCAGCGATATGACTAAATGTTATGATCACCGGCCGAGAGTTCCAACATATCAACTAATATTATTATTATAGGATTTGAGTCAGGATTATTGGCTGGCTCCTAGTGTTTGCGTTACAGGAATATTTCAACACCGGGTAATATCAAGAGTAAATAGGTAACAGTAATGGCTTCGCAAAATGGCAATTTTGGCAATGGTATGTCTATACCACAATCGACACTACCTTGTCATCCCGTTTTAACCTTATCCACATCTCCCATTTTACCTTGGCGCTCTCATCAAATCCTACCAGCATCACAATGCGGTTTACACCCTGCTGCCAAATCATCCGCCATCCGTGATAGCTTTACTTGTTTATCAACTTCTTTAGTTGTTGAGCAGTGAACTGTATCTTGAATTGACCTTGATCTACTCTCGTGGGATCTTTAGAGATCATCTACTTGATCTCGATTACGCATGGATGGATAAAGATGATACAATCTTAAGAATCTCACATGCAGTGAAAAACGGTCTTTGTCATTGTGACACTGCTGATGCCACCTGGTGACGTCCTCCATGCTTTCAACCAGGTCATCCATTTGTGTGGTCAGGAGGTCAGCTAAGCAGCTGGAACAGGCACAACCTCACTCGCGAGTCTCCCAGCTGTGCACAATAAACCGTGCATTCTCGTAATCCGTGTTCAAGGAGTCGCTATCGCTATCATTGAAATCGAGCATACAATTAAGGGAACACGTTTGATAGATAGGAAGTTTTTTCTACCAATAATTTGACCTTCTTCACAAGAAATTCTCTTGTGATGAATGTCTTATTAGGAGTTATTCGAACAAGTTCTACTTTCATTGGCCGTATATCTGGGATTCCGCATACTCACTGGGCAAGTAATCAACATCTGGTTTGCAAACAGATGTAATCAGGGCATTGCTATTGAATAGAAAAATTGTTACATATCGAGAACCCCACTATCAAACAACGATTGCTGAGAAACTGCAACGAACTCCCCCAAAACAGTTGAAATTATTTTAAATCAAGAGTCACTTAACACAATTTACTATACACGAAAATCACCGGAACACTATAGCGACCGGATTATGGGGATTCAAGTGGTTCAGCATGACCACAGAGTGAGAGCACTCATCATACAGGACATAATCATCATTTGTGTCAGGATGGTGGCCTTCCGATTCTTGAAACTCTGCACAAATATTAAATATACGCATACGTATCAATGAAAAGAATATTTTGAGTGTTTATAGTTTGAGAACTAACAATAAAGTGGTTGCTTAAGACAACATTGATGTAGTCGTTTCTATCGGGTTGATAAGTATACAGACAAGGTCTATACTCATCATTTGAATAACGCAAAAACACAATGAAATGCACTTGTCTGAGTTGCAGTATTTGATACTGAGCTAACTCTCACCCTTTTGACCAGGGAGCACGTCGTGTTGTAAGTTATTGGACACGTTTACCGGGTCGGTGGCTAATCATGACATGCTGACTGGCTTCTATTGTACTTCAACAACACCTTAACAGATAATTAGTCAACGTAAAAAACACTACAGAAACGGGAGACACAAATGACAAGGGTTATAAACCAACCAATGACCTGTAATTGCTCGTCAGTGGCGAATCGGTGGGGTAAGCATTGTCTTCCATCACCTTCTTGTAGTCTTGGATTTATGTCGCAGAAGGTATGCCAACAGTATTGCTGCGTGTCTCAGCGGCTTCCAGTACAGCCATATACACGAATGTATTGATGCTACACGACAAAACGTGCTGGTTTATCATAGTTATACAATCGTGCATGATTATTGATGCAGATACACCCCGCATACAACGTATTTCCTGAAAACGTACGGGACCCTCCCAGGTCAACACGAAATGCGTATATATATATATATATATATATATATATATATATATATATATATATATATATAGAGATAGATATAGATATATATATATATATATATAGATATATATATATATATATATATATATATATATATATATATATATATATCTATATATATATATATATATATATATATATATATAATATATATATCATCTATATGTGTATATATAGATATATATATATATCTATATATATGTATATATATACATATATATATAATATATGTATATCTATTTATATATATATAAATAAATATCCATATATATAAATATCTATATATAGATAAATATATATATGTATATTTATAGATATTTATATATATGATATCTCTATATATATATATATGTATATATACATGTATATATATATACATATATTAATATATTATAAATATATATATATCTGTATATATGTCTGTATGTATGTATATATATATTTCTGTCTATGTGTGTATGTATGTATGTATGTATATGTATGTTATGTATGTATGTGTGTGTATGTATGTATGTATGTATGTATGTATGTATGTATGTATGTATGTATGTATGTGTATGTATGTATGTGTGTATGTCTGTATGTATGTATGTGTGTATGTATGTATGTATGTATGTATGTATGTATGTATGTATGTATGTATGTATGTATGTATGTATGTATGTATGTATGTATGTATGTATGTATGTATGTATGTATGTATGTATGTGTATGTATGTATGTATGTATGTATGTATGTATGTATGTATGTATGTATGTATGTATGAATGTATACATGCACAGTAGTATAGAAAGTGGCGGTTATGGTCAACGCCACCCCTCTACACGATTTCCTTGATTAGAACTTATACAGGATTTGGTTCACACTAAGTTAAGTCGGGCCCGACCCATATACGGGTTCAAATTCGCCATATTAGTTTTATAGATAAACTAGTGTGTCCATAGGCCAAGGTTTTTACACCGTTTGCAGCTATCTGCCTCTTTGAATCAAATTGAGGGAGTGCAGCCCATATATCTTGTGACCATCACTGCGTAGTATGACAATTCCGTGACGGAACTGCATCTTCGAGAACAGAGACTCTATGCACTGTGCGTGGCTTAGGTGTTTTTTCAATGACCATAATCGTCTCACTTCCTTGGCACTTTTAATCTTGCCCTCGTCATACATCAGGATCGAGTAAATCTTTTGGCGCAAAACAACATATTCCTTTATGGGCAGACCGGTACACTCATCTTTCATCTTTCCTAGCACCTCTATGATAACGTTACTGAACAAGGGATGGGAAGGGTCATAATTGCTTGTATCAAAGAGGTCGCTATTTTCTTGTATGTCTGCATACGCTGTGCAGATTTCCGTTAGCAGTGAATCCGTGTCTGTGTATTGCAGGCCAAATGCGCTAGCATATCTTGACTTCACTGAGTTATAATAGAAGTCGTACATCAGGTGTATTTATGGATGAAATATACACATACATACTTACACTATGCGGGTGTTGTGCATACGCAGGGCGGGCAGGTCGTCAGCGAATATTTTGACGTTGGCTCGCTTTCTAAGATTCTCCATGGTTTTACCAACCACAGAGTTGTTTATCAGCTTGCACAGATCCTTCTCAAAGTCACTAGTAGCAACCTTAATCAGGTCTGTGTTTATGCAAATGTAAGGCTCCATCCAAGGACTCTGATTGAATACAATCACACGGTGTATCTTGGTGAGCCTCATCCGCAAAGTAGAGGTTGAGATTCCTATAGTAGATCACATATTCCTCTTTATTGTGCAGGTTGGGTACCATATTCTCAGCCTCTGGGGTCATTCCGAATGGTCCTAGAAGATTCTTCTTATAGTCTGACAACCATTCATTCTGCTCATGCGCTAGTAGATAATCATTGTGATCAGCATGTAACTTCTGGGTATTCCAGATCAACTTCGAGTATATATCCCTGGCCGGCATTGTCATGATGGTCCTGTATTTGAAGAACTTCTGGACGCTCATCCCACTCAATACCCCAAGTATGTAAAGGTTGACTCATCGACCATCTGTACAGGTTGCTAGCGTCAAAGTGCTGGATATTATTCTGCTCAAAGCCCTCCACGTAAGGGTTATTTGCTTTTGGTTGGCAACGTGGTAACATGCCTATGCCCTTCTCAATGAATAGGTGTTCGTCAAAGTTGGTGAGAAGCTCGAGCTCCACCCCTGTACTCTTAAGAAGCGCATCAAAAAAAGCCAGAGCTAGTATAGTAGTGAGCTGGATCCAGACTATACTGTTTACGGAATATCTCAAACACATCAGCGAAGAGTAGTACATCTGTGCGTAGGTACAGTTCATGATAGTCGCCCATGTTTTTACAACCGAACACGTTCCAGACCTTCTGTACATGTTCATAGCCTGCAGCAGATATGCCTTGCTCTGAGAGCTAGCTATAGAACTCCTGGATTGGCGACAGAGAGGCATCAAACTTATCCCAGCTATCCATAAACTCAAAGGGATACACTCACTTGCGCAGTAGCCGGCGTTTTGTTTATCAGGCTCATCTTAGTAGTCGCTGCAAAGGCGTCTGGGTTGTTTGAAGACACCAACTTGTCAAGCAAGGCCAGAAGGAACTGTGCACTGTCAATAAAGCGGAACTGTCTAATCGATAGGGATATATACTTCTCCATATTGTTTTGGATACAGTTGATCTTCCCATCCACATTGCTTACGGCCTGCATCAACAGGTGGGAGCTATAGCCCAGTAGGTTATGGAATGTACGCCCCTCTGTACCTACCTGTTATATGGCAGTGGTCGCCGACGGGGTGCGCCTCAAAGTCGGTGTAGATAACATTAGAAGCAGCTGCTTCTACCAGTTCTGGAAGGATAATATATTCTTCCCTTCTTCATGCGTATCCACCCGCACAGCAGTTTGCCTTATGTTCGTGTTTGTTCTGATCATACATCAAGCGGTTCCGATCGTTGATTTGTGTCAAATGAAACTTGCCATCCTCCTCAATCAGCATGAGGATTTTACATGGAGCAGACTGTTTACTGATGTGGTGTATGTTAGTGCCCCCCCCCCCCCCATCCGTTGAAAGCTAGGATCGCATATCTTTCTACGTTGACATTGGTGTTGGAGGATGCATTACTTTCTACCATTCTGCGACAGGATATTCTATGCCGCCACTTTCTAGCAGGATAAACCGCCATTGCATGGTATGTTTACATGGCGGCTGTAGGTCCTTGACAGCCGGTCGCGGTGAAGCAATCTTTTCTCTTGGTCAGTGTCGCGGCTGCAGGTTGTTGTGAAGCATTTTTTTTCGTTTGGAAAGGAAGCCTATGTTGGAAATTATCATATTCAAATCCATGCACAATTATAAGTTATTTTTTTACCCTTCTGAGACACACCGTACATAGACGAAAAAACGACACCATGCTTTAATTTATATCTGCGTAATCCACACAACTCTTGTGTACAGGGCCTTTTATAAGGGTCTTTCTTTCCGACGAATATCCACGGGCACTTGTTTGCAAATACTACCATTATTGCATGCATAGTCTACATGTCTAATATGTAATTGAGAATAGTGTCTGGGGGCAACTGGGTATCGGATGGCACCTAAAGTAGCTCCTCCTTTACAAAGCCACGAAGTGGTCAATCTAACAAATAGTATAGTACAATTTCACCAGGGATAGTGACAGAGCATCTAATGGTAGACATTGAGTGACCACACGGGGTCATTGGCACAACGGGGGTGGTCTTGCTCCAGCTCTCCTAGCTGGTAGAGGTAGCGAACGCCAACACCAGAATGACGCTTGTGCTCTTTGACCCCAAGTGGGGGCATTGGTATGATGGTAGAGGGCCTTTACACAACTCGTTATGCCTTCATAGCATGTTTCGGTTTTTCCCAGTAAAGTGGGTCACCTCATTGTTTTTATCGCAGAGACTACAGTTTGCAGTCGAGAAACCCAGTAAGTCAATGGTTTCCTAGTAGCCCTTAACTCCACGACATACTGGTTTCCAGAGAATCGTTTAGCAAGTGTGCGGTTACAGCATTCCACTATAGCCTGGTCTCGATTGCCACTCACACAGCCACGCCTTACCAAGGTTCCATGTTTTGCTAGCAGTTGAATCATTGCTCCAATGTAGTCAATGGCTCTGCTGCTTTGTAGCGTGAGGCGAATTCCACCACTGTGAGGGATACTTATAAGTCCGCCATTTTATGACGCCATGAAGAAGAACTAAGAATCGCATTAGTACCAGACATCAAACATTGGTGTGGGAGTGTGTTTTATAATTGGCAGGTAGATTTGCCATGTAGCTTGCTTTGTTAGCCACCCCCTGGCCACTTCGTGATAGCTGTATATAACCTTTCCAGTAGCCCTTAAAACTATAGTAGATGTTTTGCATTCAATCCATTGTTATATGCATGTATACTAAGTAAAATAGAGTTTGTATGCAAACTACTATTCGTAGCCATACCCATGATAGTGAACGTCACCTCACATCCATTTTGGTCATCGTATAAGTCTAAAAGCTGAGGCTCAGAGTGTAGTGGGTTAACGGATTTACCTGTAATCAGGTAGTACTCGTGCATAGCCTCGTCAACATCCATGTACATATGATTGGCATGTCCCTGGTGGCAGAGCTGCTCATTGATAAAGTCTTACCGCTCTTTTTGTTTCTTAGCAGATTGTTCTATTGCCATATCATATCACAGAGAGTGCAAGGGCGTTGTTGACAAGGCACCTCCAACAAGTAGCGCAATCGAGGGCATTACTTAAGTTTATCACCTGGTATATTCTTTTATTTCATTAGCATGTCCTTTGTGGCCATGGCTAGTGCTACATCGGCAACAGCCATAGCCAGATTATGTGAAGTGAAGTCATGACGCTTTCAGCCTCGTCACCGCCGGGCCTAGATGGCACCTCGGTATTTGATTGTCTAAATTAACAAAGCTTAACTGTAGTTAAATCCGTGGTTAGTGGAGCTAAGAAAATGTCATAGCAATGATATAACTCACATGTAGCAGTGTATATAGTGCGTGCCCAACAAACGGGTCGACCTCGAGGTCTGAAATTTGCTCTGGCTGATGTTCTAGTGGGAATGGTAGAAACATAAAAATAATATCTGAGTATAGCTGTATCACTGTCTTACATAGAGTGCGCGTCGTGCTAGCGCCTAGCCGAGTCCCGTATCTCACATGCAGCTTTGTGATCTCTTTGTCAGTCATTAATTCAACAGGGGTCAATTGCAAGGCGCTGCTCACAAAACTATGACAGCTATGACACCAACGAGCCTATCTCTCTTAAGACATGTCCCCTCCGGGTTCCGCTCGCTCAGACTCATTGGCTACTGGGCTAGCCGCGTCCTGTACAAATAGTTGATCAATGATGGTTTCAGGATCCATAAATATACGTATACACTTTAAACGTCTAATGTATTGCTGAACCCAGCGTCTGTAGGACACTACTACCCATATAAGTATAACTTAATTGGTAACCGAAGCAGCGGCTACTGTCAGGGCCAACATCGCTTGTATCAGCCTTCAGCAGCAGTTTTGCGTGCTTGGTCTTTGCTAGTAGCTAGCGTACTGCGGTGCGTTTTTTACCTTGCTGGGATCACTTTCTCACATAAGGCCTCTTCAAATGAGTCACGGTCCTTGGTGTGAAAGCGAACCACCCAGCGGGTGGAATGATCCCTGATATATCCAAAAAGTCAGCAAAAGCTCTCCAAGACGTTGAACAAGCTGCTGCCAAAGCAGAAGCTGCACTTCAAGAGAAGTTAGAAATGAGCAGCCCTGAAACCGTGACAGAGCATGAAACAGGCTTCATAGAGGGCGTTCGTAGCGCTATAGGAAAACCTAGGTACACAAACAGACGACGAACTACTGCTCAGAGAGCTTATAGGGCTTGACAAAGCTATGCATACCCAGAAAGGGAAATAGTCAACAACCTTTTGCGGTTAAGCGAAATAGAATAGATAAAACAGCGGGAAGCTACAATGGCAAGCCTGGAGGAGGATAGGCGGGGGGACAGTCGAGCATGGAAATTTCAAGCAAATGAGCTTGCAGAGCTGCGGGAAGAAAGACAAGTCAGACTAGAAGCTGCCTCAGTAAAACAAGAAATGCTGCGGACCCAAATCAACCTGATCAGGGAAGCTATCAATAAACATCTTAACTAAGACACAACGCTAGCCGAGCATATCTGCACCCTATTCTGGGAGCTTCCTCAAATTTTGAGGAAGCATTCTGGAGCAGGTTTTGATGAGGGAATGTCAACTGGTGAGTTGATAGAATCCTCAATATTTGCCTCAAACTGGTTACGGGTGTGAAAGGATGTGTCTGTACTTATTATCTATGAGCGGGTCTGCGCCTGAGCATCAAAACATAACCCACACATAGGTTTGAATACTGTCGTTAATCCGTGTGATATCTTGGGCTGTGAACCCCTCAGATTGTTCCAGTATGTAAGGACTCCAGGCAGTGCTTGCACCCGCTTGGTCTTGCTTTATATTATCAGAATGTAGCTTGTCGTCCTGATTAACAAAGCGTCTGTTTTTTTGTTAAAGACTTGCCTGACGGACGCGTAAAATGATGTTTCCATAATGAGCGATTGGCCGTACTACGTGTGTCTAAGGGTCGGTGAAGTAGACCCCTGAGGCCCTGGTTTCAATATTTCATCCTCTAATCGGTATTATCGGCAACAACGAACTCAATGCAGAGTTTATGGTAGATTCGCTTGTCAGAGGTATAATCGGTGGCTGACCATGTAGCGTCATCCGGTAGTGCTACCCTCATTTCGTTCAACAGCCTCCAAAAAGTGTAGTACCCGTGAAACCTATAAATATATCTTATTGGTGAGACTCAAGAGTTAAGGTGGTCCAATGTAGATACACTGCAACCAAGGGTTGCGCTCCATACAACAAAATTTACCTGGTGTGTCAGTATTGCATGTGGTTGGTTCTCCAGCTACCTACACGTTAATCGTCGCTAATGTTTGGCACCAAGTATTTCTCAAACAGGCTGGAAGGCTCCACCTTAGACGCCTATGTACTGTTCTCCGCTTGCACCTGGACGAAGAGATGCTCAGCTGCTATATGGGGTGGGTACAGCGGACCTCAACAGAAAACGGATCAGGGTGCCGACCTCCCTGAATATGTTAACAAAAACCTATGTTGATGTGTTTCAAAACCAGCTTCCATTGGACCGCTCTGAATATGTTACAAAAACCTATGTGGATGCGCTTCACAACCAGTCCTTATTGAAACCCCTTATTACTATTAGGGCGGAAGAAAGAGGTCAGCTGGTTAATGGAACGCACGAATGGTCATTTGGTGATAGTGTATGTGGTGTTGTCTATGGATATCCTATGCTGATGCCGGGTCGGGTTTTGCGTGTGGGGCTATCAACTAGTCTGAGTTGATGGGCTTCCCTTATAGGTGTAACTATTGTTTTCAATCGTGCCCAAGAAAGCAGATATAACCAAACAAAGGAACGATTATGGTGGGCGTCCGAGTGTTTACCACACATTTTGAGTTGGCTGCAGGTGACCAAATAAGTTTCAGAACAAGCGGTAATGCTTCCCAGGTATCACAGGTACAGTAGTAGCACTCCGTATTGAACTTGACACATAGACTTGCGTATAAAAAAGCAGTATGAAAACAACAACCTACCATTTATATGGCACCGTTATATGCCGAGCTGCCTGACGAAAATCTAGGCCACTCCTATCGGTTGAATGAGATCATTCTCAAGAAGCAATACCCTGAGAAAGAAATTGAAAAATATACAATGTACTAGAAATATAGGCGTGCAGTGAACTCAGTGGACGGAGTAGACACTGCTTCAGTTACTGTTTGTATGTGTCTTTGCGCAAGTGGTGTAGGTATAATGTCAAAAGTAGTTGCTATCAAGGTGACCAAACATGATCTGATCCGCATTCTAGCGAAGAGCAAATTGAATACCATTGCTGACATTGTATTGACAGCACTTGAATATGGCTATATCTCGTATCATGAGTTTAAACTCATTTTAGCTGAGGTCACAACATTTACCTAAATTAAGGGCGAAATTAAGGCTAGATCTGTAAAAGCGCGCCAGACTGTTTCAATCGACGAGCAAAAAGCGCTGATCCAACGTGGAAAAGACGAAGCATTGGGAGGTATCAGAAAACATTGGGTGCTTGTTTACGATCCAGCGGACTTAATGATATTTACCCACTTCAATACACAGAATAATTTGTCATGTCGCGGATATTTGCGCACTGTATATACCAATCTATTAAATAAACGAGGGCACAAAGGGATAGAAATGATCACCGAAGAGCGTATTACTGAACGTGAAGGTTGTGTAATTTTGATCTAAAACTCTTTTTAGAGTTGGAGGTAAACATCAAAATGTTTCGTCTTTTCCTCGTTGGATCATCGATTGAAACAGTCTGGCGCGCTTTTACGATAAAATAGATCTGGAGGACGAACTGAGTGATGTTGTGGGTGATATGGGAATCTTATGTAGCGTTTGGAAACGCCTAGAGGCGCCTTGTCAGTGGGTGTGACACGAGCGTGTTGATGTCGGACGAGGGCCAGAGATTAAAAGGGCCAAAGTGAGACGAAGAAGGTTGTGGTCAATGAGATTACACCTACCCGACGCAACAGTACAGAGTCTCAAAGAAGCAGTTCCGTCATGGAAACGAACATCCTACGCAGTGACTGGTGCAAGTTAGGAGGAAAGATAACCATATTTTGACCAGTAATTTCCCCCTTTTATCAGTACCACCCCCGCAACCCCCAACTCCTCAACACTGCAATTGTATTTGATATGACACAGCCCTTGTGCTTCGTCGTTTGATCCGGTTGGGGGTCCCGCCGACATCTCTTAAATTCACTCCCCTGAAAACCCTTCAGCG